>JBBGZY010003030.1:0-400000 GCA_037952925.1 Lithobates clamitans | reverse complement strand
TGGGTGTGAAAGAAACCATTGTAATGAATGGGAGGCAATTTTTCAGGTGCTTTGAAAAGAAAAATATATTTTTTACTTTCTGCTATAAAACATCCAAATAAAAATATAAAAATCGAATTTTTTCATCAATTTAGGCCAATATGTATTCTGCTACATATTTGTGGTAAAAAAATCCCAATAAGCGTATATTGATTGGTTTGCGCAAAAGTTATAGCGTCTACAAACTATGGGATATTTTTATGGCATTTTTATTTCTCTAATTTTTTTTACTAGTTATGGCGGTGATCGGCGATTTTTAGCGGGACTGCGACATTGGTTGACGGCCATGTTTGTATAGCTCAGCGGCCATGATTTGGTGGTGTTTGTGCTCAGGCAGCGGCGGCCATTACTGTGTAGCCTAGACAGCGTTTTTAGCAGGCGGAAGCTCCTCCTTTTAACCCGGTGCTGGCTATTCTGTTATCCTCTTCCTCGGACGCCACGTGTGTGCGGGTCTACACCTGAGGCAGCAAGCGCTACACCGGTAGGGTGGTGAGTCTGGTGGGGTCCCTACCTCACCTGACCCCCTATCAGAGGCTGCAGGTCCCTCTGGGTCCCAGCCATCTGTTGACGCATGGACGGCGGCCCTGGAGTCCTTTGTGTCCCGAGTGGAGGTGGCTCTTGGGCGGCGAACTATTAAGAAGCGTCCCCTGCCTTCCCCTGCTTCATCTGTCTCGTCAGATCCTGAATCTGATTCGGCTGCTGTGGACGGGCCCCACCCTGTGGGGTCTGCGGCCGCGCTCCTTTTTTTTCGGACAGTGAGGATGATTCGTCTGCCCTGGTGGCTGCGCATTAGAAGCGCTGGTGGACACACTGATTGCATCTGTGTGGGAAACGGTGGAGGTGCCGGTCCCTTTTGGCACTCACAAGCCGTCTCGCGCGGCAAAAGTGTTTCCTTATCCCTCCTTTTTTGACAAGTTTGTCTATAAGGAATGGGAGCTTCCAAAACGTCCCTTTGCGGTCCCAAAGTCCAGGCTGACAGGAAGGCAGAGTCTCTGAGCCACACTATGTTTACTATTGCGGGTTCGGCACTTCGGCCAGTCATGGCCATTGTCCTCGCGTCTCAAACGCTGACAGAGTGGGCCAAGCTGTTGCGCCGTAACCTGGAGGGTGATCAGTTTCCTCCTGCCTTCACTGAATTAGCGGATCAGCTGGTCCAGGAGCTGCAGTTTGTCTGCGATGCCTCTTTGGACGCAGCTGTCTGTTTTAGCGGTAGTGCTTCGGCAGGTATTGTGGCTGAAGTGTTGGACTGCGGACCAGGCCCTAGCTGATCTGTCTTTTCAAGGCGATCGTTTGCTTGGGGCCACTCTGGATGATATCATTAAGAGTGTCGCAAGGAGGGAAGAGTACTTTTCTTCCACAGTTAAAAAAGGGTAAGGAGCCATATCGCAAACGTAGTCCTTCCTTCTTGGCACACAGAAAGTTTTTTCGTCCCTCAGGGTCCACTGATAAAGGCTCAAAGTCTTTCAAGCCTCCGTCGGGAAGTTCCAAGCGACCCTGGTCGGGCATACCGAGAATGGGGTTCTCCAGGCCCCCAGATAAGGCTCCTTCGGCATGAAGGTGCGCTCTCACCCTCAGTCCGGGTGGGGGGACGTCTTTGCTGGTTTCCGGGCCCATGGACCTCCTCTGATAAACGACATGTGGGTCCACAAAGTGATTCTGTCTGGTTACAAGATCGAGTTCCAGTCTTGTACCCCAAGCAGATTTTTTCTGTCCAATCTGCGTCTGTCTCCGGACCATTTGTTAGCCCTCCGGGGCAAGGTGCAAGGCCTGTTGCTTCAAGGGGTGACTGTCCCGGTTCCGGTGTCGGAATGTTTCCAGGGTTTTTATTCAAACCTGTTTACGAACCCCAAAAAAGAGGGTACGGTACATCTGATTCTGGACCTCAAGGCCCTGAACCGCTTTGTGCGGGTGCGGAAGTTCGAAATAGTTCGAAATAGAGTCAGCATTCTCCGGTGGGCAGAGCGTTTCGTCCCGACCATCTCCGCCGTCCACATTCCGGGGGTGGATAACTGGCAGGCGGATTACCTCAGTCGACAAGTGTTGGGAGTGGTCCCTTCATCAGAAGGTATTTCAACAGATATGTCTGCGTTGGGACTCTCAAGAGGTAGATCTGATGGCATCCCAGGTTAACAGGAAAGTGCAGAGGTTTGTGGCCAAGTCTTGGGACCCTCTGGCAGACGCCTCAGATGCTCTGGTGGCTCCGTGGGGCCAGTATCGTCTGATCTACGCCTTTCCTCCTCTCAAGCTTCTGCCTCGGCTGGTACACCGACCTGGTGCGTCTGGTCGCAGATGCCCCCTGGAGGCTGCCTCTCAGGGAGGATCTGCTATCCCAAGGGCTGATCTTCCACCCTGCTTTACCGTTGCTGGATTTAATGGCCTGGCTGTTCAAATCCAGGCGTTGAAGGATAGGGGCTTACCTGCATCGGTGATTCCAACACTACTCAAAGCTAGGAGGTCTACTTCCAGGAAGGTATATCATCGGACGTGGAAAGCGTACATTTCATGATATTAGTCAGTGGGGTTTCACCCACGTTGCTTTTCGGTGGCTCGGATTTTGACTTTTCATCAGAGGGGCGTTGAAAAGATTTTGGCCTTGAGTACTATCAAGGGCCAGGTGTCGGCTTTTGCTACCGTGGGACTTGAATCTGGTGATTTTGGTTCTACAGAAGCCTCCATTTGAAAATATTTGAGAAATTCCCCTGCTCACTTTGTCACAGAAGGTGGCCTTCTTGGTGGCTATCACCTCTGCTTGCAGGGTGTCGGAATTGGTGGCGCTATCCTGGCGCACGCCCTACCTGGTGATTCTCAAGGACAAGGTGGTTCTACAGATGTTCACGCAAAAACACAAGGAAAAATGTGCTATAAGATATAGATTATAGACTAACAGTGACCCTTGGGCCGGGGGTCAGTGCGGAATGCCTGAGCCTGCAGACTCAGGAGCTGAGGTGGACAAGGGGAGCAGAACTGTCCCCAATAATGGGGAGAATAAAACCCAAACCAAGCACAGGACAAACATAAAATAAAGGAGGGGGAAACACACAATGGGGGAAAGAGCAGAGTGGCAGGCAAGAGGCCCAGAAATATAGAGAGGGTAGGAGGAGAGGCAAAGAGGAGGTGGGAAAAGGAATTTCCCCTAGGCTGGGGATGCGGTCAAGTTAGTTTGAGAGGCCTAAGCTGATCGGGTGTAGAGTAGGGAATGCATAGGACCACCATGAAGGGCCCATACTTAGAGGAATTTAGCATGGGAGTCGTAGAGCAAAGTGATGATTTTTTCATAGATCATGAGGGCCGTCAAGGTGTTCACCTCCAAAAATGATACAGTTTACTTATTCTAGGCCCTTGCAATTGTGCACTTAGCTGTGATAAAAAGAAACCTGGCTAGTTCCTGCTGGTAAGAGAAGAGGCCTGGGATTGGACAATGGAGCAATGCAAGTTTGGGGTTTTTATGGCAAGGTATGTGGAAAAGGGTTGGCAGGAGTCCAAAGACTTTAGACCAAAATCCCTCGATTTGGCGGGGGCATGAAAATCATATATGTATTTCATCTCCTCGCTGACCACACCCCCAGAAGCATATGTCACTGTAGGGTGGATTTGACTTACCAATGCGGGCTGGGACCCAGTACCAGCATAGTAGGACCTTATAGGCTGCCTCCAACGTGGCTGTGTTAAAGGAGCACTTCGCTATGCACAGATTCCCCAGTCCCTTTCTTTGCAGCCTCAGCTGCTCTGGAGATGAATGGACAGGAGACAGAGGCTCCTCTCTATTCATAAGCGTAAGCATCATAAACACAGTTTATTGATCGGTGTGGCGGTGGGGGCAGTTACAAGCATCGATCTCCCGGTATAGGATTCAATAAAGCAGCTGAAAGCCGCGGAAGGGAGAGGAGGAGAAGCGTCTGTCAGCTGCTTTATTGAAATGTATACAGGGAGATCGGTGCTTGTAACTGCCCCCACCGCCGCACCGATCGCCCCTGATTGCCCAGGTATCGGATTAGGCATCGGAACATTTGCACGAGTACAAGTACTCGTGGAAATGCTCGGTATCGGCACAGATACCAATACTGGTATCGGTATCGGTGCAACCCTAGTAACCGCCTTCATGAGTCCTGATGAAGCTTGAAAGAGAAACGCGTTGACCTATGAGAAATTTACATATATGTTCAAGATCTGACGAATTGGCCTCGTAGTGCATGATACTGTATTTTTCATGATAACTAATTGCCCATACACACATCAAACATCAAGTTTGTTTTTACTAAGTTGTTTTTATTATAATTAGGAATAAAATATATACTTTTGTTGTGCCCCTTGTTATGCCAGTAAAGTCCGACCTTTTTCTACTTGCAATTTTCATAGTAGCAGAACTTCTGTTACCAACTGAGCTCATCAACAACGCGGATGTTATTTCAGGGGAACAGTAGGATCTGAGTGAGATCTCAGTTTGTTCATGTATATTGCAGTCTCCTGATATCAGAACACCTTAAAGGAACTCTACTCAAACAATGACTTTTTATCAGGGAGGGGGGACAGTCTTCAGTAGCTCTTGTTTGTATCCATTCATATTTTGAGCCTGGTTGTTCCTAACGATGTCCTCATATGTTGCATTTAGATGCAGGCAATATGTTCCCTGGTTCAGATACACAACCCTTTTGTTCTTGTTGTATCCTTTCCTAAACACATTGAAGCCTCAGAGCAATTTTACATAAAAAATGAGAAGACCTGGCTCACTATAAGCATACGAATTCATCTAAGAGGTGTTCAGTAGGGTTGAGGTCAGGGTTCTGTGCAGGACTCTCGAGTTACTCCACAGCAAACCGGTCAGACCATTTAGAGTGGCCCCCCTTTTGTGGCTATAATATTCTACACTCTTCTGAGAACACTTACCACAAGATTTTGGAGGGTGTCTGTGGGAAATTGTGCCCATTTGTAAGGTCAGGTACTGATGTTGCAAGAAAAGACTTGGCTCAACATTAGTTTCTCTAAATTATCCCAAAGGTGGTCCCAGCTGCCTTGAGATCATTGACAAGATTCTCCCGTGTAGTTCTGGGCTGATCCCTCACCGTTCTCATGATTATTGAAACTCCACGAGGTGAGACCTTGCATGGAGCCCCAGACCGAGGGAGATTGACAGTTATTTTGTGTTTCTTCCATTTGCGAACCAACTGTTGTCACCCTCTCACCAAGCTGCTTGGCGATGGTCTTGTAGCCCATTCCAGCCTTGTGTAGGTCTACAATCTTCTCCCCGACATCCTTGGACAGCTCTTTGGTCTTGGCCATGGTGGAGAGATTGGAATCTGATTGATTGCTTCTGTGGGCAGGTGTCTTTTATACTCGCCTCCGAACAGGCTTGGCGAGAGGGGTGGGTTTCTATTTGGGAGGAAGCAATGCCCATTCCTGGTCAGTAGGGTAAAGCATGATCAGAATCTGAAGCAGAATGGATCATCGAAATCTATTGCATATGGATGAACTGATGACCTTACTAAAGAATGGATTTGAACAATATATC
The DNA here is from genome assembly GCA_037952925.1 of Lithobates clamitans. Lineage (NCBI taxonomy): Eukaryota > Metazoa > Chordata > Amphibia > Anura > Ranidae > Lithobates > Lithobates clamitans. Next base: position 394,455 of record JBBGZY010003030.1, on the reverse strand, counting down.
TCTACCTGGAACATCTGGGTCAATAGTCGTCATCTCAAATCAGTTTAGGAGTTTTCTCCTGTAACGTGGATCATTAAAACCCAACTCCAGGAATTAAAAAAAAAAAATCGACCCTTGCAGTGGAGGCCCCCTACGCTGCTAGAAGTAAATGCTTGTTCTGTCGATGGGTTAAATACAGTATCTTACACCCCCATTCCAGTCAGTTCTGGTGTTCTCCTCCCCTGCCCAAAGCCCGTTTTAATTTTTAATTCCTGGAGTTGGGTTTTTATGGCCCACGTTACAGGAGAAAACACCTAACCGGAGTGGAGATGATGACTATTGATCCAGATGTTCCGGGTAGAGATATATTGTTCAAATCCATTCTTTAGTAAGGTCATCGGTTCATCCATATGCAGTAGATTCGATGATCCACTCTTTGATTGAAGGGAGGGATGTTTGATCTTCAATGCCTTAGGATCACGGGCCTGACCAGGAGCAAAAAAAAAAACTTGTGGTGACCCTATATGTAATATTTTAAGTGTTTACAACGCCACAAAAACTATTTGAGCGGACTTCCCCGGTGACACATGGAGACATAGATTTAAAACATTGTTTTTATTGATATCATATGGGGCCAAATGGTCCTAAAATAGTCACAAATTAGTGTAGCATATTTATACATTTGTTTAATTTCCATTCTTTATGGACAGCCTAATATCTTTCACAGACTTAACATACGTTCCAAATTTCAACCACAAATAGAACATCCAATTGTCTATTTCTCAATGACTTAATACAGTGGTCTCCAAGCTGTGGCCCACGGGCCAGATGTAGCCCGTTGCTTGCCTGTAGTCGGCCTTTGGGGCACTATGCCGTACACAGACACCAATAATGGAGCACCATTCCTCCCACAGACACCAACAATGGGGCACCATTCCTCCCACACACACCAATGATGGGGCACCATTCCTCCCACACACACCAATGATGGGGCACCATTCCTCCCACACACACCAATGATAGGGCACCATTCCTCCCACACACACCAATGATGGGGCACCATTCCTCCCACACACACCAAAGATGGGGCACCATTCCTCCCACACACACCAACGATGGGGCACCATTCCTCCCACACACACCAACGATGGGGCACCATTCCTCCCACACACACCAATGATGGGGCACCATTCCTCCCACACACATCAATGATGGGGCACCATTCCGCCCACACACACACCAATGATAAGGCACCATTCTTTCCACTGACACCAATGATGGGGCACCATTCCTCCCACTGACGATAATGATAGGGCACCATTTCTCCCATAGATACGATGGGGCAACAATCCTACTTTGAATACCAACAATGGGCACCATTCCTTCAACTGATACCAACAATAGGCCTTTTTTCCTCTCACTGAAACCAATGATGGGGCACTGCTTGCTCTTACCGACGCCATGGCATTTTCTAATCCCACTGGCCACAACCTGACCACCTCTAAAGCCTCAAGGCCAGTAAATGAGCCCTTTGTTCAGAAAGTTTGGAGACCCCTGACTTCGTAAGTGATAGGACAGCTCCCCATAGCATAGATATGTTTTGCATACTTGAGTCAGCTTCCTCAGGATGGAAGGGTATCGCAGTGATGACATGTCATATATTGTGTGTGCACAACAGCCAGTGCAGGTATAAGCTACTTCCCGGGTGGGCCACAGGGCAGGGGGGGGGGGACAACCGGGAACAGGGCCGAAAAAGCAGAAAGATCTCACTTGCATGGCCTATATATTGCCCTTTGAGAATTGTAGATCAACCCAGGTCAAGTGTAAGTGGATATCAGTTGGCAGATCATTGGTTCAAGGAATGGGAACAGGCACATCCTTGTAATACTGGAGGGGACTGTTGCCGAGACCCAAAAAACATCCAAAAAACAAAGGGTTTAACCAAAGGGCCTGCCACTATAAGACAGATGCTCCAAATACAGCCGCCTCCCTCCCGATGTCTGCCGGTATTATGGGTTTCCTTACACTTTAATCTCACAAGTTCTCAGAGCCATGTACAGACCACAATAGCTCAACCTATAAAATGTCTTCCTGTGCCACTGGATGTGAGTGACAGGTGCTCTTTGTTTCCGTCCTCCTAGTAGCAAAGTTGGTCGTCCTTCAGCAGCCGTACAGGGCGATGCATCACCTCCGATCACCTCCTCTGTTTCTTCTCTGGGCGCGCTTTACAGTGAGCAGAATCTCCGGCGTTGAACGGGTTAACCCTTCCTAATTGCCTTCCCGCTAGTAAAAAATGTATGTACGCGCTCATAAAAGTGTCAGCAAGTAAAAATGTTGGCTTTTGGCTGCTTTGATTAAATTTCGCAAACTGTTTTTGAATATTAAGGAGCGTCCGTTACCGGTTTGTTTTTTTTTTTTCCCGACGCTCTAGCCGTGACATCAGTCAAGCCGCTTCATTTGCATAACCCGAGACCTCTAAAAAATATATGGAGAAGCGGGCCTCATCACTATGCATCTTTATTAGAGACGACTGACCAATTCATCTTCCGCAGACACAAAACAAATTGTCACTCTGTGTTCAGAACGTGCCATCGCCGATACACCAGGGACCTGAAAAGAAACGGGATTAGCAGCGGAAAGTAATGATGATGCTTTTATCTCCTTTGGGTTCCCGGCTGTTTGTTTTATCTCCCCTCCGTTTTTTTTACACGGATATTGTTACCGTTAGCAGCAATCTGCATTTTATTTATTGCAGTTATCTCTGTCTAACTGGCTGCAAAATAAAACGAGGCATACAATATTAAATGAGGCCTCATTTATTTGTGCTGATAACTTTTATTTAGATCTAGTAATGTTATATGGCTTCTCGAGAGGGTGCTGCGGAAAGGCTCTGGGAAACAAGTCTAACTATAGACACAAGACAGCCCCTGGAAGACTTGTGGTGGATTACATGGACCAGCCAAGGTCATCACACACGACCCTTCCAATAACATTAAGGCTAAAGTACAACTGAAAAGGTTAACTTTGTTTTAGATGGAGCAGAGAAAGGTTAATGTTTAAACATCTAGCAGAAATGTTGAGTCTTCCCACTCTGCCCAAAAATAAATGTAAATTGGCTGGGTTTTAACTCTACCAACTACCAACCAACTTTTTTTTTTTTTTTAGCAAGTGGTGGGGTGCACAAAAAATAACCACCAAGGTGAACCAAAAAAGTCCATGTGAACACACACACACAAAAAAGTACACCAGGGTGTGTCGAGTGGTCCCCTCCCGAAAAAGAAGGACCCGTCTCTGACCTCCTGAGGCACAAGACTCTTTACGGGAGTAAGGCACACTCAAGTCCACCTAGCCAAAAGGCCTGGCGCACCCCATTACTCATGGTCAGCCGAAGCTGACCGATGAGTACTGGGTGGGAGGCCCTCCAGAAGAGAGACACTCCAAGGCAGGGGAAGAGGGAACCCGACGGACATTCATCTGCCTGTAGACTTTAGGGTAGGCCTGAAGACTCACATCCTACAATCCTAGGTGATAGGCGACACACAAAAAAGTGTGACTGACATGGAGAAAAAATAAATAAAAGGTGCCAAAGTGCAATACTGTACTATGCCTAGGCCTTGCTGTTTGGTTAACAAAAACTACCGGCCCACGTTCCACCAAGACGCTCACCACCAAATACATATGTGATGTTGCCTGATAACAATGAAATGGTGAATCCAGGTATAGGACATGTATACCTGGGATAGGGCAAACCTAACCCCGACTTGAAATTCAATACAATGTGTACTTGTTTTTTGAGACTTCTCTGGAGGTGCACAAAGGGTTCGTTAGATAAGATTGGTTTCCACCAATACTGAAATGGTGAATCCAGATAGAGGACATGTTCATGCACATGATGTCCTTTGTTTGCGGCCTAGAAGCTCCCAATCCCTGACCCATGCTGGTGGTCAATCAGGACCTGAAGTCAATGCATTCCAGTCTTCAATATAGTTGGATGAAGGTTATTGATGTAGGTTGAAGGCTACTGGTGAAACACAAATCTATCCCAGCCTTGAAATTGTGTACAATGTGTACTTGTTTTTTGAGACATCTCAGGAAGTTCAAGACAGGAACGTTAAAAAAGATTGGTTTCCACCAACATTGAAATGGTGAATCCAGGTAGAGGACATGTGCCTTCATACAGTATTGTATGCAAGTTCCTTTTTATATGGCCTAGAAGCCCCCCATTCCTTTACCCTTGCTGTGGGTCAGGCATGACGTGGATCCAAAACATTCCAGTCTTTTCTGTAGTTTGTTGAAGGTTATTTATGCAGACTAGGGGGTTATGGGGGAATGCAAACTTAACCCAAACTTGATATTTGCCATGCACCTGTTCCTTTCTGTGCGTCCTAGAAACCCCCAGTCCCTGACCCATGCTGGAGGTCAATCAGAACCTGGAGCCAATGCATTCCAGTCTTCAATATACTGTAGTTTGATGAAGGTTATTGATGTAGGCTGAAGGCCACTGGTGAAAATGTAAACCTTTCCAAGACTTGAAATTGCATACAGTGTGCACTTTTTTCTTTCTCGTACGTCACTGGACACAGAGCCTCAGTAATTACTGATGGGTTATATAGGTATCACTAGGTGATTGAACACTGGCACACCCTAAACAGGAAGTTCAACCCCCTATGTAATCCCTCCCCTTACAGGGATACCTCAGTTTTTTCGCCAGTGTCTTGGGTGTTGGACATCCCAGGAGGGGCATATCAGGAAAGTTAGAAAAGATTGGTTTCCACCAAATTTGAAATGGTACTTCCAGGTAGAGGACATGTTCATGCACACGGTGTACATGTTCCTTTATGTGTGGCCTAGAAGCCCCCAATCCCTGACCCATGCTTGTGGTCAAACATGACTTGGAGCCAATGCATTCCAGTCTTCTATATACAGTAGTTTGATATAGATTATTGGCTGAGGGCTACAAGTGACACGCAAACCTATCCCAGACCTGAAATTGCATACAGTGTTCATCTCAGGAGGTTTACGCAACTGTTTTTGAGACATATCTCAGGAGTTGTGCTAGTAGGGATGATTGGGGGGATTTGTACTAGGAAGGGAAACTTGGGGGCGAGGATTAGTGCTAGGACAAGGGATTTGGGGGGGGGGGGGATTTATGCACACGGGGGGAAATTTGAGGGGTAGGGGATTTGTACTAGTAGAGATGATCGTGGGGATTTGTGCTAGGAGGGTAAACTGGGGGGGGGGGTTTGTGCTAGTAGGGATGATTGGGGGGATTTGTACTAGGAGGGGAAATTTGGGGGCGAGGATTAGTGCTAGGAGAAGGTTTTTTGGGGGGGGGGGGGATTTGAGCTAGGATGTGGGATTTGTAACTGGGAGTGGGGACATTTTTTTGTAGTGGGGGGGGGGGGGTTTGGCTTGCAAAGGGAATTGATGGGGTAGGTGTGAAGATTTTTGCTGACACATAATGCTCATACATTTTGGGGTAGGGGAGGGGGTGCCCTTTAGCATCTTTGACCTGGCTACTAGATGACCTTGCCCCGGAGAGCGGTGTCTTTTTCGGGACAGAATTGCTCACAATACAGAACTCAGCCTCATGAAAATGCTGAAATTGGAGACCTGTGTGTTTGATCCAGGACTGAAGCCGAACTCTTATTATCTGAAGTTCTTAGTGAAGTGTTCCTGTTTCCGCACCACTAAACATTCTACCTCTTGTGTTTTCTCTTCTAGGAAATAATTGAATTCCCCATTCTGAAGTTAAATGGCAGAACAATGGAGATCGAGTCCACGTTTCATACGTATGTGCAGCCCGTGGTCCACCCCCAGCTCACTCCATTCTGTACTGAGGTAAGGAGACCGCTAATGAGTCCATATCCAGATTTATGTCTGTGGACATCTTCACTACGCTATTGGGGGGGTGTAACCAATAACAAAGAAAATGCATATTTCATCCATCCTCTGTATTTTTGTAATTTTTAAGAGAGTCTTAATAAATAGGTAAAGATATTAGAATTGATTTTCCTTCTTGTCCATTGAGGGACACAGGAAGTCATTAACTGTTATACTGCTACCTACAGGAGACTGGGGCACCGACCGGCAAACAAAAAAAAAAATTAAAGTCGGTCCAGTATAACCCGTCCCACAAGGACTCTTTCTGGCACTTTTTGTTTACAAGTAAAAATCAGTGTTTTTTGCTAGAAAATAACTTAGAATCCCAGAACATTCTATATATATTTTTTTTATAGCAAAGATCCTAGAGAATAAAATGGCGATTGTTGCAATTTTTTATATCACACTGTATTTGCGCAGCGGTTTTGCAAATGCATTTTTTTTTTTTAAATAATACATTTTAATGAGTTAAAAAAAACAAAAACATAATACATACCCCAATTTTTCTGTAAAACGTGAAAAATGATGTTACGCTGAGTAAATAGATACCTAACATGTCACACTTTAAAATTGTGCTTGCACAAACTATGATACTTAAAAATCTCCATAGGCAGCGCTTTAAACTTTTTTTTTACAGGTTACCAGTTTAGGGTTACAGATGAGGTCTAGCGCTAGAATTATCCCTCTCGCTCTGATGTTTGCGGCAATACCTCACGTGTGTTGTGAACACCGTATACACATGTGTGCATGATTTGTGTATGTGTTCGCTTGTGCATGGAGGGATGGGGACACTTTATGCTTAATGCTTTAATTTTTTTTTTCTTATTTATTTTTTTTTTTATTTTCTTTTACACTGTCCCTCTATTTATTTTTTTTGTTCTTTTGTATCACTTTTATTCCTATTATAAGGAATCTAAACATGTTTTGTAATAGAAATAAGAAAAGACAGGTCCTCTTTATAGAGAGATATGGGGTTAAAAAGACCCCAAATCTCTCCTTTATCTTTAAAAGCAAAAAAAATAAAAAATGTGATCTTTTTGCTTTAAAAAAAAAAAAAGTTTACTTTCACTCCGGACCAAAAGTGATGTCATGACGTTGCTCAGATCCTTCAAGGCCATAGAGGTGATCAAAGACCATCCAGTCTTTGATTGCCTCTGTGACCAGCCGGCCACATTGTCGGATCGTTCCTCTGGATCGTTCCTCGGGATTGCCGGTTTGAACAGTAAGCCCGAGAGACACCGGCAAATGGCGGGGGGTTTGGGGGGGGGCGTCCCCTCCCGCTGCTGCTGAGAGTGTTTCAGTGGCTTATAAGCTGCTCAGAATGCATTCATGAGAAAGCCAGCCGCCAGCTAATAAAAAAAAATACTGGGGTTATGGCTGATAGCCTCAGCCATAACCCTGATAAACCACTTAAAAGTCGCAATGTATATATATGTATTGCGGTCTTGGAGTTCCAGGCTCCCCCCCAAAAAAATACTGTAGCTGCTGACTGTTATTATAAGGACACTTACCTGTCCAGGGATCCAGTGATGTCCTTACCTGAGCCAATTCTTCAATTGTCTTCGGGGGCAGGCGCCGGCATCGTAAGTAAGGGAAATTGGCAGTGAAGCCTTGCAATTTTCTACTGCGAATGCGCAGATCTCGCTTTGTGAATCGTCCTGTAGTCTTCTGGGACCTATGATGTGGTCCTGTAGTCTTCTGGGACCTATGATGTGTTCCTGTAGTCTTCCGGGACCTATGATGTGGTCCTGTAGTCTTCTGGGACCTATGATGTGGTCCTGTAGTCTTCTGGGACCTATGATGTGGTCCTGTAGTCTTCTGGGACCTATGATGTGGTCCTGTAGTCTTCTGGGACCTATGATGTGGTCCTGTAGTCTTCTGGGACCTATGATGTGTTCCTGTAGTCTTCTGGGACCTATGATGTGTTCCTGTAGTCTTCCGGGACCTATGATGTGTTCCTGTAGTCTTCCGGGACCTATGATGTGGTCCTGTAGTCTTCTGGGACCTATGATGTGGTCCTGTAGTCTTCTGGGACCTATGATGTGTTCCTGTAGTCTTCTGGGACCTATGATGTGGTCCTGTAGTCTTCTGGGACCTATGATGTGGTCCTGTAGTCTTCTGGCACCTATGATGTGGTCCTGTAGTCTTCTGGGACCTATGATGTGGTCCTGTAGTCTTCTGGGACCTATGATGTGGTCCTGTAGTCTTCTGGGACCTATGATGTGGTCCTGTAGTCTTCTGGCACCTATGATGTGGTCCTGTAGTCTTCTGGGACCTATGATGTGGTCCTGTAGTCTTCTGGGACCTATGATGTGGTCCTGTAGTCTTCTGGGACCTATGATGTGGTCCTGTAGTCTTCTGGGACCTATGATGTGGTCCTGTAGTCTTCTGGCACCTATGATGTGGTCCTGTAGTCTTCTGGCACCTATGATGTGGTCCTGTAGTCTTCTGGCACCTATGATGTTGTCCTGTAGTCTTCTGGGACCTATGATGTGGTCCTGTAGTCTTCTGGGACCTATGATGTGTTCATGAAAGCTGTGATGGTTAGGGCGGGGGCCAACTTTCCGGCTCAGATCGCCGTGGCGCATCTGTCCAGAAGTAGAGGGGGGTACCTGTCAAAACCAGGTACCCCCCTCCCAAAAAGTGCCAAACAAGCGTAACTTCCCCTTTTGGGTGAAGTTCTACTTTAAGTGGTGTCGTAGGTGGTTGGATGTTTAGCCTATTTCTTACTTCTTACCATCGGCTTGCCTAAGTCTTTTCATGGTGTTCTAAGAATTTGGATGGATAACCTTTGGTTACCTGGGTAGTGTTGCTACAAAAGTAGTATTCTGGTTGTAGGAGAGATTATCCTGGACTGTTTTTTTACATGTTTTGTTTGCCAGTGTCCTGTCTTCCTCTAGGTGGTAGTATAACCTGATACACTAAATTACCAAAAGTATTGGGACGCCTGCCTTTACACGCACATGAATTTTAATGGCATCCCAGTATTAGTCCGGAGGGTTCAATATTGAGTTGGCTCCGCCCTTTGCAGATATAACAGCTTCAACTCTTCTGGGAAGGCCGTCCACAAGGTTTAGGAGGGTGTCTATGGGAATGTTTGACCATTCTTCCAGAAGAGCATTTGTGAGGTCAGGCACTGATGTTGGACGAGAAGGCCTGGCTCACAGTCTCTGCTCTAATTCATCCCAAAGGTGTTCTATCAGGTTGAGGTCAGGACTCTGTGCAGGCCAGTCAAGTTCCTCCACCCCAAACTCCCTCATCCATGTCTTTATGGACCTTGCTTTGTACACTGGTCCAAATCATTTGGTGGAGGGGGGATTATGGTGTGGGGTTGTTTTTCAGGGGTTGGGCTTGGCCCCTTAGTTCCAGGCGTCAGCATACCAAGACATTTTGGACAATTTGGGGACGGCCCCTTCCTGTTCCAACATAACTGCCCACCAGTGTACAAAGCAAGGTCCATAAAGACATGGAGGAGCGAGTTTGGGGTGGAGGAACTCGACTGGCCTGCACAGAGTCCTGACCTCAACCCCATAGAACACCTTTGGGATGAATTAGAGCAGAGACTGCAAGCCAGGCCTTCTCATCCAACATCAGTGCCTGACCTCACAAATGCTCTTCTGGAAGAACGGTCAAACATTCCCATAGACACCCTCCTAAACCTTGTGGACGGCCTTCCCAGAAGAGATGAAGCTGTTATAGCTGCAAAGGGCGGAGCCAACTTAATATTGAACCCTCCGGACTAAGACTGGGGGGTCATTAAAGTTCATGTGTGTGTAAAGGCAGGCGTCCCAATACTTTTGGTAATTTAGTGTATATAATGACTTCCTGTGTCCCTCAATGTGCTCACAGAAAAGGGTTTTATGGTGAGTACATATTTCTCATTATATTTCTATGAATGGATCTCCTCTGATATCAGATATTCCTCGGTGAACATTTGGTGTTTTTCCTGATGGAAGTCCTGGTGGGAAGACGGACATAATATTTCATCATTTCTCCTGTGAATCTCTCGGTGTAAATGAGCTCAGATAAGATAAATAGTTGTTTGTTGTAAGGCCGTGTATATCACGCTGTGTGACACCGAACATCGCCCGTCCACCGCCGTCCACCGCCGTCCACCGCCATAGGGAAAGGTCACTTCAGTCACGGTGTGATTGTTGGGATTATCCGGCTTGTTGATGGTGATATGAAAAGGTCAGGACACTTGTACTTACCAGACGGCTGCTTGTATCCGTATGTAACCCGGCCTCACTCCTATACAAAGCTTCCGCCGCCTCCAATTTGTAGATGATGCTTTGTGTTCAGAGATCGGTGTCATGTCACCACAGATGTACAAAGACAAGGAACATGCATGGTGGTGTCTCCACATCAATGTATGGAAAACTGCAAAACATGTACTCCTTATATCAGTCCTATTGTGAGACATACTAAACCGGCCCTACTATACCCTATACTACATACTATACCGGTCCTACTATACTCTATACTACATTCTATACCAGTCCTACTATACCCTATACTACATACTATACCGGTCCTACTATACTCTATACTACATTCTATACCGGTCCTACTATACTACATTCTATACCAGTCCTACTATACCCTATACTACATTCTATACCAGTCCTACTATACCCTATACTACATTCTATACCGGTCCTACTATACCCTATACTATATTCTATACTGGTCCTACTATACCCTATACTACATTCTATACCGGTCCTACTATACTACATACTATACCGGTCCTACTATACTACATACTATACCGGTCCTACTATACTACATACTATACCGGTCCTACTATACCCTATACTACATTCTATACCCGCCCTACTATACCCTATACTACATTCTATACCGGTCCTACTATACTACATACTATACCGGCCCTACTATACCCTATACTACATACTATACCGGTCCTACTACACTATATTCTATACCGGTCCTACTATACTACATTCTATACCGGTCCTACTATACTACATTCTATACCGGTCCTACTATACTACATACTATACCGGTCCTACTATACTACATACTATACCGGTCCTACTATACTACATACTATACCGGTCCTACTATACTACATTCTATACCGGTCCTACTATACTACGTTCTATACCCGCCCTACTATACCCTATACTATATTCTATACCTGTCCTACTATACCCTATACTACATTCTATACCGGTCCTACTATACTCTATACTACATTCTATACCGGTCCTACTATACTACATTCTATACCGGTCCTACTATACTACGTTCTATACCCGCCCTACTATACCCTATACTATATTCTATACCTGTCCTACTATACCCTATACTACATTCTATACTGGTCCTACTATACTACATACTATACCGGCCCTACTATACCCTATACTACATTCTATACCCGCCCTACTATACCCTATACTACATTCTATACCGGTCCTACTATACTACATACTATACCGGCCCTACTATACTACGTTCTATACCCGCCCTACTATACCCTATACTATATTCTATACCTGTCCTACTATACCCTATACTACATACTATACCGGTCCTACTACACTATATTCTATACCGGTCCTACTATACTACATTCTATACCGGTCCTACTATACTACATTCTATACTGGTCCTACTATACTACATACTATACCGGTCCTACTATACTACATTCTATACCGGTCCTACTATACTACGTTCTATACCCGCCCTACTATACCCTATACTATATTCTATACCGGTCCTACTATACTACATACTATACCGGTCCTACTACACTATCTTCTATACCAGTCCTACTATACTATATTCTATACCGGTCCTACTATACTACATTCTATACCGGTCCTACTATACTCTATACTACATTCTATACCAGTCCTACTATACTACATTCTATACCGGTCCTACTATACTACATTCTATACCGGTCCTACTATACTCTATACTACATTCTATACCAGTCCTACTATACTACATTCTATACCGGTCCTACTATACTACATTCTATACCGGCCCTACTATACTCTATACTACATTCTATACCGGCCCTACTATACTACATTCTATACCGGTCCTACTATACCCTATACTACATTCTATACCGGTCCTACTATACCCTATACTACATTCTATACCGGTCCTACTATACTACATTCTATACCGGTCCTACTATACTACATTCTATACCGGCCCTACTATACCCTATACTACATTCTTTACCGGTCCTACTATACTACATTCTATACCAGTCCTACTATACTACATTCTATACCGGTCCTACTATACTACATTCTATACCGGTCCTACTATACCCTATACTACATTCTATACCGGTCCTACTATACTCTATACTACATTCTATACCGGTCCTACTATACCCTATACTATATTCTATACTGGTCCTACTATACCCTATACTATATTCTATACTGGTCCTACTATACTACATTCTATACCGGTCCTACTATACTCTATACTACATTCTATACCGGTCCTACTATACTCTATACTACATTCTATACCGGTCCTACTATACCCTATACTACATTCTATACCGGCCCTACTATACTCTATACTACATTGTATACTGGTCCTACTATACTACATACTATACCGGTCCTACTATACTCCTAGTACATACTATACCAGTCCTACTATACCTTATACTACATTCTATACTGGTCCTACTATACTCTATACTACATACTATACTGGTCCTACTATACTCTATACTACATTCTATACCGGCCCTACTATACTCTATACTACATTCTATACCGGTCCTACTATACTCTATACTACATTCTATACCGGTCCTACTATACTCTATACTACATTCTATACCGGTCCTACTATACTCTATACTACATACTATACCGGCCCTACTATACTCTATACTACATACTATACTGGTCCTACTATACCCTTTACTACATTCTATACCGGTCCTACTATACTCTATACTACATTCTATACCGGCCCTACTATACTCTATACTACATACTATACCGGTCCTACTATACCCTATACTACATTCTATACCGGTCCTACTATACTCTATACTACATTCTATACCGGTCCTACTATACTCTATACTACATTCTATACCGGTCCTACTATACTCTATACTACATTCTATACCGGTCCTACTATACTCTATACTACATTCTATACCGGTCCTACTATACTCTATACTACATACTATACTGGTCCTACTATACCCTATACTACATTCTACACCGGTCCTACTATACTCTATACTACATTCTATACGGGCCCTACTATACTCTATACTACATACTATACTGGTTCTACTAATACTATACTGGTCCTACTATACTACATTCTATACCGGCCCTACTATACTCTATACTACATACTATACCGGTCCTACTACACTATATTCTATATTGGTCCTATTATACTCTATACTACATTCTATACTGGTCCTACTATACCCTATACTACATACTATACTGGTCTTACTATACTCTATACTACATTCTATACCGGTCCTACTATACTATCTTCTATACTGGTCCTATTATACTCTATACTACATTCTATACTGGTAATACTATACCCTATACTACATTCTATACTGGTAATACTATACCCTATACTACATACTATACTGGTCCTACTATACTATCTTCTATATTGGTCCTATTATACTCTATACTACATTCTATACTGGTAATACTATACCCTATACTACATTCTACACTGGTCCTACTGTACTACATACTATAAAATATAAAATTGTAAAAAATTAAGTTGTAAAAAAACTACTGGCACAGACCACACGTCATCAGTGCCCATCAGTGCTTCACATTGGTGCCACTGTCACATGACATTTAAAAAAAAAAAGTGTCGGTAATCGATATTGGGGAGTACTTGAAAAAAAGTATCACTACTTGTGCAACCCTAGTACTGAAGTTTGTCGACATTTCACGGGCGCACGCAAATTTAAGGTTTGACATGTTTGGTATCTATTTACTCAGTGCAACCTCTTCTGTTTATATTTTACCCGAAAAGTGGGTAATTTATTGAGTTTTTGTGCCCCCTAAAATTTACTTTTAACATGTTTTTGCTGAAATTTTGTGGTAATATTGTATAAAATTAGAACTACCACTATTTTATTCTCTCGGGTGTCTGTGTTCAGAAAAAATATAATGTTTGGGGGTTTTATGTAATCTTCAGGTTTAAAACGATTTGTGTGTGCAAAGAAAAAACCCGTGAGCTTTGTTAAAGTGGAAATCTGCGCTAAAACTAAAATCCCCGCATCTATAGACACCTGCGATCTAACACTAACCTATCTAGTCCTGTAAGGAAGAAATCACTATACATAAGTTTTCTGAAGCCGGAAAAATGCCAGAATGTTAAATTAACTCAAAAACACTCTTTTATTTTTGAGTTATAACCCTTTAAGGGCTTTAGAAATGGCAGGAGGCGGGGCTTATGGCCGCGTGACCGCAAGCAGGGATCGGGAGGTTTCCGTTAGACGCCAGTCACTGTGCCGGAAATACACAGGGCATGCGCCCTCAGCACAGCTCCATTGTGCGCATATAAAAGCGCCCGCTCGGTGCCAAGGCCCAGCCACCGAGAGACCACGTATTTGCGTGCGATCTGCGCCAACAGGTTAAGCAGACTGATCTGCAGGCAGAGGATTATTATTATTTAAGGTACTTCTATAGCGCCGCCCATTTACTCTGCACTTTACAGTGCAGTCATTGTAGATTCACATCAGTCTCTACCGTCAAGGAGCTTACAATCTAAGGTCCCCAACTCACATTCATATACTGAGGCCGATTTGGACAGAAGCCAATAAACCTCCCAGCATGTCTTTGGAGTGTGGGAGGAAACCGGAGTACCCGGAGGAAACCCAACACAGGGAGAACATGCAAACTCCAGGCAGGTAGTGTTGTGGTTGGGATTCGAACCAGCGACCCTTCTTACTGCTAGGTGAGAGTGCTACCCACTACACCACTGTGCTACCCACTACACCACTGTGCTACCCACTACACCACTGTGCTACCCGCTACACCACTGTGCTACCCGCTACACAACAGTGCTACCCACTACACCACTGTGCCACACACTACACCACTGTGCTACTCACTACACCACTGTGCTACCCACTACACCACTGTGCCACACACTACACCACTGTGCTACTCGCTACACCACTGTGCTACCCGCTACACCACTGTGCTACCCACTACACCACTGTGCTACTCACTACACCGCTGTGCTACTCACTACACCGCTGTGCTACCCACTACACCAATGTGCTACTCACTACACCACTGTGCTACCCACTACACCAATGTGCCGCCCAGGATGTTGTAAGCAACAGTCAGTGTGGCTGCGGGGAATGCCTCAGCCTCTTATGATTGGTGGGGTGCCATGATTGCTTCCTGGTGGGAATAACGCAGGTGGGTCCTGACTGGGATCCTAACATGATCCCTATTTAGAACCTAAGAGCAATGGGGAAACTTTTACCTTTCTCTCATTGGGGTTGATTTTATAAAATTTGGAGAATGCTAAATTTGGTGCAACTGTGCAAGGTAGCCAATCGGCTTCCAGCTTCAGCTTGTTCAATTAATCTTTGCCAAAAAAAATTAAAAATAAATAAAACCCGGAAGCTGATTGGTTTCTATGCAGAGCTGCACTCGATTTTGCCCGCTCCAGTTTTAGTGAATATCCCCGTCAATGTGTAAAACTGGAATGCCATTGGTGATGACCCTAAAATACATATGCTAGGGAACAATTTATGAAAAATTTTTGCAAAAATGGTTTCGTCTTCCTGAGAGCTTTTGAGTTTATTTTAGGTAAGCTCAGCGTAAACTCCCCAGCATTGGTCGTGGGAACGGGTATTGCTGGAATGGATTTCATTGAGTGTCGAAAATGTTGTAAGCTTTGTCATCAATACTTCTTTTTTCCTTCAGTGCGAGGCCTTCAAACAGTTAACATGATATACGTGTCACTGGTCTTCCTGAGCCTCTAGATTGCCAGCTTATGGCATTAGGCCGGCTTAGAGCCCCTGATCCCTTCCTCTCTACTCTTGGGCCGAATTGCTTTAAGAGGCAGTAAGGGGCTTTGTGGCAACACCTGCCCGAGTAAGTCCGAGATTTACTGCTTGCATTGTCTGGGAGGATGGCCGGGGCCGCGTTATCTGATAGAATGGCGGAGGAGAACGTTTATCCGCTGATAAAACTGCCTCATAAATCCCTTCCACTGACCACCGCACTAAAATCTGCTGATAGGTGACAGGGGACCTCAGCGGGTGACAACTTCCCCTCCCTCCTCGCGAGCTCGCGCTCTCTTCTGTCTCTTTTTTCTCTTCTGTCTCTTTTTCTCTTCTATACAAGTTCACAAAATCCACAAATACAAAATCCAGATAATTAGAGAGTTTCCAGACCACAGAAGATTTTTGTGTTTAGGTCTTAAACATGGAGGCATTTTTTTTTTCCAAAGCTTGGGAGATTCCTTCAACATTTTTCAAGTGCTCAGCAAGCGTTTCCTGAGAACATTCTCAGAACACCTATGATATACATTCAGACCAGAACCTTCAACCAGTGTTAATTTTGGCAGCAAATTTCGATTTAGTTTTAGTCTTATGCCCTGTACACAAGATCAGATTTTCCGACGACAAATGTTGGACGTGAGCTTGTTGGCGGAAAGTCCGACCCGTGTATATGCTCCATCGAACATTTGTTGTCAGACTTTCCACCAACAAATGTTGGCTATCAGGTTCTCAAATTTTCCGCCAACAGATTTTTGTTGTTGGACTTTCCAATTCGTGTGTACACAAGTCCGTCGCACAAAAGTCCACGCATGCTCGGAATCGAGTACGAGCCGGAAGCGCTCAGTCTTGTAAAACTAGCGTTCGTAATGGAGATATCACATGACTATAGAACTTCCTTTTTCTCGGCTCGTATGTACATCACCACGTTCATAATTGTTGGCCAACATTTTGTGTGACCGTGTGTATGCAAGACAAGTTGGAGCCAACAACCTTCAAACAAAATTCCACGGTTTTGTTGTCGGAAAGTTCAATTGTGTGTACGGTGCATTAGTCATAGGACTAAAATAGCATTTTAGTTTTAGTCCCATTTTAGTCTTCTAGAATTGTTTTAGTTTGTTTAGTCGTATTTAGTCAACTAAAATCTCCAGTACATTTTGGTCAACTAAAACTCATTTTAGTCGTCTAAAATCGAATGGGTGTAGTTAAATTGCAATGCATTATTTAAGCATTTCTCTACAATTTTCCAAACTCATTATATACGGCTGGAGTGAAAAATTAAATATGGTATTATTTATGGTATTGAGGTATGAACATGCACTACAGACCAGTGTTCATTTTGACGTCAAATTTCAATTTAGTTTTAGTCTTAGTCTTGACTAAAATGGCATTTTAGTTTTGGTCTCATTTTAGTTTTTTGACTAAAATGCCATTTTGGTTTTAGTCGTATTTTAGTCATCTCAATTGTCTTAGTTTTAGTCGTATTTTAGTCAACTAAAATGGTATTAAGTTAGTCGACTAAATTAACACTGCCTACAACACTTCTTTAGCAGGAATCAAGTAAGCCTAAAAATACCAAAGCCTTACACGTGCCAAAATGTAAATCAGATGCTTTCAAATTCAAATGAAGTCATTTGTTGGCTGCTGCAGTCATTTAAGGTTGGTTGAGGACCCTGGAACAACATCTCACACACACTTGGTTGTAAAAGCCCTAACTTTGTTTTATTTGTAGCTCCGATAATGAGGTTTGTGTTAGGGTAATATCTGTTGTTGTCCGGTAGGGGTGCACCTCCATTATGCTGGTGTTTTGTATCCATGCTGGCATGATGGTGGTCCTGAGGGACCTTCCACATGGGAAGTAATCTGAGGTAAGAGTGCACTGGGTAAGGTAGGGGTTGGTATTACTACTCTAGTGCGGAGGGGCCCAGGACCTCCTGATTTGAGGGGTGCTACCTCGTCTGGCTTAGGACAGAGCGCTTGAAGTATCAAGCGCCCTCTCAGAAGGGCAACTCGGCGGTGCTCTTAGTATTGGGTTTGGGATCCCACTGTGAGAATAAGCTCTAGGCCATGACGCCACCAGCTTTTTATTGCACCTCACCTCTTGGACTGACCCTTCTGGCCGAGACCAGAGCAGTTTTTGTTAACGGGCAGCAAGCCAAGTCATTGTCTAGCACTCTGGCATTTATTCTCCTCCACTTTTGGTGCCCTTCACCTTCACTCCATTGTGAAATATACACCAACGCACCTCCAAAAAAAATGTGCAAGCTTATTACTTTTAAATTTTTTTTTTTTAACAGTTACCTCTTCATAAAATTTTGCAACGTGCTGGTGTATTTGGCTCATTTCTCTTCGGAGAAGTCTAGCACGGAGCTACAAGTCAAGTTTCAGTCGTCAGGGCTATGTGTGTTATTGGCAGCCCTTAGTTGGGTACATGGGGTTTGGTGACTGTGTGGCTCCTGTCCTGTCGAGGACCACGTGGTGTAAAAACAGCCAAAATGGTCATTTGACAGACAGGCAAAGATCTGATCTTGTTTTATTGGAAGAGGTGATCTATCAAGCATGGAGTGAAGGGATATAAGGGCTCATTTACACTTGCCCCAACATGTGGTATTAAACACGCTTCTTTAAAGCACTCTGACTGCCAATCAAAGCTCCTGTCACTAAATAAAATGGTTCCTTACAGGTCACATGTTGTGTTTGCTTCCCTTCAAATGTTATACCTCATGGCGTGTGGCTTTCTTGGTGCTTTAAAGCGTCTCCAAAGCCTTCATAGAAGTTTATGACAACGCTCGCTTTCAGCACCTTGAACCTTCTGAGAGGCTTTTATTCGGCTTTAGCTTCTTTGTTTTGGAGGTATTGCAAGTATGGGATATCCCAAAATGGAAAGACGCCATCAGCAGTCACTTCCGGTTCATGTGTATATTCTCTGGGAGTGTCTGGTGCAGTCACCACATCTGGTGCGCAGGGTGGAGCAGCAGGAAGGTGAGCGGGGCATGGACTGGAGCTGAGCAACTAGCAGACAGCACATGTGGTGTGCAACATGGGAACATCTTAGCATAAGGTGAATGGGACTGGAAAGTGAGGACTAAGTGGCAGAGGAGCAGCAGAGCTGGGGGGCTGGTACAGGAGAAACTAGCAGATATCACATGTGGTGAAGAGCATGGGGGCAACATAGCGGGAGGTGAGTGGGGACCAGAGAGAGAGGAGGATCAGAAAAGCACATGATCAGCAGAGCTGGGGGTTACTACTGAGTGAGGGATCAGCAGACCTGGGAGGTTACTACTGAGCGGAAGATCAGCAGAGCTTGGGGTTACTATTGAGCGGAGGATCAGCAGAGCTGGTGGTTAGTACTGAACAGGGGATCAGCTGAACTGGATTTTACTATTGAGCAGGGGATCAGCAGAGCTGGGGGCTACTACTAAGCGGGGGATCAGAAAAAGGTGGGGCTACTATATTCCTGTGGTTCTGACATAATGCGCTTTGTTTCGTTATCACCTCACATGATTTTCATGCACTAGAAGTGTTCATAAGTGGAACACAATATAGACCCTGTGTTGGTCTAGCTCAGTGGTCTCCAAATGTTCTAAACAAACGTCAAGTTTACTCTCCTTCACATTTTAGGAGGACTAGACTGTGGCCACTGGAAGTAGAAAAGGTCCCGACGTCTGTGGGGAAAAAAACAATGCCCCATCTGGGGTTGCAGTGGGAGGAATTGCACCCCTTCGTTGGTGTCATTGAAAGGAATTGTGTCCTATCAGTAGTGTCAATGGGAGAAATTGTGTTCCATCATTGGTGTCAATTTGGGGAGTTGTGTCTTATTTTTGGTGTGTTTGGGAGAATTTGTTTACCATTATTGCTGGGGGTACTAACGAGTGGGGCATCAGCAGAGCTTGGGGTACTACTGAGCTGGGGATCTGCTGAACGAGGGTACTAATAAGCTGCGGATCTGCTGAATGGGGATACTAATGAGCTGGAGATCTGCCGAATAGAGGTACTAATGAGTTGGGCTTCTACACAAATCAACACATACGGGGCATCTGCCAAGCTTTCTTATTTAAAGCTTCAACAAAGCATCAACAAAGCATGTTACCAAGCGGTAGGTGCTTTAATGTGTGTTAAAGTCGAAGCAATTGTAAATGAGCCCTAACTGTAGCCTGTTGCAGCCAGTCTGGTTTAGGTTTTTGTTCCCTGCCCCACCACAGTAGAAGGAACTGTAGAACCGTGGGGCTGTAGGCAACATATGAACTCTTCATACATCAGCTGGCTCACCCGTCCTACCTTTTTAGATGTTCATTTGTACAAACTCTCATAAGCCTCGAACTGCAATTTATCCTGAGCCGGAAAGGTTAACGCCAATTATGCCACGTTCTGAATCTGCTTCTTAGGCCATGAAGTCAGCTGTGCGGCACCATTGACACTTCACTCTTCTCCTCCTCTCACCTTCTGCATTACGTCTGCACTACTCATTAATGTAAACCACGCAGTGTAACCGCGGGTCCGTGACCTTGTGGATTCCATATCACAGCTGCTCTGCTACCTGTCCAAAACGGGAACTTCCTGTATTCGCTGTTTGGTTCAGAGCCTGGAGAACACGTTCATGGTGTCAGTTACACCCCATAACTCCTGCTCATAAAATAACATTCTACCTAAAAGAGGGACTCCAGTTGTTGTAATGTTTTTTTAAGAAATTAAAAGTTTCTCCAAAATCCTTAAGTGTATTAAAGATAAGCCGCCTTGTTTCTCGCTCCTTGTCTTCTTGCCATAGAGCGTTGGACAAAGGTAGAGATCTATTTGGTGCTATGAAGTGCAGGTATGAGCCTCTGAAGGAGTGTTGTGATTTAGTCCAAGTTTCTTTCTTTGCCTGTTGGTGGTCTTTCATGGGCCAGCTGTCCTCCACCATCAGAGAACAATAGGGTGGCCCCTAAAAGTCGCACATCTAGGTGTCATGGAGTGTTGAGTAGAGTGGTAACCTCAGTCTGGACTCCAACCAGGCCACGCTCCCCAACGCGTTTCACTCTGCCCCTCCCGGAGCTTAGTCATTGGGTACCTCCACCATCACATCGCCAAGTCATAATCCCTGGTGGCCTGCAGAAGACACTGGAAAAGAGGAAATGTTGCCTGTTTCTCAATGGTGTCCCAAGCCCGTAGATGATACCTGTTCACAGTAGTCTGACATGGGGTGCCGTGACAAATTTACCTAGAAATTAGGAGCTGCAAAATACTTATTTTCAGTATTGGTGCATCCCTAATAGACATACTAGGACTGAGTAAGATCGGAGCCAATTCGTCTACCTCTACTAGCATGTCTTTGGAGTGTGGGAGGAAACTGGAGTGCCCGGAGGAAACCCACGCAGGCACAGGGAGAGCATGCAAACTCCAGGCAGGTAGTGCCATGGTTGGGATTCAAACCGGCGACCCTGATGCTGATAGGCGGAAGTGCTAACCACTTAGCTACCGTGCTGCCCCTAAAATATATAATCAAACCGGTATATTATGCTTTACAGTGGCTGTTAGAAACAGGATTTTTTTGTTGCTGATGTTCCATTTGAATGTCGTGAATCCAATTCAGGTGTCATATCTTCTTTTCAGATTGGCCCAGTATTTGGTGTCACATCCTACCATTGCCCGTGACGGGCTTTGGTGACACGTCCTAGCATTGCCCGTGACGGGCTCTTTCTTTTGGGGTAAATTTGTAGCTGGCAGCTGGTGCTTTCCGGAGTAAGCAGCATTCTTCATTCTTTATCAAAAATTTTCCATGACAAATAGTTTTTGTTATTAAGAAATGATTTGCTTCTGTCATACAAAAAGGAAAATTTACCCTCAGCACAACTGCTGTCAGTATGTATTGTAAATCTCAATAGATTCAGGACCTGTGACCCCAACACACGTCTTAAATTTTGTAATAACCAGAACCATGTGTCTGAATATTCCCTATAGCTAATGATATACAGTAGTTGTTGGATGTGTAAGTGGGATCTGACCATCTTAAGGCATTTGCTTGCCACGGCTTCACAAAACATGGTTGCCATCGGTGCAGTGAAGAAAGATGGGAGACGCATGCTTCATATTCTTCCACCATTGACTTATTGGGGAATCAGTAGTGACTGGAAAGTTTAAGGCATCCCGTTGCTTTGCTGCCGAGGAACCTCAGCTAGTTCCACATAGACACCATTGACCAGTTTGGTGTGTAGGAATTGGAGTGTTCTGCACAGAGCCTTGACCTCAACCCTACTTGAACACCTTTTGGATGAATTGAAATGAGTCAACAGGTCTTCTCAACCAATATCTCCATAAAGAAATGGTTTGACCAGTTTGGTGTGGAGAAACTGGAGTGTCCTTCAAAGAGCTGTGACCTCAACCCTACTGAACAACTTTGGGAAGAATTGGAAACGCCAATTGTGAGCCAGGTCTTCTCATCCAACATGAGTACCTGAGCTCACAAATGCTCTTGTTGACTAAACAGACACAAGTTCCATCACCCTTCATAATCTTGTGGAATCTTCTCTCAGAAGAGTGGAGGCTGTTATAGCCACATAGAGAGGGCAACACCACTTTAATGGCCAGGGTTTTTGGAATGGGGTTGCCAACAAGTTCATATAGGTGTTCACAAACATTTAGCCATGTGGTGGAGTTATATTTGATTTCCATGATCCCATTGCTGGGATTTCATGCCACTTCATGTCCCTGTGACACCAGGGCAAGAAACAAGATGATTCATTGGCAATGGGGCAGGAAGACACAAGCTGTACCAATAACCTGGGAGCCTTGTGATACTAAAAACATGTGACAGAGGTTGTCTTGTGGATCCTTCTCTCTGAGGAAGTCGACCAGGATGTTACTTGACATCTTGCCATTTTAGGCTAGAAAGGTCATTGTGCTACTTTGGAAGTCTCCGACTTCTGAAACCCTCAAATATTGGACATTCTTGAATAATCCTGTTTTGCCCTTGTACAAAGCGGCCTACAAAAGCAAAGGATGTCTGGATAAATTCAATAAAATATGGTCTCCTGGCTGGAGTCCCATAGCTAAGGCCACAGCTAGTTGGGGTTACCTGGTCGAAATCTATCTCAGCAGACCCCTGCTCAGTTATGTCTCCATTAGAATCTATAGATTGGGGCTGGTTGTCTCTTACGTTATTATTCCTAGAAAACACCCCCCATACTAGTGAACTACTGGGGGCTTCAATAGAACCACCCACTGTTGATGTGAAAAGCTCACCCATAATTTTCAAGATGTATGTTTCTGGAAAAGTGCCCTCTCGTATTCCAGTGGTTCTGACATAATGCACTTTTTTTCGTTACCACCTCACATGATTTTCATGCAGTAGGAGTGTTCATAATTGGAACACAATATAGACCCTGCGTTGGTCTAGTTCAGTGGTCTCTAAATGTTTGAAACAAAGGACAAGTTTACTCTCCTTCAGACCTTAGGAGGGCTGGACTGTGGCCATTGGGAGTAGAAAAAGTCCCGTCTGTGGAAAAAAAAACAATGCCCCATCTTTGGTTGCAGTGGGAGGAATTGCACCCCTTTGTTGGTGTAATTGAAAGGAATTGTGTCCCATGATTGGTGTCATTGGAAGGAATTGTGTCCTATCAGTGGTGTCATTGGGAGAAATTGTGTCCGGTCATTGGGAGAATCGGCTCCATCATTAGTGTCAATTTTGGGAATTGTGTCCCATTTTTGGTTTGTTTGGGAGAATTTGATTTCCATTATTCATGTCATTGGGAGGAACTGTGCCCCAGGGTTGGTATCATTGGGAGGATTTGTGCCCCTTCATTGTTAGTGGGTGGAATTATGCCTCAGTATTGGTATCAGTGCATGAAATAGTGCCTCAAGGGCCAGATAAAAGAAAGCAAAGGACTGCAATGTGAAGGCCACTGGTCTAGATGACTTTAGGAGGGCTGAACTCTGGCCACTGGAAATAGAAAAGGTCACGACTTCTGTGTAAAAAAAAAAAACAATGCCCCATCTTTGGTGTCTGTGGGAGGAATTGTGACCCATCATTAGTGTTAGTGAGAAAAATTGCTTCCCATCATAGTTACATAGTAGGTGAGGTCGAAAAAAGACACAAGTCCATTAAGTCCAACCTATGTGTGTGATTATGTGTCAGTATTACATTGTATATCCCTGTATGTTGCGGTCATTCAGGTGATTATCTAATAGTTTCTTGAAGCTATCGATGCTCCCCGCTGAGACCACCGCCTGTGGAAGGGAATTCCACATCCTTGACCCTCCTTACAGTAAAGAACCCTCTACGTAGTTTAAGGTTAAACCTCCTTTCTTCTAATTTTAATGAGTGGCCACGTGTTTTGTTAAACTCCCTTCTGCAAAAAAGTTTTATCCCTATTGTGGGGTCATCAGTCCGGTATTTCTCTATTGTGGGGTCACCAGTCTGGTATTTGTATATTAAAATCATATCCCCTCTCAAGCGTCTCTTCTCTAGAGAGAATAAGTTCAGTGCTCACAACCTTTCCTCATAACTAATATCCTCCAGGCCCTTTATTAGCTTTGTTGCCCTTCTTTGTACTCGCTCCATTTCCAGTACATCCTTCCTGAGGACTGGTGCCCAGAACTGGACAGCATACTCCAGGTGCGGCCGGACCAGAGTCTTGTATAGTGGGAGAATTATGGTTTTATCCATGTCATTGGGCACCATCATTGGTGTCATTGGTAGAAATCGTGCCCCATCATTGGGAGAAACTCTGCCCCATCATTAATGTCTTTGGGAGGAATTGTACCCCATGGCTGGTGTCACTGGGAGAAATTGTGCCCCATCATTGGTGTCATTGGGAGGAATTGTGCCCTATTGTTGGTGTCATTGGGAGGAATTGTGCCCTATTGTTGGTGTCATTGGGAGGAATTGTGCCCTATTGTTGGTGTCATTGGGAGGAATTGTGCCCTATTGTTGGTGTCATTGGGAGGAATTGTGCCCTATTGTTGGTGTCATTGGGAGGAATTGTGCCCTATTGTTGGTGTCATTGGGAGAAATTGTGCCCTATTGTTGGTGTCATTGGGAGGAATTGTGCTCATTCATTGTTGTCAGTGGGGGTAGTTATACCCCATTGTTGGTGTCATTGGGAAAAATTATGCCCCATCACTGGTGTGTTTGAGAGGAATTGTGCTCCATCATTGGTGTCTTTGGGAGGAATTGTGCCCAATTGTTGGTTTCATTGAGAGGAATTGTGCCCATTCATTGGTGTCAGTGGGGGGATTTTGTGCCCCTTTATTGTTGTCAGTGAGGGGGAATTATGTCACATTATTGGTATCAGTGGATGAAATGGTACCTCAAGGGCCAGATAGAACAATTAAAGGGCTGCAGTTTGTTGACAACTGGTCTGGAGGACACAGGACCTTAGATCATGGAGCGTAGGGGAAAGGATTCTGCCGGGACCAGTCTAGCAGCATGGCGGATCGGATGGGTAAACCGACCAGATTTGAACAGGCAATTAACCCTTTCAGTGTAGGCTCAGCCCCACTGCAGAGGGAACATTTCCAAGTTTCCCAGAGTTGGGCTTTAAAGGTGACAGCTGGTGATATCCTCCACCTTCATTACTGGAAAAGTCATTCGCTGTGTGTGTGGAGAAGGATTGAACTTTTCATCCAACATTTTCAGTCCCAACATTTTATATACTGATTTATGAAGGTTATTGATAGCCCGTTTATATAAGCAGATATATATTATAGGTTTATTGGCTCGGCATGTTTAGGTAGCAAACAGTTTAAAAACCAGCGCTGTGCCGCTGCAGACATCCGCGAGGCGTGCAGATGTTTGACCATAAAAATTTAGAGAAGATCTGAAATCTGTCCATAAAACGGCGTGATAAAACTTTGTCTGACGCAGCCACGTCCGGCCTCCAGGTGACTGTTTCAGATATCAGACTGAGTTCAGACTTCTGGGTGCGGACTGAAAACCTTCCCATCCACGGTTGGCGTAACTGGCGCTGCCCACCCCGAATCTGCGCTGATTTTTACAGCGGAAAACCTGCTTTCCTTTATGTTCCACATTTAATGACTTAATGAACTGCAAAAGAAAATCCTGGAGCGTCCTCTCTTGTTTTAATTAACATTTCTCCCTGAAAGGTATTTATTACCATTCCTCGTTAGTCATTAGCAGAAAATAAGTTTGCCCTTAAGTCTGAGTTGTGGAATTCATTCCAATTAATTAAACCTGCATTGTGAGTTAATAAACGGACTGCGAGGTGGGGAAAGGGGGTGAGGACGATGCTGCTGGAGAACCAACGAACTTGTATGTTGCTGAGATGGCAGGAGATTAATCTTCGACATGGACTGTGGGGGTCTTCCACCCTGGCGAGGACGGAGCCCTGCGTCTGGAGGAATGGGGCTATATTTGTCCGGCCAGAAGTTTGACGGGTGCAAGGAGCTCCTGATGATGGCCCTCGGTCACGTCACATTGCTTTTCTTGCGCTTTTGGGCGGGCCATTTGGCTAGCTCAGACCAATTTTTATACTGGCCGCAGGGACTGCCTAGTGTGGTGCACACGGGAACCCAACGTGTTTCAATTTGTTCTTTGCAAATCTTCTTCAAGAGTTAACATCTCAAATGTGTCACCACTAAACATAAGCCAGAGACCTTAAAATGGATACCATCTCCTCAGACCTCTAGACCCCAGGGGGGCCCACAGGGACAGTGAATGCGCACACAAGAGACCATGCCAGAGGCAACCACCCTGGGCAAAAACGTAAAACTCTATGATCCAGCATCAAAATGGCAATACATGTATGAGCTATCATAGACACTTCAGGTGTATAGAGTACCTGCTCCCTCCCGACACGTTGTGGTTTCTCCTATTGGTCCATATATCCGTATTCAAGCCACGCGGGTCTATTATTTGCAGCAGTGTTACTTTGAGCACTAGGCGGGCAGCTCATGGTTACTGGAGGTTCTTCAAGAACACTTTGGATTGGAATCTGGTAATGTGTGAAAGGAGCCCCACACCCAAGATACAAGTTCTAATATCCGGTGAATGCCACTAAAACAATCCTATATGTTCCATACAGTGAGGGGGAAAAAGTATTTGATCCGCTGCTGATTTTGTACGTTTGACAAAGAACCGATCAGTCTATAATTTTATTGGTCGGTTTATTTTAACAGTGAGAGACAGAATAATAACAAAAATATCCAGAAAAACACATTTCATAAAAGTTATAAATTGGTTTGCATTTTAATGAGTGAAATAATTATTTGATCCCCTTCACAAAACATGACTTAGTAGTTGGTGGCAAAACCCTTGTTGGCAATCACAGAGGTCAGATGTTTCTTGGAGTTGGCCTCCAGGTTTGCTCACATCTCAGGAGGAATTTTGTCCTCTTTGCAGATCTTCTCCAAGTCATTAAGGTTTCCAGGCTGACGTTTGGTAACTCGAACCTTCAACTCCCTCCACATATTTTCTATGGGATTAGGGTCTGGAGACTGGATAGACCACTCCAGGACCTCAATGTGCTTCTTCTTGAGCCACTCCTTTGTTGCCTTAGCTGTGTGTTTTGGGTCATTGTCATGCTGGAAGACCCATCCACGACCCATTTTCAATGCCCTGGCTGAGGGAAGGAGGTTCTCACCCAAGATTTGAGGGTACAAGGCCCCGCCCATCGTCCCTTTGATGCGGTGAAGTTGTCCTGTCCCCTTTGCAGAAAAACACCCCCAAAGCATAATGTTTCCTCCTCCCATGTATGACGGTGGGGGATGGTATTCTTGGGCTCATAGGCAGCATTCCTCCTCCTCCAAACACGGCGAGTTGAGAGCTTGATTTTGGTCTCATCTGACCACAACACTTTCCCCCAGTTCTCCTCTGAATCATTCGATGTTCATTAGTGATCTTCAGACGGACCTGTACATGTGATTTCCTGAGCAGGAGGACCTTGCGGGGGCTGCAGGATTTCAGTCCTTCACGGTGTAGTGTGTTACCGATTGTTTTCTTGGGGACTATGGTCCCAGCTGAGATCATTGACAAGATTCTCCCGTGTAGTTCTGGGCTGATTCTTCACCGTTCTCATGATCATTGAACCTCCACGAGGTGAGATCTTGTATGGAGCCCCAGACCGAGGGAGATTGACCGTTACTTTGTATTTCTTCCATTTGCGAATAATCGCACCAACTGTTGTCTCCTCTCACCAAGTTGCTTGGCGATGGTCTTGTAGCCCATTCCAGCCTTGTGTAGGTCTACAATCTTCTCCCCGAAATCCTTGGACAGCTCTTTGGTTTTGGCCATGGTGGAGAGATTGGAATCTGATTGATTGCTTCTGTGGACAGGTGTCTTTTATACAGGTAACAAGCTGAGATTAGGAGCACTCCCTTTAAGAGAGACAGAGAGAGAGAGAGAGAGAGTGCTCCTAATCTCAGCTCATTACCTGTATAGAAGACACCTGGGAGCCAGAAATCTTGCTGATTGATCGGGGATCAAAACTTATTTCTCTCATTAAAATGCAAATCAATTTATAACTTTTTTGAAATGCTTTTTTCTGGATGTTTTTGCTGTTATTCTGTCTCTTGCTGTTAAATTAAATCTACCATTAAAATTATCGACTGATCGTTTCTTTGTCAGTGGGCAAATATACAAAGTCAGCAGGATATTAAATACTTTTTCCCCTCACTGTATGTGTAGTCAATGCATTTCGGCAGGCAGGAGACACTTCCATCACCACGGATAATAATGTGATTATTCAATGCATTTGGAGGGGTCCTGAGTTGGTGTTGTCATCCAGTGGACTTCTCGGGTCACGAGATTCTCACTTTATCAGGGATATTGGTGTTATCCAATGTGTTTTGGGGGTTAGGAGAGGCCGCTTCATCAGGGATTTTGGTGTTGTTATCCAGTGTGTTTCAGGGGTACGAAAAGGCCCCTATATTATGGGTTTTGCTGTTATCCAGTATGTTTTGGGGGGTCAGGAGTGGCCCCTTCATCTGGGATATTGGTGTTATCCAAAGTGTTTATGGTGCCAGGAGAGGCCCCTTTATCAAGGATATTGGTGTCCTGCAATGTGTTTTGGGGGTCAGGAGAGGCCCCCATATCAGGGATATTGGTGTTATCCAATGTGTTTTGGGGGTCAGGAGAGGCCCCTTCATTAGGGATATTGGTTTTATCAAGTGTGTTTTGGAGGGTAAGGAGAGGCCCCTATATCAGGGATATTGGTGTTTTCCAATGTGTTTCAGGGGTAAGGAGAGGCCCCTTCATCTGGGATTTTGGTGTTATCCAAAGTGTTTATGGTGCCAGGAGAGGCCCCTTTATCAGGGATATTGGTGTCCTGCAATGTGTTTTGGGGGTCAGGAGAGGCCCCCATATCAGGGATAATGTGTTGTTATCCAGTGTGTTTTGGGGGTCAGGAGAGGCCCCTTCATCAGGGATATTGGTGTTATCCAGTGTGTTTTGGGGGTCAGGAGAGGCCCCTTCATCAGGGATATTGGTGTTATCCAGTGTGTTTTGGAGGGTAAGAAGAGGCCCCTATATCAGTGTTATTGGTGTTATCCAATGTGTTTCAGGGGTAAGGAGAGGCCCCTTCATCAGGGTTATGTGTTGTTATCCAATGTGTTTTGGAGGTCAGGAGAGGCCCATTCATCAGGAGGATAGGTGTTATTCACTGTGTTTCGGGGGTCGGAGAGGCCCCTTCACCAGGGCTTTGGTGTTATCCAATGTGTTTTGGGGATCAGGAGAGGCCCCTTCATTTGGGAGATTAGTGTTATCCAGTGTGTTTCGGGGGCTAAGAGAGGCCCCTTCATCAGGGGTTTTGTGTTGTTATCCAGTGTGTTTTGGGGGTCAAGAGAGGCCTATATATCAAAGATATTGGTGTTATCCAGGGTGTTTCAGGGGTCAGAAGAGGCCCATTCATCAGGGATATTGGTGTTATCCAATGTGTTTCGGGGGTCAGGAGATGCCCCTACACCAGGGATATTGGTGTTGTTATTCAGCGTATTTTGTGGGTCAGGAGAGGCCCCTTCATCAGGGGTAAGGGTATGAATGTCCCTCAGCAGCTGGTTTTGACAGCCCACCTCACTCATGAGTAATGGCAGCTTCTTCCATAGCAGTTTGTGTTATTTCATACAATAATAGGTAAGGTTTCTGCATGAAATGTCCCCATGCCGTGTCTTTGGAATTTTACTAATTCTGGTCCCTTTTCTTTTTGTTTGCAGCTCACAGGAATCATCCAGGAGATGGTGGATGGACAGCCAAATCTCAGCCAGGTTCTGGAGGTGAGTGTTGGGAACGGAGGAGGAGGGGGGGGGGGTCGGCCATATTGGATGCTGATAATTATGCTGTTGCATTGTTTAGACTTTCATTGGTACCATCGCTGTGTCCTCCCGCAGGGGACGGAGCAGCAGTGTACAGGTCCGTCAGAGATGAGTTCCATGTACCCTTGTACCTCCCATGCAGGGCTGTCTTTAAAGGAGAAGTACAGCCAAAGCTCATTTGGCTGTACTTTTTCTGTGGATCACTGGAGTGCAGTTAGTTCTGCTCCCCTGTGACCTCCTGTGACGTTTCTGAGCCAGTCCAGGCTCGGGCAAGATCATGACATCAAAGTCGGGATCCGCCCACATGCCTGGACCAACACCCTGCTCAGCCTCCCAGTGAGCTGCTCCCGCCCCCTCCACTGCCCAGTGTGGGGCACAGAGGAGAGAGCCAGTGACTGAGAGTTTATGGAGACTTAGAGCCAGCCGGGGGGGGGGGGCAGATGCAGCATCGGAGCCATGCCGCATCCACCTGGGTAACTTTTAATATTATTTGGACCCTGGGCATTTTCCAGCCCCCCCTCGAATACACTTGTCAACTATTCGTGGGCAGTGCATGCTCAAGGGACAACTGCTTTGGGCCCCACAACAATGACTTGGCCCGGGGCAGCTGCCCCTTTTGCCCTGCCTTAAAGACGGCCCTGTTCCCATGTGTTGGGAAGAACTCAATTTCACTTGAGGGCCATTGTTTTTTGGGTGGAGTAAATTATTGGCTAGAAGATGGTGGGAAGGGATGGGGGAGGTCACATGACTTATTCCACCTCTTGCTGCTCTATACCTTCCATCTGCTGCAGATTGGCAGTTGATTGAGGGTTTCACAGCTGGTCTCCCCTCCAGTGTGGTGGTGTTATAATTTATTATATTGTTTCTATTCTTTGTTACTTGTAATAAATGAAACCAACCCCCCCCCCCCCCCAAACGGTGGTCTATAGAAGGAGAGTCGGCGTCTCACCGCAGTCTAACCTTGATAAAATGTGTAACGTGGTTATGTAGGGATGATGAAGGGACGCGAATGATCAATGCCCGCCGGTCAGTCCTCGATAATATCACAGTAAGTTATGATAACAGGCTGTGTTTGTGCCCGCAGGATTTCCAGGAGTCCTGTGACCTTCCTCGGTGTCGTTCCCCCCCCCCCCCCCTCAGTAAACACGCACCAAATCTTGTTAATAATGGAGAGACTATAGGACGGGCCAGATAAGATCACAATTTTCTGCCTCCTCTGATTACATGTCCTTATCTGTGTGCCGAGCGGCATCTCCTCCAAAGCCAAAATCTGCACGTGACATTTCCTTTGTGTCTTCCAGAGCGTCGATGAGTGGATGGCCAAAGAGGGCCTCTTAGATCCCAGCGTCAAGTCTATCTTCGTCACCTGCGGAGACTGGGACTTGAAACTTATGTGAGTAGAAAGTGAGAGCGTGGTGTCCCCCCCTCCCCCACAGAACACTCAGCCAGTCACTGTACCGGAGGAGCTTACACTCTAATGTCCCCTCCCCCCACAGTCACATCAGTCTCTGCACCGGAGGAGCTTACACTCTAATGTCCCCTCCCCCCACAGTCACACACTATTATTATACATTTATATAGCTCTGACATATACCACAGTGCTGTACAGAGATCACTGAGCCAATCACATCAGTCTCTGTACCGGAGGAGCTTACACTTTAATGCCACCTAGCCCACAGTCACATCAGTCTCTGCACCGGAGGAGCTTACACTCTAATGTCTTCTTCACCCACACAGTCACACACTATTATTATTATACATTTATATAGCTCTGATATATACCGCAGTGCTGTACAGAAATCACTGAGCCAATCACATCCCTCTCTGTACCAGAGGAGCTTACACTCTAATGTCCCCCCCCCTACAGTCACACACTATTATTATACATTTATATAGCTCTAACATATACCGCAGTGCTGTACAGAGATCACTGAGCCATTCACATCCCTCTCTGTACTGGAGAAGCTTACACTCTAATCTCTTCTTCCCCCACACAGTCACACACTATTATTATTATTCATGTATATAGCTCTGATATATACCGCAGTGCTGTACAGAGATCACTGAGCCAATCACATCCCTCTCTGTACCAGAGGAGCTTACACTCTAATTCCCCCCCCCCTACAGTCACACACTATTATTATATATTTATATAGCTCTGACATATACCGTAGTGCTGTACAGAGATCGCTCAGCCAGTCAATTCAGTCTTTGTACCAGAGGAGCTTACACTTGAATGCCCCCTCCCCCCACGGTCACACACTATTATTATTATACATGTATATAGCTCTGACATATACCGCAGTGCTGTACAGAGATCACTGAGCCAATCACATCCCTCTCTGTACCAGAGGAGCTTACACTCTAATGCCCCCCCTCCACAGTCACACACTATTATTATACATTTATATAGCTCTGACATATACCACAGTGCTGTATAGAGATCACTGAGCCAATCACATCAGTCTCTGATCAGCACCAGAGGAGCTCACACTCTTATAGTCGCATTATTGAAGTTCTTAGTAGGGCTGTATGTAGCTCTGTATCTCATTGCTGTATTATGTATTATTATGTATTTTCCTTCTTCTGGATTGATATTTCTCTGTAAAGTGTCGATTGTCTTGTACTATAGACACTTACATTGGATATAGAGGAGGGGTAAGTCATCGATCCCGGGCAGTCAGCTGTCTCTCTCTGTTGTCACTTTCCGTCTTTAATGCAGAATTTGTCTCCTCCCTGAACCTCCGATTCCCCCCAGAATCACGTCTCAGTCTCTCTGTGATATCCTCCATAGGGGCAGCGGACAGATGTGATGGCCGCACCTCGCTGCCCCCCCCCCCCCCCACTCTACAGACATGATGTTTAACGACGCTCAGGCTGACATCCATCACGGTTTGGGTGGGAAGCGGGGAAAAGCGAGCCTCGGCGCTGTTATCTTTTATCACGCCTGTGGAAGGGCCGGCTGACACGCGGCTGTAAATTCATATCTGGAATGCGTTAGCGTTGGTTAGTTTTATTTTGACATCAATTTTCAAATTTAGTATTTAATAAGAAAATAAAAAAAGTAACGAGGGGCAGACAGCAGATTGGGAATTCTTTATGGCGCCCTCCAGAGAGAGATGGAAAGTTACGGTGTGATTAAAGCAGGTTTAGGAAGGAAGAAGAAGACGTTATCCGGATCTGCCAGACGTGATGCCTGGAGACTTCGCCAGATTTCAGCGAGGAGCTATCAAAACGCGTTTCTAATGCCTCAAAGTGGACTGGAAACAATGTAACGAAAGCTCGGGAAACACAAGTTACGTTACATAGTTACATAGTAGGTGAGGTTGAAAAAAGACACAAGTCCATCAAGTCCAACCTATGTACGTGATAGGAGTCACTTCAACAATACGACAGATAAGGGGATTCATACTTTGCGGCATTACAGCAGGAAATCTCTTTTCTTGTCAGTCCAGGGGTGTCAAACTCCATTTCATTGTGGGCCGCATCAGCATTATGGCCCTCAAAGGGCCGGTTGGATCTGTAAAACTATATAAGTCTATGCAGGTCTTTTTTCCTCAGAGACTAGGTGCAGGAACTAGGTTGGACTTGATGGACTTGTGTCTTTTTTCAACCTCACCTACTATATAACTATGTAACACAACCACACCCTGCACCAAACCGCATCGAAAAATGGGTGTGACCAAATTGCAACAGTAAGAGGATCTTAAAGGGGCAATAAATACTAGGCGTGTGTGCGTGAGTGGAGTTCAGAGGTGCGCTGTGTACAGAGTGCAGAGTTCAGAGGTGCACTATGTACAGAGTGCAGAGTTCAGAGGTGCGCTATATGTAGAGTTCAGAGATGCGCTATGTACAGAGTGCAGAGTTCAGAGGTGCGCTATGTACAGAGTGCAGAGTTCAGAGGTGCGCTATATGCAGAGTTCAGAGGTGCACTATGTACAGAGTGCAGAGTTTAGAGGTGCGCCATGTACAGAGTGCAGAGTTCAGAGGTGCACTATGTACAGAGTGCAGAGTTCAGAGGTGCGCTATATGTAGAGTTCAGAGGTGCGCTATGTACAGAGTGCAGAGTTTAGTGGTGCGCTATGTACATAGTGCTCAGTGCAGAGTTCAGAGGTGCGTTATATACAGAGTGCAGAATTCAGAGGTGCGCTATATACAGAGTGCAGAGTTCAGAGGTGCACTATATACAGAATGCAGAGTTCAGGGGTGCGCTATGTACAGAGTGCAGAGTTCAGGGGTGCGCTATTTACAGAATGCAGAGTTCAGGGGTGCGCTATGTACAGAGTGCAGAGTTCAGGGATGCGCTATGTACAGAATGCAGAGTTCAGGGGTGCGCTATGTACAGAGTGCAGAGTTCAGGGGTGCACTGTGTGCAGAGTTCAGGGGTGCGCTATGCATACTGTACAGGAATCGGCTCTCTTTCTTAAGCTGTTCACATTTTACTTTCACCCCTCGCCACATGAAATGGCTTGGAGGGCCGGATTTGGCCCACGGGCCTTGTGTTTGACACGTGTGTTCGTCTATTCGGACCATGTTCAGTATTGGCTCTCATAGTGGAAACCTTAATGACCAGGCCATTTTTTTCAGACAATTGTGCGGTAACCACTCTGCCTCCCACATCCCCGCTCACCTAACCACACCGCTCTGCCTCCCACATCCCCGCTCACCTAACCACACCGCTCTGCCTCCCACATCCCCGCTCACCTAACCACTCCACTCTGCCTCCCACATCCCCGCTCACCTAACCACTCCGCTCTGCCTCCCACATCCCCGCTCACCTAACCACTCCGCTCTGCCTCCCACATCCCCGCTCACCTAACCACTCCTCTCTCCATCCCACATCCCCGCTCACCTAACCACTCCGCTCTGCCTCCCACATCCCCGCTCACCTAACCACACCGCTCTGCCTCCCACATCCCCGCTCACCTAACCACACCGCTCTGCCTCCCACATCCCCGCTCACCTAACCACTCCGCTCTGCCTCCCACATCCCCGCTCACCTAACCACTCCGCTCTGCCTCCCACATCCCCGCTCACCTAACCACACCGCTCTGCCTCCCACATCCCCGCTCACCTAACCACACCGCTCTGCCTCCCACATCCCCGCTCACCTAACCACTCTGCTCTGCCTCCCACATCCCCGCTCACCTAACCACTCTGCTCTGCCTCCCACATCCCCGCTCACCTAACCACTCCGCTCTGCCTCCCACATCCTCGCTCACCTAACCACTCCGCTCTGCCCCCCACATCCCCACTCACCTAACCACACCGCTCTGCCTCCCACATCCCCGCTCACCTAACCACTCCGCTCTGCCCCCCACATCCCTGCTCACCTAACCACTCCGCTCTGCCTCCCACATCCCCGCTCACCTAACCACTCCGCTCTGCCTCCCACATCCCCGCTCACCTAACCACACCGCTCTGCCTCCCACATCCCCGCTCACCTAACCACTCAGCTCTGCTTCCCACATCCCCGCTCACCTAACCACTCCGCTCTGCCTCCCACATCCCCGCTCACCTAACCACTCCGCTCTGCCTCCCACATCCCCGCTCACCTAACCACACCGCTCTGCCTCCCACATCCCCGCTCACCTAACCACTCCGCTCTGCTTCCCACATCCCCGCTCACCTAATCACTCTGCTCTGCCTCCCACATCCCCGCTCACCTAACCACACTGCTCTGCCTCCTACATCCCCGCTCACCTAACCACACCGCTCTGCCTCCCACATCCCCGCTCACCTAACCACTCCGCTCTGCCCCCACATCCCCGCTCACCTAATCACTCTGCTCTGCCTCCCACATCCCCGCTCACCTAACCACACTGCTCTGCCTCCCACATCCCCGCTCACCTAACCACTCCGCTCTGCCTCCCACATCCCCGCTCACCTAACCACACCGCTCTGCCTCCCACATCCCCGCTCACCTAACCACTCCGCTCTGCCTCCCACATCCCCGCTCACCTAACCACTCCGCTCTGCCCCCCACATCCCTGCTCACCTAACCACTCCGCTCTGCCTCCCACATCCCCGCTCACCTAACCACTCCGCTCTGCCTCCCACATCCCCGCTCACCTAACCACTCCGCTCTGCCCCCCACATCCCTGCTCACCTAACCACTCCGCTCTGCCTCCCACATCCCCGCTCACCTAACCACACCGCTCTGCCTCCCACATCCCCGCTCACCTAACCACTCCGCTCTGCCTCCCACATCCCCGCTCACCTAACCACTCCTCTCTCCATCCCACATCCCCGCTCACCTAACCACTCCGCTCTTCCTCCCACATCCCCGCTCACCTAACCACTCCGCTCTACCCCCACATCCCCGCTCACCTAACCACACCGCTCTGCCCCCACATCCCCGCTCACCTAACCACACTGCTCTTCCTCCCACATCCCCGCTCACCTAACCACTCCGCTCTTCCTCCCACATCCCCGCTCACCTAACCACTCCGCTCTGCTTCCCACATCCCCGCTCACCTAACCACACCGCTCTGCCTCCCACATCCCCGCTCACCTAACCACTCCGCTCTGCCCCCACATCCCCGCTCACCTAACCACTCCGCTCTGCCTCCCACATCCCCGCTCACCTAACCACTCCGCTCTGCCTCCCACATCCCGGCTCACCTAACCACACCGCTCTGCCTCCCACATCCCCGCTCACCTAACCACTCCGCTCTGCTTCCCACATCCCCGCTCACCTAACCACTCCACTCTGCCTCCCACATCCCCGCTCACCTAACCACTCCGCTCTTCCTCCCACATCCCCGCTCACCTAACCACTCCGCTCCGCCTCCCACATCCCCGCTCACCTAACCACACCGCTCTGCCTCCCACATCCCCGCTCACCTTACCACACCGCTCTGCCTCCCACATCCCCGCTCACCTAACCACTCCGCTCTTCCTCCCACATCCCCGCTCACCTAACCACTCCGCTCCGCCTCCCACATCCCCGCTCACCTAACCACACCGCTCTGCCTCCCACATCCCCGCTCACCTAACCACACCGCTCTTCCTCCCACATCCCCCCTCACCACAGTGCTGCACGATCCCTCATCCCGGGATCACGGTTGTAGATGGATGCCGCCACATGCCATCTCCTTCAATGTTGCTTTGTTGTTGATACATCCGGCATACAAAGTAACAACTCCAAAAGCGGGTCTGAGGTAGTACAGAGCATTCAGGTCCAGGAATAGTCTACGGCCACCGACTCTCTAACAATCCGCTCTTTGAGTCCCGGACCGTTGGGCCCCTCCCCTTTCTTATTATCTTGGGAGACGATTGACAGGATGACTGAAGAGATAACGGGATTAATCTCCGGGGAAGTCGAGGCCACATAGTTCTGCAGAGCGTCAGAAACACCTTCCAAGAAAAGCATTGGACACTATGTGATTGAAGAGCGATTTGGGTTTGGGGGGGTGGGGTAACACGGTATTGCTTTGGTCACAGTGTGTTAAAAACAAATTGTAAAAAAAAAGAAAAAATGTAATAAAAAAAAAGGGAAATGAAAAAAAAAATACTGTCACCAGTCAGTGTCCCTAATCACCACCACACCAGTTCTATGAAAAAAAATAATTGTGAAAAAAATTTTTTTTTTCATTTCTTTACTTTCCAGAAAATTGTGACAAAAAATTATAAAACTCGCTATGCCTCTTATTAAACACCTTGGACTGTCTACTTTCCAAAAATGGGTTATTTTTTGAAGCACATGATTAGAGCCATGTCGCTGTTGCAACACTGATCCTCCTCCTGGCCAATCGGGAAGCGGGACTGATACCTGTCACCTGATTGGCTGAAAGGACAGGCGATCCTATTGGACACCTAGGAGGAGGGGAGGAGACGCACAGCGGAAGCGAGGGGGAGGAGAAGAGCCGCCCGGTCCCCGCGGATGCCTGGATGCTCAGTCCCCGCCGCCTAGATGGGGTTAGTGCTGGTGGATCGACTGGCAGACAGTGGGGGAGGTGGTGGTGGGTGGGGTTTTGAGTTGCCGCGCGGGGGATTCGGTTGTTTGCTGCCCCCCCCCATAAAAACACTATTCACCACTGATAGACACCCTCCTAAACCTTGTGGACGGCCTTCCCAGAAGAGTTGAAGCTGTTATAGCTGCAAAGGGCGGAGCCAACTCAATATTGAACCCTCCGGACTAAGACTGGGATGTCATTAAAGGTCATGTGTGTGTAAAGGCAGGCGTCCCAATACTTCTGGTAATTTAGTGTATCTTCACTTTTAAAGCCCACATCTCCGTTTGGCACTTAGAGTGTTCCCACTTTGCAGGACCCACCCAAATTCAGAAATTCAGTTTTGGGTAGAATTTGCTTCTTAAGCTTCACAGTCTGTACATTTCTTTGTATTGCTGCAGAGTTTGTCCTCCTCGTCCTCCTCGTCCTCCTCGTCCTCCTCGTCCTCCTCCTCCTCCTCCTCACTTTACTGACTGTGCTGCGTTCTGCGCACTTTGTGAGCATTAAACTCAAGTGCTGTTATTGTTGGTTTTAATGCAGTTTTAAAGCGTCGTCTGTGCTGAATGTTTATAACTCGTATCCCTCATATAATGTGCACATTAGAGGAAGGTTGTCTCTTCATTATTCCTTTTATTTCCTACGAATCCTGACAGAGCGCCATTCCACCTACCGCTGCATCACCGTACACCCCGCGTGCCTTCTACTACATGAAACACCCCTCTGTGGTAGTCATGTAGTGTGGATGTGCGTGTCACCGCCTTGTGTTTATGTAATCTGCGCCCGAAACATAGCTCTGACATATACCAGAGTGCTGTACAGAGATCACTGAGCCAATCACATCAGTCTCTGTACAGAGGAGCTTACACTCTAATGTCCCCTCCCCCACAGTCACATCAGTCTCTGTACAGAGGAGCTTACACTCTAATGTCCTCTCCCCCCACAGTCACACACTATTATTATTATACATTTATATAGCTCTGACATATACCGTAGTGCTGTACAGAGATCACTGAGCCAATCGCATCATTTTCTGTACCATAGGAGCTTACACTCTAATGTCTTCTCCCCC
Source organism: Lithobates clamitans (assembly GCA_037952925.1). Lineage (NCBI taxonomy): Eukaryota > Metazoa > Chordata > Amphibia > Anura > Ranidae > Lithobates > Lithobates clamitans. The sequence goes on along the minus strand of JBBGZY010003030.1, from coordinate 355,289 downwards.
CACAGTCACATCAGTCTCTGTACAGAGGAGCTTACACTCTAATGTGCCCTCCCCCACAGTCACATCAGTCTCTGTACAGAGGAGCTTACACTCTAATGTCCCCTCCCCCCACAGTCACATCAGTCTCTGTACAGAGGAGCTTACACTGTAATGTCCCCTCCCCCCACAGTCACATCAGTCTCTATACAGAGGAGCTTACACTCTAATGTCCCCTCCCCCCACAGTCATATCAGTCTCTGTACAGAGGAGCTTACACTCTAATGTCCCCTCCCCCCCACAGTCACATCAGTCTCTATACAGAGGAGCTTACACTCTAATGTCCCCTCCCCCACAGTCACATCAGTCTCTATACAGAGGAGCTTACACTCTAATGTTCCCTCCCCCACAGTCACATCATTCTCTATACAGAGGAGCTTACACTCTAATGTCCCCTCCCCCACAGTCACATCAGTCTCTATACAGAGGAGCTTACACTCTAATGTCCCCTCCCCCACAGTCACATCAGTCTCTGTACAGAGGAGCTTACACTCTAATGTCCTCTCCCCCACAGTCACATCAGTCTCTATACAGAGGAGCTTACACTCTAATGTCCCCTCCCCCACAGTCACATCAGTCTCTGTACAGAGGAGCTTACACTCTAATGTCCCCTCCCCCCACAGTCACACACTATTATTATTATACATGTATATAGCTCTGACATATACCGCAGCGCTGTACAGAGGAGCTTACACTCTAATGTCCCCTCCCCCACAGTCACATCAGTCTCTGTACAGAGGAGCTTAAACTCTAATGTCCCCTCCCCCCCACAGTCACATCAGTCTCTGTACAGAGGAGCTTACAGTCTAATGTCCCCTCCCCCCCACAGTCACATCAGTCTCTATACAGAGGAGCTTACACTCTAATGTCCCCTCCCCCACAGTCACATCATTCTCTATACAGAGGAGCTTACACTCTAATGTCCCCTCCCCCCCACAGTCACATCAGTCTCTGTACAGAGGAGCTTACACTCTAATGTCCCCTCCCCCACAGTCACACACTATTATTATACATGTATATAGCTCTGACATATACTGCCGCGCTGTACAGAGAACGCTGAGCCAGTCACATCAGCACAGAGAATGAAGTATGGTGTGTGGACGGGGTGGGGGGACAGGGAGGGGGGGGGTGTTGGTTTGAAGCTCGGTGTCGGTCCTCAGCCCCCCTCTTTGTCCCCCCCCCCCCCCCGGTTGCTGTCACGGTACACCCCGGTCTTATCACGGTGATAATAAAACAGAAACCCAATTATAGAAATATATTTAGACTCGGCAGTTGTGTGCCGGCGCGGTCCCTGTGCTCGGTGTCGGTGTGTCTGTTTTCATCGGTGGAGTACAGTGGAGTCGGAAGAATAAAGTGAAGAAACTTGGAGTCTGCTGTTGTGTCGGTGGTTGGCAGTCGGTGTTGTGAACAGTCACTACCTTCTTCCCGCAGGCCAAAAACAAATTAAAGATGGAGAAGGGCTCCTTTGTGGATTTGGGGCCCCGGTGCAGCAGGCACGCTCTTCATTTACTAGGGATGTAGTTGGTGGAAGTTGGAGAAGTGTTCGGGGGTTTTGTACACAGAGAGAGAAGACAGATCAGACTAGTTGAAAGCTCCAAGCGGGGAAGATTGAAGAGGTGGGTGCAGCAAAGTGTGTGAAGCGGAAGACTGTCTCTTTTCTTGCCTCATTCTCTCTTGCAGGCTGCCTCAGGCAGGCTCTGTCTCTCCGGCAGAATGACAGCAGTGTGACATCAGGAAAATAATTACTAACAAACCCCGGTGATGGCAAACCGCTCCGTGTCTTCACAAGCATGTCACGGCGCATTAGAGCAGGATGGAGGGAGATTGAAGCGGCCAGGCGTTCCTGCCCATGTGAGGTGCATTCACACTGCGCCATACCTGTCTGGGTGCCGCCTGAGACTCTGCGCTCTACTGTCAGTTCTGAGACGCTCCGACGGGATTGATCACACCACCTAACAAGAGGCTGGCAACCAAGCCGTGGGATTTCGTGTCCGACGAGCCTCAGATCTCTCGCTATCCCCAGGCGAGTTCCAGGTGGCTGGCAGTCTGGATTATAAGGAACTAAACTCGCCAGTGTTTCCAGTATTGGACATAATTATTAAAGTGGACCTGTCTCCTGGTCACAATGGAGTTAGTCATCTTGTGGCTGAGCCAATGTTTAGTCTATAACTTCAGTAGATGTCATGACAGGCACTATGTGATATTAATGGTGACCACTAGGTGACTTCAGTAGATGTCATTGCTGGTACTAAGAGACGTTCCTAAGGCCCACTGGGTCACTTCAGTAGACGCCATTGCTGGTACTAAGTGATGTTGCTAGTGACCACTGGGTGACTTCAATAGACATCATGACTGGCACTATGTGATGTTGCTGGTGACCACTGGGTGATCTCAGTAGACGTCATTGCTGGTACTAAGTGATTTTGCTGGTGACCACTGGGTGACTTCAGTAGATATCATGGCTGGCACTGAGTGAAGTTGCTGGTGACCACTGGATAACTTCAGTAGACGTTGTTGCTGGTACTAAGTGATGTTGCTGGTGACCACTGAGTGACTTCAGTAGACGTCATTGCTGGCACTAAGTGAGGTTGCTAGTGACCACTAGGTGACTTTCAATAGACATCATGACTGGCACTGTGTGATGTTGCTGGTGACCTCTGGGTGACCTCAGTAGACATCATTGCTTGTACTAAGTGATTTTGCTGGTGACCACTGGGTGACCTCAGTAGACATCATTGCTTGTACTAAGTGATTTTGCTGGTGACCACCGGGTGACTTCAGTAGATATCATGGCTGGCACTGAGTGAAGTTGCTGGTGACCACTGGGTAATTTCAGTAGACGTCGTTGCTGGTACTAAGTGATGTTGCTGGTGACCACTGAGTGACTTCAGTATACGTCATTGCTGGCACTAAGTGAGGTTGCTGGTGACCACTGGGTGACTTTCAATAGACGTCATGGCTGGCACTAAGTGATGTTGTTGGTGACCTCTGGTTAACTTCAGTAGACGTCAGTGCTGGTACTAAGTAATGTTGCTGATGACCACTAGGTGACTTCAGTAGACGTCATTCCCGGCACTAAGTGATTTTGCTGGTGACCACTTGGTGACTTCAGTAGACATCATGGCTGGCACGAAGTGATATTGCTGGTTACCACTGGGTGACTTCAGTAGACGTCATGGCTGGCACTAAGTGATGTTGTTGGTGACCACTGGGTGACTTCAGTAGACGTCATGCTGGTACTAAGTGATTTTGCTGGTGACCACTGGGTGACTTCAGTAGACATCATGGCTGGCACTAAGTAATATTGCTGGAGACCACTGGGTGGCCCCCAAGTTGGGATAAGCGACCTCGCCATGCCGGCAGGACTGAACAAAGTAACCGTTTAATTTGGGCTTCATCTCTGTCGTAGTGATCCATATTCTAGCTTGAATGCCAACATCCCTTACGTCAGACAGTGGCTACCAGGGTAATTCGGGAACTGATGTCAGGACATTTTCTACTAGCACTGACAACACTCCTGCCCCCCTAACGTCTAAATTATACAGTGGTTCATAAAGTCATGGTAGTACATGTGGGCTTATTCCGACACATTTTGGATTCTTCTTCGGGAGAGGAGAATATTCTTGAAAAGACAGGGTGGTATTACATGCTGTCAACCATTAAAACCATACAACAGGCTTCTTTGCCTAGATTGGGAATTGGTCGGACACAACTGCCTGCATATACTTTTGATACACAAAGATATAACTTCTTTATATTTGAGGAGGCAGCCATCTTGATCCGGCTGAGGTCCTTGTGGTCTGCATGGTCTACATGTGGGTCGGCTGGGGTCTTTTTGAACCCTAAGTGAGGAAGAGTATATATATTTGCTGTGAAGTGGGTAGAGTTCACGTCACTGGGATCTGCTGAGCCTTGGAGTTTTGAAGCTAGGCAGTGTTGGGGTAGGACAGTTTGGTGGTCTGGATGTCGGGCTTCACTTTTCAGTTTTGCAGAGTACAGCTGGTGTGGCGTTGCCCTGACTTTAACCCAATGCAGATGGCGCCCAGGCGACCTCTAACAGCAGGCTTCATCTGCCCAGATTTAAAATAATTTATTGATTTCCATACTGAACTGAATTGTTGACTCAGTGACTTAAGTCATATATATTCTGTTGCCCCTTTTTTAAAGAGGAGCTACAGTCTCCTACTTAAAAAAATTAATGAACACATCCCCGTGAACCTTACAAATCTCTGGATTTACTTTGGATATTGTGATTAATGTAATTATATTCCTTACTTGCCAAAAGTCCTGTTTACTGGCCCCTGCAGAAACCCTGGTGCCGCCCATCTTTGCTGTGGGCATTTGAAGCCAGCGCCAGTGAGTTCCAGGATTTAGGGCAGCTGGCTTACCAGCATGCATCTCCCGATTATGTAATTTTCTGTCTGGATACGAGGTGCTTAGGCTACCCGAAGACTCCTGGGATAGATGACGGCGGTATCCCAGGTGTCAATGGGACAGTCTAATGACGTAACCGCCTAGGCGGCCATAACCGGAAGTGCCGGGGAAAAGTTAAAAGAAAAAAAGTTACTTCTAAATAATATAAAATATTTATAATATCCATTTATTAATGTACTACGGGTGGGCATTATGATGAGCATAACTTGGGTGAAAATCTGCTTTTAGTGCTTCTGCATGAGGAATGCAGACATGATCTCAATGATGTTTGATGGAACTTTAGAGTAAGGACTGATCGTAGAATGATGGGTGGTGGTTGCAACATCTTGAAAACTGTGGACCACCTAAAATTTTTACACTCTGCGGTGTCAAGATGTTGGTGTGAAATATAGAACTTCGAGCGGCAGTTCTATAACTTAACGAGAGAGATCAGAGGAGAATGGCCACATTGGTTCCACCTGACAAGATGTTCTCTGCCGCTCCAGTAACTGAGTAAATCAGTAAACCATCAGTAAACACCCAACATGCCAACCCTTGAAAAAGATGGATTTGCAGTAACAGAAGAGAATGTCGGGTCTCACCTGCCTGCCGAGAACAGAAAAACGAGGCTAAAGGAGGATTCTAAAGATGGTCACCAGATCTACCTATTTCAGATGAAGTGTCAGAAGATCTCAGTCATAAAGAACAATCAGGGTGAGGTGAAAGGGGACAAACCTGCAGGAGTCATAGTTCTTGAAATTCCTATTAGCAGCTTGCTAATTGCACATGTGCGTAGGGAGGCCATGTTCAGAAGTGCTTCACTGCAAATGCCAATGACTGTCTCCAGCTCCCAACGGATCCCAACAATGCAGACACAAGTGTGAGGAAGACACTTCCTCAACCAACAGGGCAGTGACTGACCCCAGTCTAGACACCTATTATCCCCATTACCATAATATCCTATTGCCATAGGTATCCTATCATATATTGTCCAATCCCCCTTCATAGTGATCTCCTTCCTTCTCTATTACATTCTTATATATATTTCTATATTGTGATGTTCGCTTATACACCTACCTACATTGCTTGTCCTCTATACTTCTTCTATAGGCATATATGTATAGATTTCGTCCTGACCCACGCTTTTTATGTCCACCACACACAAACTTGCAAAGTGACAATACTTTTTATCGAGGGTCGGGTGGTATTACACTTTTGTGAAATCTTAAGCACTATTATCATTAGTCACCTATGATTACCGGCCCTCGGGTCCCTGGCCTTTATTGCGTGCTGTGAAAGGTGAACACGTTTCAGACCAAAGAAAACTGGAGTCATGTGGGCACACTGTGTGCATTTATTTCACAAATGATTTAGGTCTCTATTCACTATCACGGCACAGTAGATCACTTCCCAGTTCACCATAGGCTAAAAATTACCCTGGGAACCAGTATGTGATTATTTGGTGAGTGGTGACCCTTACAGAGGAAGCAGAGATACTCCTTGCATGTATTGTCCTATGAGGAATCATAGATTCTCCATGTATGCAATGTTCTACAAAGAAGCCTCGTTAATCCATGTATGTAATGTCCTGCAAGTGTTCATAGATACTCCAAATATGTATTGTCCTATGAGGAAACATAGTTACCCCATACGTGTATTGTCCTACGAGGAAACATACAGTATCTCACAAATGTCCAAATTGGGCCCAAAGTGTCAAAATTCTGTGTGGCCAACATTATTTTCCAGCACTGCCTTAACCCTCTTGGGCATGGAGGTCACCAGAGCTTCACAGGTTGTCACTGGAGTCCTCTTCCCCTCCTCCATGAGGACATCACGGAGCTGGTGGATGTTAGAGACCTTGCGCTCCTCCACCTTCCGTTTGAGGATGTCCCACAGATGATCAATAGGGTTTAGGTCTGGAGACATGCTTGGCCAGTCCATCACCTTTACTCTCAGCTTCTTTAGCAAGGCAGTGGTGGTCTTGGAGGTGTGTTTGGGGTGGTTATCATGTTGGAATACTGCCCTGCGGTCCAGTCTCTGAAGGGAGGGGATCATGCTCTGCTTCAGTATGTCACAGTACATGTTGGCATTCATGGTTCCCTCAATGATCTGTAGCCCCCCCCAGTGCCGGCAGCACTCATGCAGCCCCAGACCATGACACTCCCACCACCATGCTTGACTGTAGACAAGACACACTTGTCTTTGTCCTCCTCACCTGGTTGCCGCCACACACGCTTGTATAAATAATAATAAAATAAATAAAATATTTACCAAAATGTGAGGGGTCTACTCACTTTTGTGAGATACTGTAGATACTCTATGCATGTACTGTCCTACGTGGAAGTAGATATACTCTGTGAATGTCTTGTCTTATGTGAAAGTAGAGATACTCTGTGATTGTCTTGTCCTACGTGGAAGTAGAGATACTCTGTGAATGTCTTGTCCTACGTGGAAGTAGAGATACTCTGTAAATGTCTTGTCCTACGTGGAAGTAGAGATACTCTGTAAATGTCTTGTCCTACGTGGAAGTAGAGATACTCTGTGAATGTCTTGTCCTACGTGGAAGTAGAGATACTCTGTGAATGTCTTGTCCTATGTGGAAGTAGAGATACTCTGTGAATGTCTTGTCCTACGTGGAAGTATAGATACTCTGTAAATGTCTTGTCCTACGTTGAAGTAGAGATACTCTGTTAATGTCTTGTCCTACGTGGAAGTAGAGATACTCTGTGAATGTCTTGTCCTACGTGGAAGTAGAGATACTCTGTGAATGTCTTGTCCTACGTGGAAGTAGAGATACTCTGTGAATGTCTTGTCCTACGTGGAAGTAGAGATACTCTGTGAATGTCTTGTCCTACGTGGAAGTAGAGATACTCTGTGAATGTCTTGTCCTACGTGGAAGTAGAGATACTCTGTGAATGTCTTGTCCTACGTGGAAGTAGAGATACTCTGTGAATGTCTTGTCCTACGTGGAAGTATAGATACTCTGTGAATGTCTTGTCTTATGTGGAAGTAGAGATACTCTGTGAATGTCTTGTCTTATGTGAAAGTAGAGATACTCTGTGAATGTCTTGTCCTACGTGAAAGTAGAGATACTCTGTGAATGTCTTGTCCTACGTGGAAGTAGAGGTACTCTATGCATGTCTTGTCCTACGTGGAAGTAGAGATACTCTGTGAATGTCTTGTCCTACGTGGAAGTAGAGATACTCTGTCAATGTCTTGTCCTACGTGGAAGTAGAGATACTCTGTCAATGTCTTGTCCTATGAGGAAGCATAGATACTCTGTCAATGTCTTGTCCTATGAGGAAGCATAGATACTCTGTGAATGTCTTGTCCTACGTGGAAGTAGAGATACTCTGTGAATGTCTTGTCCTACGTGGAAGTAGAGATACTCTGTGAATGTCTTGTCCTACGTGGAAGCAGAGATACTCTGTGAATGTCTTGTCCTACGTGGAAGTAGAGATACTCTGTGAATGTCTTGTCCTACGTGGAAGTAGAGATACTCTGTAAATGTCTTGTCCTACGTGGAAGTAGAGATACTCTGTGAATGTCTTGTCCTACGTGGAAGTAGAGATACTCTGTGAATGTCTTGTCCTATGTGGAAGTAGAGATACTCTGTCAATGTCTTGTCCTACGTGGAAGTAGAGATACTGTGTGAATGTCTTGTCCTACGTGGAAGTAGATATACTCTGTGAATGTCTTGTCCTACGTGGAAGTAGATATACTCTGTGAATGTCTTGTCCCATGTGGAAGTAGAGATACTCTGTGAATGTCTTGTCTTATGTGGAAGTAGAGATACTCTGTGAATGTCTTGTCCTACGTTGAAGTAGAGATACTCTGTGAATGTCTTGTCCTACGTGGAAGCAGAGATACTCTGTGAATGTCTTGTCCCATGTGGAAGTAGAGATACTCTGTGAATGTCTTGTCCTACGTGGAAGTAGAGATACTCTGTGAATGTCTTGTCCCATGTGGAAGTAGAGATACTCTGTGAATGTATTGTCCTACGTGGAAGTAGAGATACTCTGTGAATGTCTTGTCCTACGTGGAAGTAGAGATACTCTGTGAATGTATTGTCCTACGTGGAAGTAGAGATACTCTGTGAATGTCTTGTCCTACGTGGAAGTAGAGATACTCTGTGAATGTATTGTCCTACGTGGAAGTAGAGATACTCTGTGAATGTCTTGTCCTACGTGGAAGTAGAGATACTCCATGCATGTCTTGTCCTACGTGGAAGTAGAGATACTCTGTGAATGTCTTGTCCTACGTGGAAGTAGAGATACTCTGTGAATGTCTTGTCCTACGTGGAAGTAGAGATACTCTGTGAATGTCTTGTCCTACGTGAAAGTAGAGATACTCCATGCATGTATTGTGCTACCCAGCTGTAGTTGGCTGAGTTGAGACTGAGCCTGCGATGGAACAATGGATATGCAGAGGTTACCTCCAGGCCTCAGTATTGAACTATGAGCCCAGCTACCACATTAAAGGTCCATTAGGCAGACTCGAGGTAAACCCGACGACCATGCAATAACTTTTACAACCAAAGTCAAGTTTTGCATATTATTTCTGGATCTGATAGTCAGCGCAGTCTGCACTGACCATGTATAGATTTTTGCTCGCTGGATTTGCGTCGTCCATTATTGTGACCGGTTGGCTTTTACTTTCCAGTGGAGATTGTATTTCTGGTAACGCTTGTCAGATGCCTACAGCGGATTCCTTCAGAAAATGTCAGAAATCCCCCTCCCCCCCTTAAAATCAATATTCCCCTGAATTGCTTCTCTATCTGTTCTTTACGAGGGATTGATAAGCAGTTCCCACCTGCTGGTCGGCAAAGCCACGCGCTAAACGCCTGTGAGTACGCAGCCTAAGGCGCACACAGTGGCTGGAGTGTTGTACCCTGCTGGGTATTTACTAACAGGACAATCAGCGCTGTCACTTCAGCAGTGATCAGGGAAGGGGATGGGGATGGGGGTGGGGGTTGGGATGTGCGGGAGACACAGCTGAGATTCATTATTATGGACTGACAGCTGATTGAGACCCAGCTCTCGTCAGCCAACTTCCCGCTGTCATGTTCCCTCTTCAGCCCGCTGATATTTAGAGCCGCCGAGCTGCTTATAGACTTGTTGTAGGGTGACAAGTTAAAATAAATAAATCTGGAGAAGGGAGAAGAGCGCGGGGCCCACCTGTCATCGCATCCCCCGCTCCTGTCACCCCGCTCTGTAATAAGCTTCTCCTTATTATGCATGTGTTGTGCTAATTATTTGTTTGATAGCGGCCTGTCACCGGAGACGGTAAACACATGTAACGCCGTGTATAGAGCGGGGAGATAAAGTAATCACCATATTGGGGATAAAAATAGAAAAATAATTCAATACCTGAGATACCGCCTGTGACAGCAAAACCCGAGCGGAGAACCTGTGCCACCTCGTCTTGTCACCATCCGCCCATTGATCACTATCTGATTATTCTCTAATAACCTGAGCAGGTCCCCCCCCCCACCCCCACCCCCACCCCCGGTGTTCCCAATATAAGACCCCTCCATACATCACAACGACCTTTCATCCCACCCTGCAATAGTTATTCTTATATATAGGTGTGCTCAAAAGTTTGCAACCCCGGGCAGAAATGGTGACATTTTGGCATTGATATTGAAGATGTGACAGATCATGGCTAAAAAAAAATGTCTTTTTTTATTTTCGGATAGCGATGAATATGAAGCCATTTATTATCACAGAGTTGTTTGGCTCATTTTTAAATCCTAATGATACCAGAAATCCCCCCAAATGTATGACAAGTCGTGTCCCCCCCCCCGGAATGTTTGGCCTTGGTACAGACACGAAAGGTGACACACAAGGTGACAATGCCAATTAAAGGTTAATTGCAAACATGTGCGGCTTTTCAAATTGCAATTAGTTGTCTGTATTGTGCCGCGTACACACGGTCGGACTTTTCGACCGGACTGGTCCGACGGACGCCGACGGACCAAATCCGATCGTGTGTGGGCTTCATCGGACCTTCAGCGGACTTTTCCAGTCGCAAATCTGACGGACTTTAGATTTGGAACATGCTTCAAACCTTTATGTCGTAACTCCGCCGGACCCAGAAATCCGCTCGTCTGTATGCTAGTCTGATGGACGAAAACCCACGCTAGGGCAGCTATTGGCTACTGGCTATCAACTTGCCTATTTTAGTCCGTTGTACGCCATCACGTACGAATTCGACGGACTTTTGTGTGATCGCGTGTAGGCAAGTCCGTTCAGATGAAGGCTCGTTAGCCGAAACATGTTGGGTGGACCCCCTTACGATCACCGCGACGGATATATTTTGAGCTGTGTTACGATCTCCTATCATGTGAGTGTCCTTTTTTTTATTATTTTAATAAATGAATGTTTTTTTAAAACGATATCATGCCATGTGAGCTTTATTTCTCCCATGGTATCTAAAAACATCCGGTTGGCCTGTTGAAACGTTTGGGGACGTTCGAAGCTGTGACGAGATCCTTCCCCCCCCCCATTTGAAGCTGAGGATACCTGAGGATCCATCTTGCCAGTCCTGGTGGCTAAATAAGCTTTCTGAGACTTGTAGGACGTAGGTCTTCTCAAGTCACCTGTTTCCGGTAAGCCTCCCCCGATGCTCCGGTGAAGGTCCTGTCACTTATTTAGACGTCTCATTCATTTGGTGTTCTATCTATCCATCTACCAGAAGCTTTTCATTTTTGTCTTCATCATTTAACCCTCAGAGACTTTTGGTGGTGGTTTTTTATTTCCCTTAGGAATACAATTCTCAACGTCCATGGACTTTTTTGCTTGATTTTTTACTTATCTAGAACTTGTTTCTGTTTACCACATCGTTTTGTCCACTGGTTTATTACAATCACTATATTTCACACGTTATCTTGTAGCACTCAGTGCATTTTTTGATTGTATTTACTTATTTTATATGTAATTTTGAATTTTTAAGCTTATTTACTGGCCCTTAACGGATGGCTCGAGCTTAGTTCACTGTTTTTCAACTTTATAATATTTACACACATAGCGCTACACTATATATTTTCTATTTAATTATTTCAACCTGTGTCTAAGAGGCGTGTTGGCTGCTTACTGTGTAACCATCTCTACAACATCATTGGTGCAGCGCTGTACTCATTCCCCATTAAGTCCGTCCATTAAAAAGTCCGTCAAAAGTCCATCGAAAGTCCGCTGGAAAGTCTGTCGGACCAGTCCAGTCGAAAATTCCGACCGCGTGTACGCGGCATTAGTCCCCTTGCACACAGGGCATTTTTACAGCTGCTTTAACCACTTCAGCCCCGGAAGATTTTACTAGGGCTGAAACGATTAATCGATATTATCGATAATAATCGATAATGAAAATCGTTGTCAACGATTTTCATTATCGATTAGTTGGTCCGCACCTTCCTTCTGTCTGTCCGTCCGTTTTAAATCCTCCCTCCCTGTGTCCTCGGCGCCGCCATTTGTGACCAGGCACGTCTGCGCCGCCGCACGTCCACGGCGCGCCTCTCCTCCTCCTTGCTGACGTCACCCCCCCATCTTCTCAGCCCCGCCCGCTGCCTCGCAGCCCCGCCCGCTGCCAGAGAAAAAAATCCTCCCTCCTGTGTCCTCGGCGCCGCCGTTTGTGACCAGGCACGTCCGCGGCGCACCTCTCCCCCTCCTCCTCTTTGCAGACGTCATCCCCACTGATCTCAGCCCTGCCCGCTGCCTCGAGGGAACAGAGAGGTGAGGGCAAGAAGCGAGGAGCTGCACTTTCATAGTGAAAGGTAGCAGCTAATAACACAGTAAAAACTGCACCATCCCAACAGTATTACTGGGGAGGGGGGGGGGGAATGCCCCATCATTGGTGTTCCTGGGAGGGGGGGGAATAGTGCCCCATTGGTGTTCCTGGGAGGGGGAGAATAGTGCCTCATTGGTGTTCCTGGGAGGGGGGGGAATAGTGCCCCATTGGTGTTCCTGGGAGGGGGGGGAATAGTGCCCCATTGGTGTTCCTGGGAGGGGGGGGAATAGTGCCCCATTGGTGTTCCTGGGAGGGGGGGGAATAGTGCCCCATTGGTGTTCCTGGGAGGGGGGGGGAATAGTGCCCCATTGGTGTTCCTGGGAGGGGGGGGAATAGTGCCCCATTGGTGTTCCTGGGAAGGGGGGGAATAGTGCCCCATTGGTGTTCCTCGGGGGGGGGGGGGGAATAGTGCCCCATTGGTGTTCCTGGGAAGGGGGGGGAATAGTGCCCCATTGGTATTCCTGGGAGGGGGGGGATAATTCCCCATCATTGGTGTTCCGGGGGGTGGCTGCCTGGAGTAGTAGTTCCCCATCATTGGTTTTTCAGAGTGGGAGGAGAATAGACATAGTGCCCCATTGGTGTTCCTGGGAGGGGGGATAGTGCCCCATTGGTGTTCCTGGGGGGGGGGGGATAGTGCCCCATTGGTGTTCCTGGGAGGGGTGGGGGGATAGTGCCCCATCATTGGTGTTCCTGGGAGGAATAGTGCCCCGTCATTGGTGACCACGGGAGGAATAGCACCCCCGTCATTGGTGACCACGGGAGGAATAGCACCCCGTCATTGGTGACCACGGGAGGAATAGCACCCCGTCATTGGTGACCACGGGAGGAATAGCGCCCCGTCATTGGTGTCCCCGGGAGGAATAGCACCCCATCATTGTTGTCCCCGGGAGGAACAGCGCCCCGTCATTGGTGTCCCCGGGAGGAATAGAAAAAAATGGCACATTACGATTTTTTTTATGATTTTATCCAATTAATCGATTAATCGAAAAAATAATCGGCCGATTAATCGATTATGAAAATAATCGTTAGTTGCAGCCCTAGATTTTACCCCCCTTCCTGACCAGAGCATTTTTTGCGATTCGGCGCTGCGTCGCTTTAGCTGACAATTGCGCGGTCTTACGACGCTGTACCCAAACAAAACTGACGTACTTTTTTTTTTTCCCCCCACAAATAGAGCTTTCTTTTGGTGGTATTTGATCATCTCTGTGGTTTTTATTTTTTGCGCTATAAACAAAAAAAGCAACAATTTTGGAAAAAAAAGCAATGTTTTTTACTTTTTTCTATAATAAATATCCCCCAAAAATATATAAAAAAACAAATATCTTTCTCAGTTTAGGCCAATTTGTATTCTTCTACATATTTTTGGTAAAAAAACTATTGATTGGTTTGCGCAAAAGTTATAGCGTCTACAAAATAGGGGATAGATTTATGGCATTTTTATTATTAATTTTTTTTTTTTTTTTTTTTTACTAGTAATGGCGGCGATCTTTATCGTGACTGCGACATTATGGCGGACATAACGGACACTTTTGACACTATTTTTGGGACCATTGTCATTTATACAGCGATCAGTGCTATAAAAATGCGCTGATTACTGGGTAAATGACACTGTCAGGGAAGGGGTTAACACTAGAGGGCGATCAAGGGGTTAAGTGTGTCCTGGGGAGGTGTTCCAACTGTAGAGGGGATGGGCTACCACTCACATGACAGCGATCACCGCTCCCGATGACAGGGAGCAGTAGATCTGTCATGTCACTAGGCAGAACGGGAAAATGCCTTGTTCACATATTAATCTCCCCGTTCTGCCTCTCCACGCCGCAATCGCGGGCCGCCGGCAAACATCGAGTTCCTGGGACCCGCGGGCACGCTCCAGTAGCGTGCGGCGGGCATGAGCGCGCCCAATAGGCTGCAAATTCCCCCCCCCTTGATGTTAACCCCTCCCCTGCTGGTGTCATTAGTACAGCATATTTTTTAGCACTGGTTCTCCAAAAAAGTGTCAAAAATGACCGATCTGTCCGCCGCAATGTCGCAGTCCCGCTAAAAATCACTGATCGCCGCCATTACTAGTAAAATGAAATAAGTAATAAAAACGCCATAAATCTATCCCCAATTTTGTAGACGCCGTAACTTTTGCACAAACCAATCAATATATGTTTCTTGAGATTTTTTTTTACCAAAAATATGTAGCAGAATAAATATTGATAAATACAAAAAAAAAATTGATAAATACATTTGTGTTTTTTTTTTTTTTTTTTATAAATTTTTGGAAATGCTTTATAGCAGAAAGTAAAAAAAAAACATTTTTTTAATTTTTTTTTTTTTTTTTTACAAAATTGTCGGTATTTTATTTGGTTCCTAGCGTAAAAAAATAAAAACCGCAGAGGTGTTTAAATACCACTTAAAAAGAAAGCTCTATTTGTGGGGGGGAAAAAAAGGAACTCAAATTTTGTTTGGGTACAGCGTCGCACGACCGCGCAATTGTCAGTTAAAGTGACGCAGTGCCGAATCACAAAAAAAATGGCCTGGGTCATTAAGGGGTAAATCCTTCCGGGGCGGAATTGGTTAAAAACGCCTCTCCATGTTATTCTATGGCCTCATGCACACATGGGCTTTTAGGAGCTGTAAGTGGCATCGGCAAAAAAAAAACACCCCAGGGCCAGCGCGTTCTGAAGACTAGCTGTAAAAACGCCTGACGCTGCTAAACGCGGCCTAACGCTGGATACAGCGCTAAGCCGACTTTTTTTTTTTGACAGGTCAAGATCAGTGGTTCCCGATTAGAGTCGTCTTAACTGATCAGCCCATTCATTTGAATGGAAGTCGCATCCAAGTCGGATCATGACGAGGATCTGAGGATCTTGAAGGGGAACCCCACAGCAAAATGTAAAAAAATTAAAAAGTGGCGTGGGGTCCCCCCCAAATCCCTACCAGACCCTTGTCCAAGCATACAGCTTGGAAGGTCAGGAAGGGGGGGGGGTGAGCGAGCACCCCCCCCCTCAACCATACCAGGACATACGCCCTCAACCTTGGGGGTGGGTGCTTTGGGGCGATGGAGGGGGGGGCTCTGCGACTTCACCATGAGACCCCACCCCTTGTGACATCACGTGAACTCTGCTCCTTCCTCTATAACTCTCCTCTCCTGAAATACTCTACTGGAGGACTCTGCTCCTTCCTTTATAACTCTCCTCTCCTGAAATACTCTGCTCTGCTGGAGGACTCTGCTCCTTCCTCTATAACTCTCCTCTCCTGAAATACTCTGCACTGCTGGAGGACTCTGCTCCTTCCTCTATAACTCTCCTCTCCTGAAATACTCTGCACTGCTGGAGTACTCTGCTCCTTCCTCTATAACTCTCCTCTCCTGAAATACTCTGCTCTGCTGGAGGACTCTGCTCCTTCCTCTATAACTCTCCTCTCCTGAAATACTCTGCACTGCTGGAGTACTCTGCTCCTTCCTCTATAACTCTCCTCTCCTGAAATACTCTGCACTGCTGGAGGACTCTGCTCCTTCCTCTATAACTCTCCTCTCCTGAAATACTCTGCTCTGCTGGAGGACTCCTCTCCTCCCTCTATAACTCTCCTCTCCTGAAATACTCTGCACTGCTGGAGGACTCCTCTCCTTCCTCTATAACTCTCCTCTCCTGAAATACTCTGCTGGAGGACTCTGCTCCTTCCTCTATAACTCTCCTCTCCTGAAATACTCTGCACTGCTGGAGGACTCTGCTCCTTCCTCTATAACTCTCCTCTCCTGAAATACTCTGCTCTGCTGGAGGACTCTGCTCCTTCCTCTATAACTCTCCTCTCCTGAAATACTCTGCACTGCTGGAGGACTCTGCTCCTTCCTCTATAACTCTCCTCTCCTGAAATACTCTGCTCTGCTGGAGGACTCTGCTCCTTCCTCTATAACTCTCCTCTCCTGAAATACTCTGCACTGCTGGAGGACTCTGCTCCTTCCTCTATAACTCTCCTCTCCTGAAATACTCTGCACTGCTGGAGAACTCTGCTCCTTCCTCTATATCTCTCCTCTCCTGAAATACTCTGCTCTGCTGGAGGACTCTGCTCCTTCCTCTATAACTCTCCTCTCCTGAAATACTCTGCACTGCTGGAGGACTCTGCTCCTTCCTCTATAACTCTCCTCTCCTGAAATACTCTGCACTGCTGGAGGACTCTGCTCCTTCCTCTATAACCCTCCTCTCCTGAAATACTCTGCTCTGCTGGAGGACTCTACTCCTTCCTCTATAACTCTCCTCTCCTGAAATACTCTGCACTGCTGGGGGACTCTGCTCCTTCCTCTATAACTCTCCTCTCCTGAAATACTCTGCTGGAGGACTCTGCTCCCTCCTCTATAACTCTCCTCTCCTGAAATACTCTGCTGGAGTACTCTGCTCCTTCCTCTATAACTCTCCTCTCCTGAAATACTCTGCTCTGCTGGAGGACTCTGCTCCTTCCTCTATATCTCTCCTCTCCTGAAATACTCTGCTCTGCTGGATGACTCCTCTCCTTCCTCTATAACTCTCCTCTCCTGAAATACTCTGCACTGCTGGAGGACTCTGCTCCTTCCTCTATAACCCTCCTCTCCTGAAATACTCTGCACTGCTGGAGGACTCTGCTCCTTCCTCTATAACTCTCCTCTCCTGAAATACTCTGCTGGAGGACTCTGCTCCTTCCTCTATAACTCTCCTCTCCTGAAATACTCTGCTCTGCTGGAGGACTCTGCTCCTTCCTCTATAACTCTCCTCTCCTGAAATACTCTGCACTGCTGGAGGACTCTGCTCCTTCCTCTATAACTCTCCTCTCCTGAAATACTCTGCACTGCTGGAGGACTCTGCTCCTTCCTCTATAACTCTCCTCTCCTGAAATACTCTGCACTGCTAGAGGACTCTGCTCCTTCCTCTATAACTCTCCTCTCCTGAAATACTCTGCACTGCTAGAGGACTCTGCTCCTTCCTCTATAACTCTCCTCTCCTGAAATACTCTGCTGGAGGACTCTGCTCCTTCCTCTATAACTCTCCTCTCCTGAAATACTCTGCACTGCTGGGGGACTCTGCTCCTTCCTCTATAACTCTCCTCTCCTGAAATACTCTGCTGGAGGACTCTGCTCCTTCCTCTATAACTCTCCTCTCCTGAAATACTCTGCTCTGCTGGAGGACTCTGCTCCTTCCTCTATAACTCTCCTCTCCTGAAATACTCTGCACTGCTGGAGGACTCTGCTCCTTCCTCTATAACTCTCCTCTCCTGAAATACTCTTCTGGAGGACTCTGCTCCTTCCTCTATAACTCTCCTCTCCTGAAATACTCTGCTGGAGGACTCTGCTCCTTCCTCTATAACTCTCCTCTCCTGAAATACTCTGCTGGAGGACTCTGCTCCTTCCTCTATAACTCTCCTCTCCTGAAATACTCTGCACTGCTGGAGGACTCTGCTCCTTCCTCTATAACTCTCCTCTCCTGAAATACTCTGCTCCTTCCTCTATAACTCTCCTCTCCTGAAATACTCTGCTCTGCTGGAGGACTCTGCTCCTTCCTCTATAACTCTCCTCTCCTGAAATACTCTGCACTGCTGGAGGACTCTGCTCCTTTCTCTATAACTCTCCTCTCCTGAAATACTCTGCTGGAAGATGCTGGTTCTCTTCTTTGTTTCTTTCCCTTTGAACAATCTAGAGAAGTCTGAGAAGATCCCTGAGTGGCCCTAGGTGATCCCGGCAGGTGAGGAGTACTCCCATGGAGTAGATCTGGTGCCGGTATTACGGGTCGGTGACCCTCATTGTTGTCTGTTAGGAGAAGAGGCGGCAGAGCTGAGAATTCCTCCTAATAAATATGTATATAAATTCCACTTCCAGCTCTTCGCTCGGCCGCCTTCCCCGGGGATCGGGGGGGGGGTCACTGATGTTGAAATTTGTTATCTAAATATGTGAGCTGTCTGCACCCCCCCCCCCCTTTATTTTACTTCCATCCTCCTCTCCCCCCCTCCCCCCCTCCCCGGGCGGCCGGCACCAGGTACCAGATGGACATTAACCTGCTTTGATTAGTTGCAAGACGGCAACATTAATTTTTGATACTCGGAGACCACCTGAGAGATGGAATTCAATTACATGTTCTCCTCTCCGCTCCCCCCCCCCCCTCCTCTCCTCTCCACACATCGCACATCCGCACAAAGACGCCCAAACCTGTTGAAATTCAAAGCCCCTATTTTGCTGCGCTGACCCCCCGGATAATTAGGGTTAAA
This sequence comes from Lithobates clamitans, assembly GCA_037952925.1. Lineage (NCBI taxonomy): Eukaryota > Metazoa > Chordata > Amphibia > Anura > Ranidae > Lithobates > Lithobates clamitans. The sequence goes on along the minus strand of JBBGZY010003030.1, from coordinate 336,842 downwards.
CTGATAAGCTATCACCTCTCCGACACATTTTTAGAGCCTTGTGTTTGTACAGAGAGGGGACAATACTGGAGGGGGGGAGGGGGGAGCGGCAATCCACACCGGGGCTGTCACTCTTCAGGAGCAGATAAAGGTGTTACAATTTAGATAACATTCTGTCTTCTCTCTGCTATTGTTGTTCAATTAGTGTTTCCTCTCCGATCCCCCGCCGCCGCTCCCCCGCCGCAGTATTTCACTTCATGCCACGCCGGCCGTGTTAATGATGCCCTGCTAAGTGTGAGCTCAGATAGGACGGGTGTAAGAGCATCCTACACAATACGGGGGGCCATCCATCACCCGCATCAGCACCCCGCCTCCCATAAGGCGAGCGATAAGGAGAGGCCGCCATTCATCACTGAGCGTTATTCCCTGCCATGGATCCCCCCCCCCCCCCGCCATGGATCCCCCCCCCCCCGCCATGGACCCCCCCCCCCCGCCATGGATCCCCCCCACTCCTCCCATCTGTGAATAGAATCCAGAGAAGACGAAAAACGCAACATTTAAGGGTACTTTCACACTGGCGCCGCTTTTTCGGGTGGTAGCGGGACGCTTTTAACCCCCAAGAAGGGGCCCCCAGACCGCCCCTTCCCATTGAAATGAATGGGCACCACTTCCGAAGCTCCTGAAAAGCGTTTTGGAAGCACCGCATCACGGGCTCTTTTAACCCCCCCAAGAAGGGGCTCTCAGACCGCCCCTGCCCATTGAAATAAATGGGCACCACTTCGGAAGCGCCACCTCACGGGGGGTGCATTTAACCCCCCAAAAAGAGGCTCTCAGACCGCCCCTTCCCATTGAAATGAATAGGCACCGCTCCCAAAGCGCCGCATCACGGGCTCTTTTAACCCCCCCAAGAAGGGGCTCTCAGACCGCCCCTGCCCATTGAAATGAATGGGCACCACTTCCGAAGCGCCGCATCACGGGAACTTTTACCCCCCAAGAAGGGGCTTCCAGACCGCCCCTGCCCATTGAAATGAATGAATGGGCTCCACATCATGGGCGCTTTTAACCTCCCCAAGAAGGGGCTCCCAGAGCGCCCCTTGAAATATATGGGCACTGCTCCCGAAGTGCCGCATCACGGGCTCTTTTAACCCCCCCAAGAAGGGGCTCTCAGACCGCCCCTGCCCATTGAAATGAATGGGCACAACTTCCGAAGCGCCGCATCATGGGAGTTTTTACCCCCCAAGAAGGGGCTCCCAGACCGCCCCTGCCCATTAAAATGAATGGGTGCCGCATCACGGGCACTTTTAACCCCCCAAGAAGGGGCTCCCAGACCGCCCCTTAAAATGAATGGGCACCACTTCCGAAGCTCCGCATCACGGGCTCTTTTAACCCCCCCCAAGAAGGGGCTCTCAGACTGCCCCTGCCAATTGAAATGAATGGGCGCCACATCCCGAAGTGCCGCATAACGGGCACATTTAACCCCCCAAGAAGGGGCTCCAAGACTGCCCCTGCCTATTGAAATAAACGGGCACCACTTCTGAAGCGCCGCATCATTAAAAGAAGAAATAAAAGCTAAAAAAAATCTGAAATACCTGGCAACAAATGATGCAACAGATAATAATTTTCTCTGTTGGCTAATAAAATAAAAAACACAAAAGCCCAAAAACGCTGCATACAAAACGCACAAGTCGCGCAAAATCGTGTCAAAAAACCCTCAGATGCTGCGCTCAGGTGTAAACGCCGCCTAGTATAACAATAGCAGTAAAATAAACCTGCGGTCCGGCGCTATCTTCCACTTCCCACAACTATCCGGTGAGAGATTACATCAACTTTACCCTAATTGTTAGTTTTACCAGTAAAAGTACTTATCTGCTCTCACCCCGGGGATAAGTACTCGCTGCCATTTTTTTTTTCATTTACACAACTGAAGAGCATTATGTTCAGTAAGCTCTTTACAAAGCAGCTTTCTTGAAGCACCCCGAGCGCCCTTCAGATGGAAGTGTCCAATGCTGATCCAGAGAATATATGATTGCCCCCACTAGAGTTCATTGGATCGTGCTTTACTGTTTTTTTTGTTTTTTTGTCTCTAGATCAGCTGTGAGTATCGGATCTTCATGTATATAGAGATTCTCTGTTTATTTTTTTTTACTGTTGGTTAGCCACTTGCCTACCGGGCACTTCCACCCCCCCTTTCTGCCCAGGCCAATTTTCTCCTTTCAGCCCTGTCACACTTTTAATGACAATTACACGGTCATGCTACACTGTACACACAGGACATTTTTATCATTTTTTTCACACGAATAGCGCTTTCTTTTGGTGGTATTTATCAACACTGGGGAGTTTTCGTTTTTTGCTAAACAAACGAAAAAAAAAAGACTGAAAATTAAAAAAAGAAAAAAATTTTTTTTCTTAATGTCTGTTATAAAATTTTATAAATAAGTAATTTTTCTCCTTCATTAATGGGCACTGACAGGCTGTACTGATGGACACTGATAGGCGGCATTGATAGGTGGCAATGAGAGGCGGCACTGATAGGTGGCAATGATGGGCAGCACAGATGGACACTGATAGGCAGCACTGATAGGTGGCAGTGGTAGGCAGCACTGATGGCCGCTGATTGGCACTGATAGGTGGCAATTATAGGTGACACTGATAGGTGGCAATGATAGACGGCACTGATGGCCACTGATAGGTGGCAATTATAGGTGACACTGATAGGTGGCAATGAGAGGCAGCACTGATAGGCACTGATTGGGGGCAATTATAGGTGACACTGATAGGTGGCAATGATAGGCAGCACTGATGGCCACTGATTGGCACTGATAGGTGGCAATTATAGGTGACACTGATAGGTGGCAATGAGAGGCAGCACTGATAGGCACTGATTTGTGGCAATTATAGGTGACACTGATAGGTGGCAATGATAGACGGCACTGATAGGCACTGATAGGTGGCAATTACAGGTGACACTGATAGGTGGCAATGATGGGCAGCACTGATAGGCACTGATAGGTGGCAATGATAGGCAGCACTGATAGGCAATGAGAGGCAGCACTGATGGGCACTGATAGGTGGCAATAATAGGTGGCAATGAGAGGCGGCACTGATAGGTGGCAGTGGTAGGCAGCACTGATCGGCACTGATAGGTGGCACTTATAGGTGACACTGATAGGTGGCAATGATAGACAGCACTGATGGGCACTAATAGGTGGCACTGATGGGCAATGATAGGCAGCACTGATGGGCACTGAGGGAGAATGATAGGCGGCACTGATGGGCACAGATTGGCAACAGTTGTGGTCACGATTGGGCCTGTACCGATAATTAGGACACTTTTGATCAATGCCCTATCATTGTAGATATCCCTTTTCACACTCGCTGGTTACCGGCGCTCCTCTCCTCATGCGCTGTCCGCTAACCGGCAAATCCTGTTTACACTGTGATCAGCTGTGATTGGACACAGCTGGGTCACATGGTAAAGAGCCACTGTGATTGGCTCTTTACCTGGTTCTAACGCGCAGGGGACCGTGCAGGAACCGCGATCACGGCAGGATGTCAATAGACAACTCCAGAAGTGACAAAAAATGATTCTCCGATGCAACCACCAACTCCAGTGCGCCAACCACCAACGCACCAGTAGACTCCGATGCCCCTTGGAGGGCATCTTGTAGGATGAAACGCGTTGGGCGGAGCATAGCTGAGACGTCATCATGCTCTCTCGAACGAGTGGCGGCTTTTTGTGATCTGTTTATTTTCTTTCTTGTTTGTGGAGTATTTACCATTTTCTTTTACTTAATGGTTTTGGAATTACTACACTACAGAGATTCTTTTGCTCTTTCTCTTTTTATAAAGTGAAATTGTGCTAAATGTTGCCATTACTGTTCAGAATGAGGGGGGAAGCCGTCCATCCACCTATCCATCCATCCATCCATCCATCCGGGATCTCAGCATTCTTTGCACAGTGCTGTGAGTCCTCCTGTAAAGAGGTCTGATCTTCTGGTAAGCAGCCTCTGGTGTGTTGGTGGTTGGAGCGCTGGAGTTGGAGGTTGCACTGAAGAAGCAGTTTTTCTCCCCGCAATGCAAACCTGACCGGTGTCCTAATCCCGCTCAACTCCGTCCAAAAAAAGTTTTGCATTTAGTTATACTTTAACTGTTCTGTCCCCTATGGTAAAAAATACATGTAGTGCTTAAGGAAATGAATAGACTCTCATAAGTTGGCGTGTAAATTGCCATCACCCTTAAAGGAATTTGAAAAGAAAAAACCTCAAAGATGAGATTTTAAAGGCAATTTTGGAAAAAATAAAAAATAAAGAAAATGTATGTAATGTAAAATGTAATATATTATGTATATAAAAAATGTATATAATTTATTAATACAAAGATGAATCATAAAAACAGAATTCTCATGGAAGCACGCCACAAGAAAAACACCTATACATGCATAGTAAATATTACACAGTAGTTGACGGAAGTGGTGAAATCCTACTACATAGACATAAACCATACAAGCGGGTAGCCTAAGATGGTAAGTAGTGGAAAAGTCCAACGCGTTTCGAAAAGTGCATAAATTGTAATCTTCATCAGGACTGTTACCACCTCTGAAATGTAGAATATTATATGAATGCATTAGGTACAAAATTACATTGAACAGAAAATTAATTTCTGCGTACAATAGACGCCTATCAATACAAAAAAATATATAATAAACTTACATGTCAAATAAATTGATCTGGGGAAAAATATTCCCTCAACACCAAAAATTGTCCTAAAGGTTTGTATACGCCTTTCATCACACAAAGGGGCCATAGGGTATGAAACCCAACAAGGGCATCGAAAAGAGGAGATCCAATGGTCGTCCCAGCCAATATACAGGGAGAACCTAGAATCAGAGTTTTCATTTTAATTAAAGAGTGCACATGAACAAATTGTGTGAGTGTCTCAGGGGGACAGATCCGATCCCCCCCAAGGCGAGGACACCACCAGGGAAACCGCAGCCCACCCCCCCAAGGAGGAGCCTGCATCCCCCGGAGCACGCCTTTACATGTAGCACTTTTGTCCCATGATGCTGGGTGCTTTCTAACCCTAGAAAAATCTGACAACAGCTGGGAAGGAGACGGACATTTCATACCGGGAGCTTGTCCTGACTCTGAGCCCGTTCCCGAGACCAGCAGCGGCAGGAGGAGTGCGGGGGGGAGGGGGGGGATGTGTCTGCCTCTGCATCTCTCTTGTCTGGATAAAGTCCTCAGAGGAGAGACAGGCGGCCGTTATGAAGCGGCCGTCTCTTTCCTGGCTGTTGTGGGATTTGCCGTGACCGGGGAGGAGGGGGGTGCAGGTCGGACTTGGTAGCTAATGTTAGGAAGCGCAAACTACTACCTTGTCCTATAGGGGACAGAGCAGTAAAAAAGTATAATATTGTCTTCTTTAATGAGCGAAAGTTACCAAAAACGCAGCACGTTGATGTTGTGAGAGTTCACTGAACTGCCACATGGAGATATGGAAATAGATGGGAGTTCTACTGGAAATGCGTTTTGATTTTGTGGCCCTTGGGGGCCCCTTCAGATTTTGGTCTGGTGTTTACTTATCTAGATCTCTACCCAAACCAGTGAACATATTCTTCAGGCTGACTTCCAGCAGTTAATGGTTCGGTTTATTTTTCTCACACCATCTCAGTGCTGTCCTTCTCTTTCTTCCTTTTATGTTTTTTGTTCCTCTGATCTTTTTTAATGGCTCTGCCGAGAGAAATATCAAATGTGCCGCAAGAAACTTTTTAAGCCGTAGAATCTGTAATAGCAGTGATCTCTAACAGTGTCATGTAATGATCCCAGGACCCAACAGTCAGCATGTCTGCAGTCTCTGATCATCTCCTGTACTATGTCTGCAGTCTCTGATCATCTCCTGTACTATGTCTGCAGTCTCTGATCATCTCCTGTACTATGTCTGCAGTCTCTGATCATCTCCTGTATTATGTCTGCAGTCTCTGATCATCTCCTGTACTATGTCTGCAGTCTCTGATCATCTCCTGTATTATGTCTGCAGTCTCTGACCATCTCCTGTACTATGTCTGCAGTCTCTGATCATCTCCTGTACTATGTCTGCAGTCTCTGATCATCTCCTGTATTATGTCTGCAGTCTCTGATCATCTCCTGTATTATGTCTGCAGTCTCTGATCATCTCCTGTACTATGTCTGCAGTCTCTGATCATCTCCTGTACTATGTCTGCAGTCTCTGATCATCTCCTGTATTATGTCTGCAGTCTCTGACCATCTCCTGTACTATGTCTGCAGTCTCTGATCATCTCCTGTACTATGTCTGCAGTCTCTGACCATCTCCTGTACTATGTCTGCAGTCTCTGATCATCTCCTGTACTATGTCTGCAGTCTCTGATCATCTCCTGTACTATGTCTGCAGTCTCTGATCATCTCCTGTATTATGTCTGCAGTCTCTGATCATCTCCTGTACTATGTCTGCAGTCTCTGATCATCTCCTGTATTATGTCTGCAGTCTCTGACCATCTCCTGTACTATGTCTGCAGTCTCTGATCATCTCCTGTACTATGTCTGCAGTCTCTGATCATCTCCTGTATTATGTCTGCAGTCTCTGATCATCTCCTGTATTATGTCTGCAGTCTCTGATCATCTCCTGTACTATGTCTGCAGTCTCTGATCATCTCCTGTACTATGTCTGCAGTCTCTGATCATCTCCTGTATTATGTCTGCAGTCTCTGACCATCTCCTGTACTATGTCTGCAGTCTCTGATCATCTCCTGTACTATGTCTGCAGTCTCTGACCATCTCCTGTACTATGTCTGCAGTCTCTGATCATCTCCTGTACTATGTCTGCAGTCTCTGATCATCTCCTGTACTATGTCTGCAGTCTCTGATCATCTCCTGTACTATGTCTGCAGTCTCTGATCATCTCCTGTATTATGTCTGCAGTCTCTGATCATCTCCTGTACTATGTCTGCAGTCTCTGATCATCTCCTGTATTATGTCTGCAGTCTCTGACCATCTCCTGTACTATGTCTGCAGTCTCTGATCATCTCCTGTACTATGTCTGCAGTCTCTGATCATCTCCTGTAATATGTCTGCAGTCTCTGATCATCTCCTGTACTATGTCTGCAGTCTCTGATCATCTCCTGTACTATGTCTGCAGTCTCTGATCATCTCCTGTATTATGTCTGCAGTCTCTGACCATCTCCTGTACTATGTCTGCAGTCTCTGATCATCTCCTGTACTATGTCTGCAGTCTCTGACCATCTCCTGTACTATGTCTGCAGTCTCTGATCATCTCCTGTACTATGTCTGCAGTCTCTGATCATCTCCTGTACTATGTCTGCAGTCTCTGATCATCTCCTGTACTATGTCTGCAGTCTCTGATCATCTCCTGCACTATGTCTGCAGTCTCTGATCATCTCCTGTACTATGTCTGCAGTCTCTGATCATCTCCTGTATTATGTCTGCAGTCTCTGATCATCTCCTGTATTATGTCTGCAGTCTCTGATCATCTCCTGTATTATGTCTGCAGTCTCTGATCATCTCCTGTATTATGTCTGCAGTCTCTGATCATCTCCTGTATTATGTCTGCAGTCTCTAGGGGTGCAACGGATCAAAAAACGCACGGTTCGGATTGTTCCTCGGATCAGGAGTCACGGTTCGGATCATTTTCGGATCAACAAAAAAAAAATCTCCCCCACTGTAATATCCACAATCTCCCTATTGGCAGGGTATTGGCGGGTATATTTGCAGAGTATGGAAGAGTATTGGCAGGGCATTGCAGCAGAGTATTGGCAGGGCATTGCAGAGTATTGGCACTGCTGCCATCCGATCTCTCCCCTCCACTGTACAGATCAGTACACAGAGGGGAGAGAGAGGAACCGGCGTCATGACATGACGCCGGTTTGTTACAAGTGAACGCTCCGTCATTCGACGGAGCGATCACGTGCTAAACGGCCGCCGGGTGTACCAAGATGGCCGCTGCTCCGGAGCTAGGCCAAAGCCGCGGCCTTTCCTATGGCCGAGGCCACAGAGCGCTCCGCGGATCGCGGGTGTCCCGTACGGATCAACCTCCGCGGATCGGATCACGGATCGATGACGACTTGTTGCACCCCTAACAGTCTCTGATCATCTCCTGTACTATGTCTGCAGTCTCTGATCATCTCCTGTACTATGTCTGCAGTCTCTGATCATCTCCTGTACTATGTCTGCAGTCTCTGATCATCTCCTGTATTATGTCTGCAGTCTCTGATCATCTCCTGTACTATGTCTGCAGTCTCTGATCATCTCCTGTACTATGTCTGCAGTCTCTGATCATCTCCTGTACTATGTCTGCAGTCTCTGATCATCTCCTGTACTATGTCTGCAGTCTCTGATCATCTCCTGTACTATGTCTGCAGTCTCTGACCGTCTCCTGTACTATGTCTGCAGTCTCTGATCATCTCCTGTATTATGTCTGCAGTCTCTGATCATCTCCTGTATTATGTCTGCAGTCTCTGACCATCTCCTGTACTATGTCTGCAGTCTCTGATCATCTCCTGTACTATGTCTGCAGTCTCTGACCATCTCCTGTACTATGTCTGCAGTCTCTGATCATCTCCTGTACTATGTCTGCAGTCTCTGATCATCTCCTGTACTATGTCTGCAGTCTCTGATCATCTCCTGTACTATGTCTGCAGTCTCTGATCATCTCCTGTATTATGTCTGCAGTCTCTGATCATCTCCTGTATTATGTCTGCAGTCTCTGATCATCTCCTGTACTATGTCTGCAGTCTCTGATCATCTCCTGTACTATGTCTGCAGTCTCTGATCATCTCCTGTATTATGTCTGCAGTCTCTGATCATCTCCTGTATTATGTCTGCAGTCTCTGATCATCTCCTGTACTATGTCTGCAGTCTCTGATCATCTCCTGTACTATGTCTGCAGTCTCTGATCATCTCCTGTATTATGTCTGCAGTCTCTGACCATCTCCTGTACTATGTCTGCAGTCTCTGATCATCTCCTGTACTATGTCTGCAGTCTCTGACCATCTCCTGTACTATGTCTGCAGTCTCTGATCATCTCCTGTACTATGTCTGCAGTCTCTGATCATCTCCTGTACTATGTCTGCAGTCTCTGATCATCTCCTGTACTATGTCTGCAGTCTCTGATCATCTCCTGTATTATGTCTGCAGTCTCTGATCATCTCCTGTACTATGTCTGCAGTCTCTGATCATCTCCTGTATTATGTCTGCAGTCTCTGACCATCTCCTGTACTATGTCTGCAGTCTCTGATCATCTCCTGTACTATGTCTGCAGTCTCTGATCATCTCCTGTAATATGTCTGCAGTCTCTGATCATCTCCTGTACTATGTCTGCAGTCTCTGATCATCTCCTGTACTATGTCTGCAGTCTCTGACCATCTCCTGTACTATGTCTGCAGTCTCTGATCATCTCCTGTACTATGTCTGCAGTCTCTGATCATCTCCTGTATTATGTCTGCAGTCTCTGATCATCTCCTGTACTATGTCTGCAGTCTCTGATCATCTCCTGTACCATGTCTGCAATCTCTGATCATCTCCTGTACTATGTCTGCAGTCTCTGATCGTCTCCTGTACTATGTCTGCAGTCTCTGATCGTCTCCTGTACTATGTCTGCAGTCTCTGACCGTCTCCTGTACTATGTCTGCAGTCTCTGATCATCTCCTGTATTATGTCTGCAGTCTCTGATCATCTCCTGTATTATGTCTGCAGTCTCTGATCGTCTCCTGTACTATGTCTGCAGTCTCTGATCATCTCCTGTACATTGTCTGCAGTCTCTGATCATCTCCTGTATCATGTCTGCAGTCTCTGATCATCTCCTGTATTATGTCTGCAGTCTCTGATCATCTCCTGTACTATGTCTGCAGTCTCTGATCATCTCCTGTATTATGTCTGCAGTCTCTGATCATCTCCTGTACTATGTCTGCAGTCTCTGATCATCTCCTGTATTATGTCTGCAGTCTCTGATCATCTCCTGTATCATGTCTGCAGTCTCTGATCATCTCCTGTATTATGTCTGCAGTCTCTGATCATCTCCTGTACTATGTCTGCAGTCTCTGATCATCTCCTGTATTATGTCTGCAGTCTCTGATCGTCTCCTGTATTATGTCTGCAGTCTCTGATCATCTCCTGTACATTGTCTGCAGTCTCTGATCATCTCCTGTACTATGTCTGCAGTCTCTGATCATCTCCTGTACTATGTCTGCAGTCTCTGATCATCTCCTGTACTATGTCTGCAGTCTCTGATCATCTCCTGTACTATGTCTGCAGTCTCTGATCATCTCCTGTACTATGTCTGCAGTCTCTGATCATCTCCTGTACTATGTCTGCAGTCTCTGATCGTCTCCTGTACTATGTCTGCAGTCTCTGACCGTCTCCTGTACTATGTCTGCAGTCTCTGATCATCTCCTGTACTATGTCTGCAGTCTCTGATCATCTCCTGTATTATGTCTGCAGTCTCTGATCATCTCCTGTACTATGTCTGCAGTCTCTGATCATCTCCTGTATTATGTCTGCAGTCCCTGACCATCTCCTGTACTATGTCTGCAGTCTCTGATCATCTCCTGTATTATGTCCGCAGTCTCTGATCATCTCCTGTACTATATCTGCAGTCTCTGATCATCTCCTGTATTATGTCTGCAGTCTCTGATCGTCTCCTGTACTATGTCTGCAGTCTCTGATCATCTCCTGTACTATGTCTGCAGTCTCTGATCGTCTCCTGTATTATGTCTGCAGTCTCTGATCATCTCCTGTACTATGTCTGCAGTCTCTGACCATCTCCTGTATTATGTCTGCAGTCTCTGATCATCTCCTGTACTATGTCTGCAGTCTCTGATCATCTCCTGTACTATGTCTGCAGTCTCTGATCATCTCCTGTATTATGTCTGCAGTCTCTGATCATCTCCTGTATTATGTCTGCAGTCTCGGATCATCTCCTGTACTATGTCTGCAGTCTCTGATCATCTCCTGTACTATGTCTGCAGTCTCTGATCATCTCCTGTATTATGTCTGCAGTCTCTGATCATCTCCTGTACTATGTCTGCAGTCTCTGATCATCTCCTGTACTATGTCTGCAGTCTCTGATCATCTCCTTTACAATATCTGCAGTCTCTGATCATCTCCTGTACTATGTCTGCAGTCTCTGATCATCTCCTGTACTATGTCTGCAGTCTCTGATCATCTCCTGTATTATGTCTGCAGTCTCTGATCATCTCCTGTACTATGTCTGCAGTCTCTGATCGTCTCCTGTATTATGTCTGCAGTCTCTGATCATCTCCTGTACTATGTATGCAGTCTCTGATCATCTCCTGTACTATGTCTGCAGTCTCTGATCATCTCTTGTATTATGTCTGCAGTCTCTGATCATCTCCTGTATTATGTCCGCAGTCTCTGATCATCTCCTGTACTATGTCCGCAGTCTCTGACAACCTTCCATAGCATTGCATTCCTCTTGGTGATGTCTGGGTTGGCACTTGGTGATGGAGGTGAATCCTCTCCTGTCATCTCAGGATTGAGGAGACTGGAGATGAAATTCATGGCTGATGAACAATTTTCCTATTGATGTAGAAATTAGAAAACTAACTATCTGACCCTTCTTTCTGGGTGCCCCCCCCCCCCCCACATGAGATAAATGAATGATTTGTTGATGATCGCACAGTAAGTGTATCAATCATTGATCAGCTTCCATCCTCTATTCTATGGAGGGTCAGACGCTGGAAGAACGTTCCTGAGCTCTACAAGGAAGTCCGGCTCTTCCAGGCGGCGAGCTCCTCTCATTATTCATCAGATTAATATTATTGGCTACCGGGGAATTCAGAGTCGAATGTGAAATGTGAGAGCGCTTTATTCCGCCAACTCCCTGAGTTTTACAGATCGGAAAGAAATACTTAAAAATGTGTTTTTAGCAGAAATAGAAGTGTGTGTATGGGGGGAGGGGCAAATAATGCTTAAAGGTAGTACAGCACAGTTGCTTAACCCCTTCAGTACCGGGCACTTTCACCCCTATTCCTGCCCAGACCAATTTTCAGCTTTCAGCGCTCTCACACTTTGAATGACAATTACTCAGTCATGCAACAAGGTAGATAAATGACATTTGTATCATTGTTCTGAGAGAGATAACATTTTCTTTTGGTGGCATTCGATCACCACCAGGTTTTTTATTTTTTGCTATATAAATGAAAAAAGATTGAAAATTTAAAAAAAAAACCCAAAACGTTTCTTTGTTTCTATTATACATTTTTGCAAATAAATAATCTTTCTTCATACATTTAGGCCAAAACATATTCTACTCCAATTCTTTGGTGAAAATCCCCCAAATCAGTCAATATTATTTATTCTGTAGGAAAGTTATACAGACCACACACTATGGGCTATATATATATATATTGGCACCCCCCGCATTCCTGTCAGATAACGCACCTCATCGCCTAGAAAATTTTTGCAGTTTCAAATGTTTAGGCATTCTCATGTTTATTTCTTTTGTTTGTATCACAAAAAAAAGGGCAAGGAAAAAAGTTTGTGATTCTCCTGTAATTTGTAATTAAACTCACAGGCGATGACAATATAGAAATCACACCGGCAACCAGTTACAATGGTGAAAAATTGACTCGACCTTTCTGTTGTGAGAAGAGAGAAAGAGCAGCCAAGAACTGTCTGAGGATTTGATATAGCAGGTATCACTGAGGAGCTGGTATATAGCTCAGCAGGTATCACTGAGGTAATGGTATATAGCTCAGCAGGTATCACTGAGGTGCTGGTATACAGATTAGCAGGTAACACTGAGGTGCTGGTATACAGCTCAGCAGGTATCACTGAGGTGCTGGTATATAGCTCAGCAGGTATCACTGAGGTGCTGGTATATAGCTTAGCAGGTATCACTGAGGTGCTGGTATATAGCTTAGCAGGTATCACTGAGGTGCTGGTATACAGATTAGCAGGTATCACTGAGGTGCTGGTATACAGCTCAGCTGGTATCACTGAGGTGCTGGTATATAGCTTAGCAGGTATCACTGAGGTGCTGGTATACAGATTAGCAGGTAACACTGAGGTGCTGGTATACAGATTAGCAGGTATCACAGAGGTGCTGGTATACAGATTAGCAGGTATCACTGAGGTGCTGGTATACAGATTAGCAGGTATCACTGAGGTGCTGGTATACAGCTGCAGGTATCACAGAGGTGCTGGTATACAGATTAGCAGGTATCACTGAGGTGCTGGTATACAGCTCAGCTGGTATCACTGAGGTGCTGGTATACAGCTCAGCAGGTAACACTGAGGTGCTGGTATACAGATTAGCAGGTAACACTGAGGTGCTGGTATACAGATTAGCAGGTATCACTGAGGTGCTGGTATACAGCTCAGCTGGTATCACTGAGGTGCTGGTATACAGCTCAGCAGGTAACACTGAGGTGCTGGTATACAGATTAGCAGGTAACACTGAGGTGCTGGTATACAGATTAGCAGGTATCACTGAGGTGCTGGTATACAGATTAGCAGGTAACACTGAGGTGCTGGTATACAGATTAGCAGGTATCACTGAGGTGCTGGTATACAGCTCAGCTGGTATCACTGAGGTGCTGGTATACAGCTCAGCAGGTATCACTGAGGTGCTGGTATACAGATTAGCAGGTATCACTGAGGTGCTGGTATACAGATTAGCAGGTATCACTGAGGTGCTGGTATACAGATTAGCAGGTATCACTGAGGTGCTGGTATACAGCTGCAGGTATCACAGAGGTGCTGGTATACAGATTAGCAGGTATCACTGAGGTGCTGGTATACAGATTAGCAGGTATCACTGAGGTGCTGGTATATAGCTTAGCAGGTATCACTGAGGTGCTGGTATACAGATTAGCAGGTAACACTGAGGTGCTGGTATACAGATTAGCAGGTATCACAGAGGTGCTGGTATACAGATTAGCAGGTATCACTGAGGTGCTGGTATACAGATTAGCAGGTATCACTGAGGTGCTGGTATACAGCTGCAGGTATCACAGAGGTGCTGGTATACAGATTAGCAGGTATCACTGAGGTGCTGGTATACAGATTAGCAGGTATCACTGAGGTGCTGGTATACAGCTCAGCTGGTATCACTGAGGTGCTGGTATACAGCTCAGCAGGTAACACTGAGGTGCTGGTATACAGATTAGCAGGTAACACTGAGGTGCTGGTATACAGATTAGCAGGTATCACTGAGGTGCTGGTATACAGCTCAGCTGGTATCACTGAGGTGCTGGTATACAGATTAGCAGGTATCACTGAGGTGCTGGTATACAGCTCAGCTGGTATCACTGAGGTGCTGGTATACAGATTAGCAGGTATCACTGAGGTGCTGGTATACAGCTCAGCTGGTATCACTGAGGTGCTGGTATACAGATTAGCAGGTATCACTGAGGTGCTGGTATACAGCTCAGCAGGTAACACTGAGGTGCTGGTATACAGATTAGCAGGTAACACTGAGGTGCTGGTATACAGATTAGCAGGTATCACTGAGGTGCTGGTATACAGATTAGCAGGTAACACTGAGGTGCTGGTATACAGATTAGCAGGTATCACTGAGGTGCTGGTATACAGATTAGCAGGTATCACTGAGGTGCTGGTATACAGATTAGCAGGTATCACTGAGGTGCTGGTATACAGATTAGCAGGTATCACTGAGGTGCTGGTATACAGCTGCAGGTATCACAGAGGTGCTGGTATACAGATTAGCAGGTATCACTGAGGTGCTGGTATACAGATTAGCAGGTATTACTGAGGTGCTGCTATACAGCTCAGCTGGTATCACTGAGGTGCTGGTATACAGATTAGCAGGTATCACTGAGGTGCTGGTATACAGATTAGCAGGTATTACTGAGGTGCTGCTATACAGCTCAGCTGGTATCACAGAGGTGCTGGTATACAGATTAGCAGGTATCACTGAGGTGCTGGTATACAGCTGCAGGTATCACAGAGGTGCTGGTATACAGATTAGCAGGTATCACTGAGGTGCTGGTATACAGATTAGCAGGTATTACTGAGGTGCTGCTATACAGCTCAGCTGGTATCACTGAGGTGCTGG
This sequence comes from Lithobates clamitans, assembly GCA_037952925.1. Classification (NCBI taxonomy): domain Eukaryota; kingdom Metazoa; phylum Chordata; class Amphibia; order Anura; family Ranidae; genus Lithobates; species Lithobates clamitans. The sequence continues at coordinate 321,797 of JBBGZY010003030.1, read as the reverse complement.
TATACAGATTAGCAGGTATCACTGAGGTGCTGGTATACAGCTTAGCAGGTATCACTGAGGTGCTGGTATACAGATTAGCAGGTATTACTGAGGTGCTGCTATACAGCTCAGCTGGTATCACAGAGGTGCTGGTATACAGATTAGCAGGTATCACTGAGGTGCTGGTATACAGATAAGCAGGTATTACTGAGGTGCTGCTATACAGCTCAGCTGGTATCACTGAGGTGCTGGTATACAGCTCAGCAGGTAACACTGAGGTGCTGGTATACAGATTAGCAGGTAACACTGAGGTGCTGGTATACAGATTAGCAGGTATCACTGAGGTGCTGGTATACAGCTCAGCTGGTATCACTGAGGTGCTGGTATACAGCTCAGCAGGTAACACTGAGGTGCTGGTATACAGATTAGCAGGTAACACTGAGGTGCTGGTATACAGCTCAGCAGGTATCACTGAGGTGCTGGTATACAGATTAGCAGGTATCACTGAGGTGCTGGTATACAGCTCAGCTGGTATCACTGAGGTGCTGGTATATAGCTTAGCAGGTATCACTGAGGTGCTGGTATACAGATTAGCAGGTAACACTGAGGTGCTGGTATACAGATTAGCAGGTATCACAGAGGTGCTGGTATACAGATTAGCAGGTATCACTGAGGTGCTGGTATACAGATTAGCAGGTATCACTGAGGTGCTGGTATACAGCTGCAGGTATCACAGAGGTGCTGGTATACAGATTAGCAGGTATCACTGAGGTGCTGGTATACAGCTCAGCTGGTATCACTGAGGTGCTGGTATACAGCTCAGCAGGTAACACTGAGGTGCTGGTATACAGATTAGCAGGTAACACTGAGGTGCTGGTATACAGATTAGCAGGTATCACTGAGGTGCTGGTATACAGCTCAGCTGGTATCACTGAGGTGCTGGTATACAGCTCAGCAGGTAACACTGAGGTGCTGGTATACAGATTAGCAGGTAACACTGAGGTGCTGGTATACAGATTAGCAGGTATCACTGAGGTGCTGGTATACAGATTAGCAGGTAACACTGAGGTGCTGGTATACAGATTAGCAGGTATCACTGAGGTGCTGGTATACAGCTCAGCTGGTATCACTGAGGTGCTGGTATACAGCTCAGCAGGTATCACTGAGGTGCTGGTATACAGATTAGCAGGTATCACTGAGGTGCTGGTATACAGATTAGCAGGTATCACTGAGGTGCTGGTATACAGATTAGCAGGTATCACTGAGGTGCTGGTATACAGCTGCAGGTATCACAGAGGTGCTGGTATACAGATTAGCAGGTATCACTGAGGTGCTGGTATACAGATTAGCAGGTATCACTGAGGTGCTGGTATATAGCTTAGCAGGTATCACTGAGGTGCTGGTATACAGATTAGCAGGTAACACTGAGGTGCTGGTATACAGATTAGCAGGTATCACAGAGGTGCTGGTATACAGATTAGCAGGTATCACTGAGGTGCTGGTATACAGATTAGCAGGTATCACTGAGGTGCTGGTATACAGCTGCAGGTATCACAGAGGTGCTGGTATACAGATTAGCAGGTATCACTGAGGTGCTGGTATACAGATTAGCAGGTATCACTGAGGTGCTGGTATACAGCTCAGCTGGTATCACTGAGGTGCTGGTATACAGCTCAGCAGGTAACACTGAGGTGCTGGTATACAGATTAGCAGGTAACACTGAGGTGCTGGTATACAGATTAGCAGGTATCACTGAGGTGCTGGTATACAGCTCAGCTGGTATCACTGAGGTGCTGGTATACAGATTAGCAGGTATCACTGAGGTGCTGGTATACAGCTCAGCTGGTATCACTGAGGTGCTGGTATACAGATTAGCAGGTATCACTGAGGTGCTGGTATACAGCTCAGCTGGTATCACTGAGGTGCTGGTATACAGATTAGCAGGTATCACTGAGGTGCTGGTATACAGCTCAGCAGGTAACACTGAGGTGCTGGTATACAGATTAGCAGGTAACACTGAGGTGCTGGTATACAGATTAGCAGGTATCACTGAGGTGCTGGTATACAGATTAGCAGGTAACACTGAGGTGCTGGTATACAGATTAGCAGGTATCACTGAGGTGCTGGTATACAGATTAGCAGGTATCACTGAGGTGCTGGTATACAGATTAGCAGGTATCACTGAGGTGCTGGTATACAGATTAGCAGGTATCACTGAGGTGCTGGTATACAGCTGCAGGTATCACAGAGGTGCTGGTATACAGATTAGCAGGTATCACTGAGGTGCTGGTATACAGATTAGCAGGTATTACTGAGGTGCTGCTATACAGCTCAGCTGGTATCACTGAGGTGCTGGTATACAGATTAGCAGGTATCACTGAGGTGCTGGTATACAGATTAGCAGGTATTACTGAGGTGCTGCTATACAGCTCAGCTGGTATCACAGAGGTGCTGGTATACAGATTAGCAGGTATCACTGAGGTGCTGGTATACAGCTGCAGGTATCACAGAGGTGCTGGTATACAGATTAGCAGGTATCACTGAGGTGCTGGTATACAGATTAGCAGGTATTACTGAGGTGCTGCTATACAGCTCAGCTGGTATCACTGAGGTGCTGGTATACAGATTAGCAGGTATCACTGAGGTGCTGGTATACAGCTTAGCAGGTATCACTGAGGTGCTGGTATACAGATTAGCAGGTATTACTGAGGTGCTGCTATACAGCTCAGCTGGTATCACAGAGGTGCTGGTATACAGATTAGCAGGTATCACTGAGGTGCTGGTATACAGATAAGCAGGTATTACTGAGGTGCTGCTATACAGCTCAGCTGGTATCACTGAGGTGCTGGTATACAGCTCAGCAGGTAACACTGAGGTGCTGGTATACAGATTAGCAGGTAACACTGAGGTGCTGGTATACAGATTAGCAGGTATCACTGAGGTGCTGGTATACAGCTCAGCTGGTATCACTGAGGTGCTGGTATACAGCTCAGCAGGTAACACTGAGGTGCTGGTATACAGATTAGCAGGTATTACTGAGGTGCTGCTATACAGCTCAGCTGGTATCACGGAGGTGCTGGTATACAGCTCAGCAGGTAACACTGAGGTGCTGGTATACAGATTAGCAGGTATCACTGAGGTGCTGGTATACAGCTCAGCTGGTATCACTGAGGTGCTGGTATACAGCTCAGCAGGTAACACTGAGGTGCTGGTATACAGATTAGCAGGTATCACTGAGGTGCTGGTATACAGATTAGCAGGTATCACTGAGGTGCTGGTATATAGCTCAGCTGGTATCACTGAGGTAATGGTATATAGCTCAGCAGGTATCACTGAGGTGCTGGTATACAGATTAGCAGGTATCACTGAGGTGCTGGTATACAGCTCAGCTGGTATCACTGAGGTGCTGATATACAGATTAGCAGGTATCACTGAGGTGCTGGTATACAGATTAGCAGGTATCACTGATATGTTGAAAGCCCCCAAAACAGACCCTCTACACTTTACCCCATGCTGTAATGCCAGTGGTATCTCTTGGTGTTTTGCATTTCCTGCTGTTACCTCCATAATGGTATTTTGTACTGTCTTCTATTGACAGGTCCTCTTTAAAGCTGAACACCAGGCACAAGATTTTTCTTATAAATACATTCTTCATTAGCCACAAAGAAGATAAATCCACTTTCCAAATACCTCGTCAAACCCAGATATTACTTTGTAAAAACAGCCGCGACATCATCACTGTGCTGTACATAGTTTCTGCAGAGAGCAGAGCTGTGGGAGGGACCCAGCAGGCTCCACCCACTGCAGAAAAACTACAGGAGGGGAGCGGAGGCCACACCAGTCCCCCTGTACAAGGAGAGAGGGCAGAGCTGTGGGAGGGACCCAGCAGGCTCCACCCACTGCAGAAAAACTACAGGAGGGGGGGCAGAGACTAGAGCAGTCCCCCTACACAAGGAGAGAGAACAGAACTGTAGGAGGGGCCTATAAGGCTCCACCCGCTACAGAAAAGTGCTGGAGGGGGCGGAGACCAGACCAGTCCCCGTACACAAGGAGAGCGAGAGCAGAGCTGTGGGAGGGGCCTAGAAGGCTCCACCTACTACAGAAAAGTGCAGGAGGGGGCGGAGACCAGACCAGTCCCCCTACACAAGGAGAGAGGGCAGCAGTGGGCGGTCTTTATTACAGGAAGTCTCACACTGGATTACTCCACAGATCTGGAAAAAATACACAAAGGTTCCAGAAGATGTCACATGGCTGATGGATTTATTATCCCGGAGTTCCCCTTTAAGAAAACTGTATACATTGTATTATGATGTCAGACATACTGGAAATAGATTTCGGGTTTATATAACCAGTAAAGGTTTTTAGTAACATAGTAATCATATTCTGTCACTTTGTATCTTTTCTTTCAGCTGACGAGGAACTAAAAGTCTCAGCAGATTCTGGACATTGTGTGATCCTTGTCCTGGGACATGCTGGGCCTTGTAGTTTCTCTGGCCGCCATGTTTTGTAGCATTATAATGAAGGTAGATTGTAGTATGACTGTAATGATTGGGATTGTGTATGGGAATGGAGGGATTGGGGGGGAGGGGGGGATGTAAGGGGTTAATGTCTGCCGCTAATCCGTCTAACGGCGCTCTTGTCTCTCTTGTACCCGCAGGCTCCCGGGCCAGTGTGAATATTTAGGACTGCAGGTCGCAGATTACTTCAAGCAGTGGATTAATCTGAAAAAGGTACTTTCTGCAGCAAATCCCTTTCTCCTCTCAGCGTCTGAGTCCTCCGGGAGGCGCTCACCACACCGTGTCATTTGCATGGAAATGAAGTGTCATTTTTTTTTTTTAGTTCCCCTGGGGCCCCCGACAGGTTTTTCTCTATCGCCCTCTTATTGTGTCATGCTAATGGGAGCCTGACGCCGTATAATGCCTCCGATTTCTGTGTGCGAACAAGTGCGTGCTTCTGGTGGTGACATCCCTCCGTCTACAGCTCCGGGGGATATGGAGGGGGAGGGGGTCTGGGGGTACTGAAATCCGAAATTCAGTTTTATGACAACCGCCCCCAACCCTGATCCATATCCCGACTGATCCATATCCGGACTGATCCATATCCCGACTGATCCATATCACGACTGATCCATATCCCGACTGATCCATATCCGGACTGATCCATATCCCGACTGATCCATATCCCGACTGATCCATATCCCGACTGATCCATATCCGGACTGATCCATATCCCGACTGATCCATATCACGACTGATCCATATCCCGACTGATCCATATCCGGACTGATCCATATCCCGACTTATCCATATCCAGACTGATCCCTATCCGGACTTATCCATATCCCGACTTATCCATATCCCGACTGATCCCTATCCGGACTGATCCATATCCTGACTGATCCATATCCCGACTTATCCATATCCGGACTGATCCATATCCCGACTGATCCATATCCCGACTGATCCATATCCCGACTGATCCATATCCGGACTGATCCACATCCCGACTGATCCATATCCCGACTGATCCATATCCCGACTGATCCATATCCGGACTGATCCATATCCCGACTGATCCATATCCCGACTGATCCATATCCTGACTGATCCATATCCCGACTGATCCATATCCGGACTGATCCATATCCCGACTGATCCATATCCGGACTGATCCATATCCCGACTGATCCATATCCCGACTGATCCATATCCGGACTGATCCACATCCCGACTGATCCATATCCCGACTGATCCATATCCCGACTGATCCATATCCGGACTGATCCACATCCCGACTGATCCATATCCCGACTGATCCATATCCCGACTGATCCATATCCGGACTGATCCATATCCCGACTGATCCATATCCCGACTGATCCATATCCCGACTGATCCATATCCCGACTGATCCACATCCCGACTGATCCATATCCCGACTGATCCATATCCGGACTGATCCATATCCGGACTGATCCATATCCGGACTGATCCATATCCGGACTGATCCATATCCCGACTGATCCATATCCGGACTGATCCACATCCCGACTGATCCATATCCGGACTGATCCACATCCCGACTGATCCATATCCCGACTGATCCATATCCGGACTGATCCACATCCCGACTGATCCATATCCCGACTGATCCATATCCGGACTGATCCACACCCCGACTGATCCATATCCCGACTGATCCATATCAGGACTGATCCACATCCCGACTGATCCATATCCCGACTGATCCATATCCGGACTGATCCACATCCCGACTGATCCATATCCCGACTGATCCATATCCCGACTGATCCACATCCCGACTGATCCATATCCGGACTGATCCATATCCGGACTGATCCACATCCCGACTGATCCATATCCCGACTGATCCATATCCGGACTGATCCATATCCGGACTGATCCATATCCGGACTGATCCATATCCGGACTGATCCATATCCCGACTGATCCATATCCGGACTGATCCACATCCCGACTGATCCATATCCGGACTGATCCATATCCGGACTGATCCACATCCCGACTGATCCATATCCCGACTGATCCATATCCCGACTGATCCATATCCCGACTGATCCATATCCCGACTGATCCATATCCCGAATGTTTAATCTCATCCTGCAGGAGGATAAGGCCTCAATCACAGGGGCATACTGCAATACTACAAGGTACGCCTGTGGGGGGGGGGGGCACAGGTGTTCAGGCAGTCCAGTTCCCCCAGACAATTGGGGCACAGCAGCTGCATTGGACATCAGAAGTTCCTCTTTTACATTAGAAGGCACCTATTATCCCCCCCCCCATTAGAATTCCCCCATTACTTCAGACCTCCTCCCCCTCCTCCGTTCACATCACAGTACCCCAGTTCATCAGAGCCCCCCTTTCACTTCAGAAGCCCCCCATTACTTCAGAGCCCCCTCCACTTTCAACAGTACCCCCCCCTCCATCAGAATTACCCCATTAATTCAGTGTCTCCCTTTCACATCAGACCGCCCCCCCTTCATCAGAATTACCCCATTACTTTAGTGGTCTCCGTCCTCTGTTCACATCAATGTCCGCCATTACATCAGAGCCCCCCTTTCACATTGAAAGCCCCCCATTACTTTAGAGTCCCCTCCCCTTTCATCAGAGTCTCCTTTCCACATCAGAAAACCCCCATTACATCAGAAAAAATTCCCTTTCACATCAGAAGCCCCCTTCACTTTAGAGTTTACACTTTCACATAAGAAGCCCCCCCATCACATCAGAGTTGCTGTAGGCCGGGTAAAATCTTGCAGCGGGCTGGGTGTGTCCCACGGGCCGTAGTGGGAGACCCCCATCTGTAGGTAATAATTAAATCCAAAAGCTACTACTCCCATGTAGTCCAGCGCTGTCTCCCCCACACCCGAAGCTTGCCCATTATTTCCTTACTTCCACGCTGCCATCTTGGATTCGGGAGTTGGCTGCCACCTCCTGATAATCACAGCCGGGCCCCCCCCCCAATTTACATGTGTTATGGAGCAGCCTCCCCATTGCCATTTATGCAGCAGCCTCACCATTGCCATCAATGGAGCAGCCTCCCCATTGCCTTCAATGCAACAGCCTCACCATTGCCATCAAGGCAGCAGCCTCACCATTGCCATCAATGCAGCAGCCTCACCATTGCCATCAATGCAGCAGCCTCACCATTGCCATCAATGGAGCAGCCTCACCATTGCCTTCAATGGAGCAGCCTCCCCATTGCCTTCAATGCAACAGCCTCACCATTGCCATCAAGGCAGCAGCCTCACCATTGCCATCAAGGCAGCAGTCTCACCATTGCCATCAATGCTGTAGCCTCACCTTTGCCATCAATGCAGCAGCCTCACCATTGCCATCAATGCAGCAGCCTCACCCTTGCCATCAATGCAGCAGCCTCACCCTTGCCATCAATGCAGCAGCCTCACCCTTGCCATCAATGCAGCAGCCTCCCCATTGCCATCAATGGAGCAGCCTCACCATTGCCTTCAATGGAGCAGCCTCCTCATTGCCTTCAATGCAGCAGCCTCACCATTGCCATCAATGTAGCAGCCTCACCATTGCCATCAATGCAGCAACCTCACCATTGCCATCAATGCAGCAGCCTCTCCATTGCCATCAATGCAGCAGCCTCACTATTGCCATCAGTGGAGCAGCCTCACCATTGCCTTCAATGGAGCAGCCTTACCATTGCCATCAATGCAGCAGCCTCTCCATTGCCATCAATGCAGCAGCCTCTCCATTGCATCGGTGCAGCAGCCTCTCCATTGCCATCGGTGAAGCCTGATCGATGCCCATCAGCACCCTAGAGGGGGCAGGGAGGGGGGCGGGACGAGTGCAGACATACATACAGTGAGAATCTCCTATGATAGACAGAACAGTGGTCCAATGGCGGCCCAGGAGGCGGGACTTCCTATTACAGAGGCCGCCAAGTAAACAGGAGATTCTCACTGTATGTAATCTGAAGACGCTCGCCCCGCCCCCCCTCCTCGGCAGCTAAAACTGAAGTATCGGCCTATAACACGCACACGCTATTTGCACCCGATTTTCAGGGTTAAAAAAGTGCGTGTTATACGTCAATAAATACAGTAATTTGGATTTCAACACGGTTTAGGTAATAAAAAGCAGCGCCAAATCCACTTTTATACTCAAACAGCGCCCTCACCTGGGTGGGGGATAAGGAGGTGGGACTTCCCAATAAATGTGAGGTATTTACCTAATACTATTCGCTGTGGATTTATAAAGGGGTGGGGGGGGAGGGGGCATGAGGGTGAGCAAAATATGTCAGACAGTCACATTCACGTCTATATCAGAGAAACTTCTAAATGTCTGCAGATCATTTTTTTCTCCGACGGCGTCCAGCTTCAGTAGCGATAGCGCTGAGAAATGCGTAATGCTGCACCGCGGATGTCGCTCGGGCGCTCGGTACATTCAGCATCCGCGGTGAGCCAGACGCGCTCGTCATCTGCTGTCAGGACAGATCTGGATTGAGTTTTCTTCCTCCTCGTAAATGGGAAGTGAAGGCGCAGTCAGGCATTGCGCAGTTCACTGACCATTACCGAACGCCATTTGAAGTTCAGTAAACTTTTGCCGTAGCGGGGCGGCAGCCTCGGAGCTGGCGGAGGAAGTAACCTGGGCCGTGTAACGAAGAGCCCGGACGCCCAATCCTCCACCCACCTCCTCCCCCCCCTCCTCCTCCGACCGCGACTCTTCCCTCCTGGAGGGCCAATTCCATTCCGCAACTGGTCCGGGGGGGGGGGGGGGGGGCTGGCGGCACAGACGCTGCCGCTGTTGTAATGTGACGTGACAGGCGGTGACAGATGACAGGCCGAGGTCGGATGTGCAGTGAGCATTGTGCTGAAGCGGTGTGCGCTCTCCCATAATGGAGGAACCCGACTGTAAAGAAACCTTCGGAAACCGACGTTTAACCAGGAAAACAATAGCGACGCATCGGCCGTATTCCCATCCCCCCCCCTACAACACCTATGGATATATAAAGTGTATTCTGCACCTTTATACCAAATACACTGCGCCGTCCAGGGGGCCCCAGTGCATTATTAATTGCTCTGCAGATATTAAATAATGATTGCCTTAGCAGTAGGCCATGGCCGACATCCCCGATATCCGGCACAAGAACTCCCACCAAAGTGATCAGCCGGTTCTGCCGAGTTCCTAAATCATAGAGAAGCAACCCAAAAAGAGGTGGAGATCTACCTGACCAACCTGGGAGAAGTGAAAGGTCACCGTGGACAATGTCACCTCCTCACACCGGATCTAAACCTCTAATTGGCGAGCTACCGTATGGCAATCGCCTGCATAGCACGGCAGTCTTGGGTTTAACCTTTTCGCCGCCAGGTCCGTACGTCATACGGACCTCCTGACAGCGGGGAGTTTCACGCACAATCTAGTGGCTGCAGTCACCGGGGGTTGTGTGTAAAACTGAGGCGTGTCAGGTGGAAGCATGTAGGCAGCTGCGCTGCCACGCGATTGCTTCCACACACCCTCTCCCCAAATATCGGTGCCCGGCCAACGCATGCCCCCACATGAAATCCTCGATTGCGATACCCATGTTACATATCGCCGCGCACGCCGGAGTAAGAACATTATTTCCAGCACCAGATCTCCTCCGTAACACTAAACTGATGGCCTATAAGGGGGTTTTTGAAGTTTCCCTCTATAGAAAATATAGGTTACTGAAGTTTATAACCATTTCACAGGAGCACACAAATTTAAAGTGATTGTTAAGTCCCTTATTTTTTTTTCTGTAAAAATAACAAACGTGTCATACTTGTCTCCTCTGTGTAATGGTTTTGCACAGAGCAGCCCAGATCCTTCTCTTCTCGGATCCCCCTTTGGTGCTCCTGGCTCCTCCCTCCCTGTCAAGTGCACCCCCCCCCACAGCAAGCAGCTTGCTATGGGGGGCACCCGAGCTGAGTCACAGCTTTCTGTGTCCATTCAGACACGGAGGCCCCCCCCCCTGCGCTTTCTCTCCTGATTGGCTAACTGACTTTGACAGTAGCGGGAGCCAATGGTGCCCCTGCTGTGTCTCAGCCAATCAGGAGGGAGAGTCTCAGATGGCCGAGAAAAACTCATGGACATCGCTGGACAGAGATGGGGCTCTGGTAAGAGGGGGGGGGGACTGAGGGGGGCTGATACACAACCCCTTTTAAGGTTTGCATGTTGGGTATCTATTTACTCGGTGCAACCTCGTCTGTTATATTTTACCAAAAATGTTGGTCGTTTATTGCGTTTGTTTGGTGAACTCCTTGCTGTCCACATAATGCATATGTGTGACGGCAAAGCGCCTAGGCCTTTTAACGACCAAATGCCACGTCCAGGGGTGGCAGAATTTTCTGTCCTGAGAGCATGCTCACAGCACAGTGACCAAGCTGTCAAAGATAACGCTCGGCCTCTATTGATCGGTAGGTGGAAAGGACCTGCCAATTACGTGGTCACAATGTTAGGCTGACACAGTGGTCACATGATCAGTGGCCAGTCCCACTGGCTCCCGATTATGTGACAGCCAATCATAGTGGTCACTTGATTGGCCGGTCCTTCCCGCCCCCTGGGTGTAAGGACCCTGTTAAAGGAATGCCGGTACTGGGCGGGGTTAAATAAAAAAAAAACACAGGCCGTGGCTAGTGTATAAATATATATATATACAATGTTTTATTGTACGTATTCACAAAGTATCACTTTTCTTGTAATTGCACTGTATATGGAGAAGTAGTATTCTGCGGTATTCTGTAGTCACGCTGGAAGTCCTCACACGATATGTTGGTATTGGGAACATCAAATGCCGCTTGTTATCTGTGTCATGTAATGTCAGACACTTTGTTTTGTGTGTTTTTTTTGTGTGTTTTTTGTACTTTGTACTAAATCTCTCTTTTCTGTAAAATGAAACTATGGAAAAACTGAGAAACTTTGTTCCCAAATAAAAATTTCTTGATGGGGGAAAAAAAGAATGATAAACGTCCATAGGCTCGGTCACAGCATCAGAAAGATGTGACGCACACGGAACAATTTATAAAGTTTGCCTTTCATTTTACCCTGTCTGGTTGTAGAACTTTGCCAACTTTTTTTTTGCGATTTATGAAGACCCGGTTGTGATACTGTTGTGCAGAGTACGACAAGGCCCAGAATAAAATGGAGACAAAATGCAAAACAAAAAATTGAGATAGAGTAAGCAAAAAAAAAAAGTGTTTGACGAAACGCGTTGGTATCAGTAAGAGTTTAACAAATGTGCAGTCAAAGACGTTTTGCAGAAAACGCTTCCTTCAACCCCATTCAGGAGCTGTGACTTCTCCTCTAGGTCAGCATTTCCAATAGTGTTCAATCCAGCCAGCAGTGGCTTCTGTGTTCCCTCAGTACGGGTTCCTTTAAAGGAGATCTCTGGTCACAGCACACACTCCCATTTTATAACATCAGCATTGTAATAACAATATGAAAATAGTTATTACTGACAATCCAATATAAGATGACTTGAAAAATCTCCTTTCATGTTGTAAGTGCTGCCTGTCTGCTGGCCGTCTCTTTCCACAACTCCCTGGATTCCCAGCATGCTTTGCAGTTTCTTCTCCATTTCTAAGGACTACGTATCCCATGGTACCTGGTGCTGCAAGGAAAATGGGGTGGGGATTTGTGTTGGGAGAGGGAATTTGGGGACAGCAGAATTGTTTTAGGCCTGGAAATTTTGGGGTGTGTGCTAGGAGTGGTGATTTGGGGGGGGGGAGATTTGTGTTGGGAGGGGGATGGAGAGGAGGATTTGTGCTAGTAGGGATGATTGAGGAGTATTTGTGCTAGTAGGGGAAATTGGTGGGGGGAGGAGTTGTGCTAGGAGGGGGAATTGGGAGATTTGTGCTAGGAGGGGGGCTTTGGAGTGGGGGGGTGTTTGCTTGAAGGGGAAATTTGAGGGGTAGCGGATTTGTGTTAGGAGGGGTGATTTTTTTTTTGGGGGGGGGGGGGGACGATTTGGGGAGAGAAGAGAGGATTTGAACTGGGAAGTGGGGATGGGGGGGGGCAACACTTTCTGCTGGGAGGATTGAGAATTTATACTTGGGGAGTAGACATGTAGATTAGTGCTAATTTTTTCTGGGGGGAGGGGATTTCTTTCTGACACATAATGCTCCTAGAGCTTTGGGGGGGGGGGGGGGTTGCAGTTTGCCCCCAAGCACACATCCACAGCATTGTCATTTTAAGAAAAAATCAGGTGATTGTGAAATTGGTGGCAGCACCATATCTCAAAAAAGTTGGGACTGAGCAACAAAAAGTAAGAGTAAGTGGTACTTACAAGGAAGTGCTGGAAGAACATTTTGCAACTAAGTAGGTTAATTAGCAACAGGCCAGTAACATGATTGAGTATATAAAGAGCATCTTAGAGAGTCAGAGTGTCTCCGAAGTAAAGATGGACCGAGGGTCACCGATCTGTGAAAAGCTGACTCTAAAAATTGTCTAAAAATTTCAGAATAATGTTCCTCAACATAAAATTGTAAAGACATTAAATCTATCATCGTCTACAGTACATAATATCATCAAAAGATTCATGGAAAGAAGAAGCCATATCTAAACATGATCCAGAAGCGCCACCATTTTCTCTGGTCCGAAGCTCATTATAAATTTTCTGTTGCAAAGTGGAAAACTGTTCTGTGGTCAGACCAATCCAAATTTGACATTCTTTTTGGCAACTGTGGGCGCTGCATCCTTAAGGATAAAGAAAAGAGAGACCTTCCGGCTTGTTATCAGCGCTCAGGTCTCAGTCTTCTCTGGGCCATTTAATATGGTCTTTTGTAAAGTGGAAAACTGTTCTGTGGTCAGACCAAGCGAAATTTGACATTCCTTTTGGTAACCATGGGTGCTGCATCCTCTGGACTCAGGAGAGGGACCTTCTGACTTCTTACTCAAGTCTTCTCTGGGCCATTTCAAATGGTCTGTTGCAAAGTGGAAAACTGTTCTGTGGTCAGATGAATTGAAATCTAACATTCTTTTTGCCAACCATGGGCGCCGTGTCCTCTGGACTGAAGAGGAGAGGGACCTTCCAGCTTGTTATCGGCGCTCAGTTCTCAATCTTCTGTACACCTTTTAAAATGGTCTGTTGCAAAGTGGAAAACTGTTCTGTGGTCAGACCAATCGAAATCTGAAATTCTTTTTTGCAATCATGGATGCTGCATCCTCCAGACTAAAGAGAGGGACCTTCTGGCTTGTTATCAGCGCTCAGTTCTCAGTCTTCTCTGGGCCATTTCAAGTGATCTGCTGCAAAGTGGAAAACTGTTCTGTGGTCATATGAATCAAAATTTGACATTCTTTTTTGGCAACCATGGGTGCTGAATCCTCCAGCCTAAAGAGGAGGGGGGCCTTCTGGCTTGTTATCAGCGGTCAGTTCTTAGTCTTTTCTGGGCCATACACAGTTCTGTGGTCAGACCAATCAAAATTTGACATTCTTTTTTGACAACCATGGGCGCTACATGCTCCAGCCTAAAGAGGAGGGGGACCTTCCGGCTTGTTATCAGCACTGAATTTTTAGTCTTCTCTGGGCTATTTAAAATGATCTGTTGCAGAAAACTGTCCTGTGGTCCGATGAATCGAAAATTTGGCATTCTTTTTGGCAACCATGGGTGCCGCATCCTCCAGGATAAAGAGGAGAGGGACTTTTCGGCTTGTTATCAGCGCTCAGTTCCCAGTCTTCTCTGGGCCATTTAAAATGGTCTGTTGCAAAGTGGGAAAACTTTACGCAGCCTCCCAACATTTTGGGAATTGGGGTTGTGGGTTTCAGGTTTTATATAACCCTTAAAGTCTTTTACGAACATAGTAACCACATTCTGTAACTTTGTATCTTTGCTGGGACTTGTAATTTCGTTACTTCTGGAAAGCTCCGGGTTGCCTTTCTACATTTCAGGATAGTCATCGGGATTTATAGTCGTCCTCTTCATACGGCATCCAGAGAGGTATACAGAGACCGCAGACAAACCTCCGCAAAGAGATCCGTTTCCCCTCGTTCAGCCTGGGAGCCGCTCTTAATTACGGATGTTTATTAGCGCGCGGGGTCTGACGCGTTAATTAATAAGACAATGCTGGATAGCACCTCCAGTAAACATAATCACACAAAATTAATACGCGATTATAAGGGCGAGCGCTCTCCGGGATAAAATGATGTAACGGAGTAAATGATTTAATTAATATCTAATTGCAGCGTAAACATAATTACAGGTAATGAGTGTATAAGTATATGGTGATACGAGCCAGTCTACGAGGTAATTAGACGCACGGGGCGGGAAATTTGTCGCCGTGTCCCCCCCTCCCCCCCCCCGGCAGATGGATTTTCGTACAAATCCGGCTAATTTTCAATTAGAGATAAAAAACCTCTCACCCGACAGAAGTGCTCCAGAACAATACACGGTGGGGTCGGCGCGCGGAGAGACCTGTGAAAATACGCCAGGAAAGGTCGAAATAAATTAGAGCGTTTACTTCTTTTTTTTTTTTTTTTTTTTTTACATATTCTTTTTTTTTTTTAAATTTTATTTTTTTCTTCTGAAAGATGAAATGAGACCTGGCCCCTCTTATTCTCCTTTTTAAATATGCCTCGGAGTAAGAAAAAAAAAAAAAAACGTGGGCTCTGAAATTTCTTTTCATTCTCGGCTTTCGTCTTGTTAACATGTGTTGCCTTTGGGGTAATCAGGGAAAAAATATTATGTCCTTTCACAATTACCAGGTTTCCGAATATTAAAATGTCTCAGCACATTGGCACTGTTAGTTTGATTGGTATTCTAACCTTTGACTATCGCATAAAGTGAGCCGCGCTTGCAGCCAATATTGCTGGGCTGAAATTTAATTCCGAAATGATTCCAGATAATAGGCAGCCGGGTAATATATGCATGAGAGGGATATTATGTTTTGGGGACGGATGCAGCAGGCCAGGACTCGGCAGTTGAGTAATAGCCCACAGTCACTTATAATGTGTGGGCCAGGAATATCTGACTGTCACCACTGCGATAGGAAGCGTTAAATCAAAACGCCGGGGCGGCCCGAGCCAACCGTGCCGGCTGCTGCTGCTGCTGCGTCTGTGCTCCGGACTTTTTTTCTTCTTTTTTTTTCTTTCTTTTTCTTCTCTGCTTGCTTTTTCTGAGTCGGGAAGGTTAATACCGACACCGACTGTATATCCTGAAGATCAGTCGAGGAGCGGCGACAAGGTGAAATAAACACCGCACCTCTTACATCTCCATTTTCACCTGCTGGAGGCGATTGTCGACCCGGCGCGGTGTTGCTTTGGGAACTGAAGGCGTTCCTCCTCTTGTCGCTCCTCCATTTTTTTTTTTTATATACATATTGCTTATTTGTGACCAAAGGGCAAAGAAAGATTTAGTTCGGTGTAATTTTGGCAAGTCGCTCTTTCGTAAACGCAAATTTTTCATTTACGGAAAAAAATGGGGCTTTATGTTTTCTGTAATTAGACTCCACCGCCATTTTTAGGCATTATTAGAGAGTTCTGAGATTTTTTTTTTTTGGGCCTTCTTAAAGCGGTAGTAAACCACATTTTTTTTTTAACCCTGTAAGACAATGGCATAATGTGCTGGTATGCATCGCGTACTAGCACATTATGAAATGCTTACAGTGCCTTGAAAAAGTATTCATACCCCTTGAAATTTTGCACATTTTGTCATGTTACACCTAAGAACGTAAATGTATTTTATTGGGATTTTATGTGATAGACCAACACAAAGTGACACATAATTGTGAAGTGGAAGGAAAATGATAAATGATACAAATAAATATGTGAAAAGAGTGTGTGGGGGGGGGAGGGGCATTTGTATTCAGCCCCCTTTACTCTGATACCCCTAACTAAAATCTAGTGGAACCAATTTCTGCTATAAAACATATCCAATAAAAAAAGATTTCTTCATAAAAAATTTCTTCATAAATTTAGGCCAAAATGTGTTCTGTTACATGTCTTTGATAAAAAAAAAAAAAACATGGGTGCTGCATCCTCTTGACTAAGGAGAGGGATCTTCCGACGTCATATCAGCACTCAAGTCTTCTCTGGGCCATTTAAAATGGTCTGTTGCAAAGTGGAAAACTGTTCAGATGAATCAAAATCTAACATTCTTTTTGCCAACCATGGGCGCCGTGTCCTCCGGACTGAAGAGGAGAAGGACCTTCCAGCTTGTTATTGGCGCTCAGTTCTCAGTCTTCTGTACACCTTTTAAACTGGTCTGTTGCAAAGTGGAAAACTGTTCTGTGGTCAGACCAATCGAAATCTGAAATTCTTTTTGGCAACCATGGATGCTGCATCCTCCAGACTAAATAGAGGGACCTTCTGGCTTGTTATCAGCGCTCAGTTATCAGTCTTCTCTGGGCCATTTCAAATAATCTGTTGCAAAGTGGAAAACTGTTCTGTGGTCAGATGAATCGAAATTTTACATTCTTTTTTGGCAACCATGGATGCTGCATCCTCCAGACTAAATAGAGGGACCTTCTGGCTTGTTATCAGCTCTCAGTTCGCATGTGCTAGTATGCGATACTTACAGTGCCTTGAAAAAGTATTCATACCCCTTGAAATTTCCCACATTTTGTTACAACCAAAAACGTAAATTTATTTTATTGGGATTTTATGTGATAGACCAACACAAAGTGACACATAATTGTGAAGTGGAAGGAAACATATTTTTTTTACAAATAAATATGTGAAGGGGGGGGGGGGGGGCATTTGTATTCAGCTCCCTTTACTCTGATACCCCTAACTAAAATCTAGTGGAACCAATTTCTACTATAAAACATATCCAATAAAAAAAGATCAAATTTCTTCATAATTTTAGGCCAAAATGTGTTCTGCTACATGTATTTGATAAAAAAATAAAAAAGATCCCAATAAATATATTGATTGGTTTGTCTGACAGTTATAGCATCTACAAATTATGGGATATACACTGGAATTTAATTTTTAAAATTTTTTTTATACTACTAATAGCAGTGATCAGCGACTTACTGTATAGTGGGACTGTGATAGTGCGGCGGACAATCTGACGCTAACTGACAGGGGTGGGGGGGGGACTGACACGGAGGGGGGGCGACTGACATCACCAGTGACACTAATACCACAACGGACCAGTGTGAGGACTTGCATAGAATTTTAAAGGATGCATTTTTCTTGCGGTCAAGGTGGCAATAATAGATTCATATACATTTAAATTGATATTAATTAAAAAGTCGAATTTAATACAATTATATATAAAAATATATGTATTTTTTTTTTTAAACTGTCATTTTTGGTTTTGGTTTCAGCACCAAAATTTCCATTTGGTGTATCACTACATACTATGCACTGTCACTGTACTAATGACACTTGCTGGGAAGGGGTTAACATCTAGGGGCAATCAAGGGGTTAACTGTGTGCCTAACAATGTGTGATATGTGTGTATTATGTGCTGCTTTTACCAACAGATGTGGTTGCTTTGCAGGGATTAAAAAACAGCCACATGGTTGCACCGTCTACAGAGCCCTGTGTTGTTAGTAAACACAGAGCTCTGTACTGTCATTCGTTGAGCCAATCAGCAGGTTCAAGCCATGAATGATTGCCCCGGACCTGCTGACTGACTTGTGCTGCACCGAATCACAGCACAGATGGAGCGACACGTGCGTGTGCGCCCCCCCCCGCCCTTAGAAATGCAGTATTATGTACACGATCCAGTGCAGAGCGGCCGCCCTGTCGCTGTATTTTTGCTATGGGGTGGTTTTGCTAGTGGTCATGAGACTCTTCTGCCCCCCCCCAGGTCACCAGAACTTGTGTCCCCATTGGAAGATTTCCCCTCTTACTTTTCTGGGGACAACCCAAATTTTGGGATTGTCTTTTACTTTCACTTTTAATGATAATGCTAAACAGGACAAATTAGATGAATCTCCCTAAAGGGGACACAACAATTAAAACAAAAACTGACAGGGGTTCTAAACCATCTCCACTCCAATTAAAACTAAAAAAAATAAAAAAAAAATTTTGCCTTAAGTTATACTTTAAATACTTAATATGCAAATCAGCATTTAGTACACCTAATGTGGGCCAAGGATTGTGGGTGGAAGGATGTAGCTAATTTTGGGCATTTTGGTTCAGAGATGGGGGGAGGGGAATAAGGACTCCAAAAATGCATCTCGGCTGCTTGAAAAAAGGCTTAATAAGCACTTATAAGCATTGCCTGCGGTTCTACTGTGGGAGTTTGTTGGCTGAATAAAAATGTCTTCTGGTGCCCTCTTACAGGTGACGCAGGCCCACCCAAGACGTGAAGTCTAACAGTTGGTCTTCCCCAGAGCTCCTAATGGTGGAGATGGGCTCAAAAAACCCCAGTAGCCTCTGCTTTTCTTTGCTGCAATCTGACACCAGGTTGCAGCTCCTGGATCTGCTTCGCCAAGAAGTCAGCTCCAGGCAAATCACATAGTAGGCTGCGGGCAAAGGAGTTGTTAGGTCCAGGTATGCTCTATATTTTCAAAAGTATTGGGAGGGGTGGTTATGACTAAGGCCTAATAGGCTGAAACACGTCAACTGATTTAATCGGCGTTTGTTCCCTGTGGCTATTCAATAAAATGAAGAAATTTTAAGAGCAGCAAACGGAGTGCGGATCATTTTGTCTACAAAAGTGTTGGGACACCTGCCTTTACACGCACATGAACTTTAATGGCGTCCCAGTCTTAGTCTATAGGGTTCAATATTGAGTTGGCTCCACCCTTTGCAGCTATAACAACTTCACCTCTTCTGGGAAGGCCGTCCACAAGGTTTAGGAGGGTGTCAATGTTTGACCATTCTTCCAGAAGAGCATTTGTGAGATCAGGTACGAGAAGGCCTGGCTCACAGTCTCCGCTCTTATTCATCCCGAAGGTGTTCTATCGGGTTTGAGGCCAGGACTCCTCCACCCCAAACTCGCTTATCCCTGTCTTTATTTACCTTGCTTTGTGCACTGGTCCAAATCATTTGGCGGAGGGGGATTATGGTGTGGGGGTTGTTTTTCAAGGGTTGGGCTTGGCCCCTTAGTTCCAGTGAAGGGAACTCTTAAGGCGTCAGCATACCAAGACATTTTGGACAATTTCATGCTCCCAACTTTGTGGGAAGAGTTTGGAGATGGCCCCTTCCTGTTCCAGCAAGGTCCATAAAGACATGGAGGAGCGAGTTCCCAGAAGAGTCGAAGCCGTTATAGCTGCAAAGGGTGGGCAACCTCAATGTTGAACCCTACGGACTAAGACTGGGATGTCATTAAAGGTTAGAGGCATGTAAAGACAGGCATCCGAATACTTTTGACAATATAGTGTATCTTGTGGCAGGCAGAAGAGTAGTCAGGTGCAGGCAGAGGTTGTGGCAGGAGAGAGGGTGGTTAGGTCCGAAGTAGTGGTCTAGGCAGGTGGCATGCAAAAGAGTAGTCTGGTCAAGGCAGGGCTCTTGGTGGGCAGTAAGCAAGAGAGTAGTCAGGTCAATCCAACCTGGTTAAGGAACATTCCAGGTACTGTTACTGGGAGCTTCTGGAGGTAGTGAAGGTCTTACAGTATCTCACAAAAGTAAGTACACCCCTCACATTTTTGTAAATCTTTTCTTCTATCTATTCATGTGACAACACTGAAGAAATGACACTTTGCTACAATGTAAAGTAGTGAGTGTACAGCTTGTATAACAGTGTAAATTTGCTGTCCCCTCAAAATAACTCAACACACAGCCATTAATGTCTAAACCGCTGGCAACAAAAGTCAGTACACCCCTAAGTGAAAATCTCCAAATTGGGCCCAAAGTGTCAATATTTTGTGTGGCCACTATTATTTTCCAGCACTGCCTTAACCCTCTTGGGCATGGAGGTCACCAGAGCTTCACAGGTTTCCACTGGAGTCCTCTTCCCCTCCTCCATGATGACATCACAGAGCTGGTGGATGTTAGAGACCTTGCGCTCCTCCACCTTCCGTTTGAGGATGCCCCACAGATGATCAATAGGGTTTAGGTCTGGAGACATGCTTGGCCAGTCCATCACCTTTACCCTCAGCTTCTTTAGCAAGGCAGTGGTGGTCTTGGAGGTGTGTTTGGGGTGGTTATCATGTTGGAATACTGCCCTGCGGTCCAGTCTCTGAAGGGAGGGGATCATGCTCTGCTTCAGTATGTCACAGTACATGTTGGCATTCATGGTCCCCTCAATGATCTGTAGCCCCCAAGTGCCGGCAGCACTCATGCAGCCCCAGACCATGACACTCCCACCACCATGCTTGACTGTAGACAAGACACACTTGTCTTTGTCCTCCTCACCTGGTTGCCCCCACACACGCTTGTCACCATCTGAACCAAATACGTTTATCTTGGTCTCATCAGACCACAGGACATGGTTCCAGTAATCCATCTCCTTAGTCTGCTTGTCTTCAGCAAACTGTTTGTGGACTTTCTTGTGCATCATCTTTAGAAGAGGCTTCCTTCTGGGATGACAGCCATGCAGACCAATTTGATGCAGTGTGCGGCGTTGGGTGGGTGGTGACGAAGGAGGGACGCCAAGACTGTGGCCATACAAGAGGCAGGTCCAGCTCTTTAGCTGGAATGAACTGAACCATTGATTGATGCTGCATATAACGCTATTCACCTCCATGGCCACAGATGTACAGGTGCCACTCGATTCTATGTGTTGTGTATGTAGAGTTATCACATGATTGGGGTTTCTTTGTGTACAGGTGTCATATGACCCCATGTGTTGTGTATGTAGTGGTATCACGTGACTTTTTGTCTTGTGTATGTATTTGGGTCACATGTTTATATTGCTGGAACAAAGCCGCGGTGATCCTAGCGATGATGTTGTCTGCATTGTGGTGACATTCAGAGATGAGTTTTGCTGCATGAAATGGCATCTTATGAATCTCCCTCTCGGACTGACGTCTTCCGCTCTGGCGAGTCCATGATCCATGGAGCCCACAACACATTCTGTTTAATTATAATAATCCCGGATAAATATCCATTGATCTTTAATTAACATTAAGATGATTTAATGTGCCCCTGGAGCATAAAGAGCTCTTAAAATGGTTTAAGCACGGTACATTTCACTTATTCTCGCGGCTCGTTCTTCTCCCTGAGAGGAGACTAATGTTTATCCGACGTGATAGGACAGGCGTTCTCCTGGAAGTTGCCCTCATCACGTTTGCCTTTAGGGGTCAACATCAACTTTTATTTCTCTTTTGTGGATCTCCCGTCCTTCTCTCTGGGCCTGAAATGGAACCCCAGAAGTGTCATGGCTCCTATGTTGGTTTTCTGAAAAAAAAAGAATGTAATCTCTACTTATGAAACTTCCTAAAGCAATTTTTGGATGAGATTTAAAGTGTTTCTCCAGAAAGGACTTTTTTTTCCCATTTTTCCTACTTTTTGGAAGTGTTAATAAAACCTGTCAGGTTCCTCTTTCTGTTTGTGTCCCCCACTAGGGAGCTTCACTCTCTCTCTCTCAATTGTCATCGAAACTAAAAGTGGCAGGAAATCCATAGTTCTACAACTGTCACCGGAACAAGAGGTTAGAGGAAATCTTCCAATGGAGACACCTGACAAGGGCAGTGAAGCCCAATATAAGCTTAAAAAAATGTTAAAAATCTTAGTGACCTGCACAAGTTAAATTATAAGTCAGCTGTTCTTACTATACTTACCCTATCTCTGGCGATATCCCTTGCACACTTACCATTCTACGATCCAATGCTGGTACTTGGTTAATGCTGGGAGTCATTCAACCCACTTCTTTTGACCCAGGGCATCATGGGCACCACCTCTGGAGGAGCATCATCAGTCCACCCTGGGCTCACAGGACAAAGGCTGCAAAGAACCAACGCTCGTGGCCTTCGTCAAGACCACCCACCACCAGGGGTCATTCAGCTCACTTCCTTAGACCCAGGGCATCATGGGCACCAACCCTGGGGGGGAGCATCATCAATCCACTATGTGGTCACAGGACAAAGGCTGCAGAGAACCAATGCTTGTACCATCTTCCAGACCACCTACCACCGCAAAAAAAAAAATACAATGTCATTTGATCCTAGGTCGCGTGTTAAGGTGCCCCTGGAAGTTGACGTTGCACTCACCCAAGGCGCAGAGTCTAAGTACCAATTGGTCCTTCTCAGAGCTGCTATGGAGAAGATGGTCCAAAAACCTAGAGGTGTCCGTTTTTCTTTGCTGCAAACTGACACTAGGATGTGGCCCCCCCCCCTAATCTGCCCCACCAGGAGGTTGCTAGAACAACCACAGGAGTGGGGTCTAAGCTCTAGTTAGTTATCACTAAAGCACCTGAAGTGTCACGTTCCAGGTGCGAGGCTGAGGTGCTGAGAGGGCTCCCCTTGCGGCTAAGTGCAGTACTCCCCTGGAAGTGGTACAGATGAGTGCAGTGCCTCAAAGAAGCACGGTTTGCCAGTTGCTGTGGTTTGATGTGCTGATCACCGGAAGGTTGCTGGAACAAAAAAGATGCACTGTAGGGCAGGTGTACTTGCGGAGTATCAGGTGAACTTGGCAGATGGACAATCCGGAAACAGAACCCGGAGCCAGACCGGGGGCATGCACGGTAAATCAGTCAAGGTGAGAGTCAGGTAGCAGAACTGGAACAAGCTGGGGTCATACATGGTTAGACAAGTTGCAGCAGAGTTGTTGAGCCAAGCCGAGATCATACACAGTGGAGCAGACAAGAGCAGGGTCAGTAGTACAAGCCAGAGGTCAAACCAGGAGATCAGGATAACAGGTTAAGCAAGCCAGGTCGGTAACGGGAGGTCAAAGATCAGGAACACGGGGTAGATGACGATAATCCAGTAATGCACAGGTCTCAGCAGCAGGCTTATATAGGCCAGGAGGCACCATTGCGTATCTGTGTACGCCCGTTAGTGCCATCGCGCATCTGCATACGCCTGTTAGCGTTGTTGCTCATCTGAGCACGCCTGATGCGGCCATGATGGGTGTTGGTAACATTGCCAGTTATTTGGCTATTTCCCTGACATGAAGGTTGAGATTGGCCAGAGTCCCTTTACTTTACTGCACACTGTTACCAAATCGCGGTCCACCGGATCTTCCCACCATGAGGTTGGCTTGAAGAAGTTGGCTATGGACAGGGCTGAGAAGAAGCGAGTAGTCAGGTCCAGGCTAGGGTGGAGACATGCAGCTGGATAGAGAAAGTAGTCAGGTCAATCCAGGTTGGCAACAATTAGGCAATCTCACAGGCAAACATTACGGCTCGTTGCACAAGAATAGCCGGCAATAAAGTATATGTGATCCCTCCAAAAACAACAAACGCAAAATGGGCGCAAACACCTAGTGCATTACCTCCAACAGAATAAAAAAGTACAAATTATACTCACAAGCCAATATGGAAACGTGGCATATATAGATAGCAGAGTCCAGAAGTCATCTCTCCACCTATGTGGAATAGTGTGGGTGACAACAGCTGATGGATTTCTGGGGGCAGAGGAAGGGGGGGACTGCCCCTCAAAAAGCATCAGCTGCCATCTGGACGATTCCATGTAAGGGGAGAGCTGACTTCTGGACTCTGTTATCTATATATGCCACATTTCCACATTGGTTTGTAAGTCTAATTTGTACTTGTCCAAGGTATGAAGTTGTCATTTTTTGTCACTATTTTTTTTTTGGAAAATTAAGAAATTTAAAAATATATATTTTTTTAACATTTTTTTTGTTTTTTACATCTTGTCACCAATGCAGTACAGCGTCATTATATAACGGGTGAGGCAGTGATCAGGGACACTGGTATATAAATATTTTTTTTCTCAAATTTTTATCATTTTTCTCTTTTTTTTTAATGATTTTTTTTTTTTTACATTCTGTGACCAAAGCAATCCAGTGTTACCATAACACTGTATTACTTTGAGGAGGCGATCAGGATGTTTTTCACATACTATAATTGTTTATAACAGTGAATGTCACCATTTTGAACTAAATCCATTCATGCAGTGTGTACCTATTGTGATTAGCTGTGATTGGCCCTGTACCATGTGATCACTGTGACCAATCTCAGAGATTACCACAATAGTACACAATGAATGGCAGGAATGGAGGCCATCCATTGTGTACAGTTGTCATGTGACCTGCTGTGATTGGTCACAGCAATCACATGGTACCAGCAGGGGGGCCGGTACACTGACCTGCCACCGCGGCCCAATCCTGGGAGGACGTCATATGAGCTCCCCGCCCGGGCCCTCATTTTACTATAGGCTGGGCGGTAAGCGGTAACCTTCCTCAATTAGAGGACATGTTCAACGTTGTAACAGAGACCCCTGGAAGTTCTGGCAGGGGTTCTGATAGTAGGTGTTCTGTAAGACCCGGCAGGGATTCTGAGACTACGGCAACACCCAGCCTGGAGTTGGGCTTGGTTACTCTTTTTCGCATAAATGTATGGGAGTATTTTGGGGACGTGCCGGTTTTGTATGAACCCAAATGGTTGTGGTGTTTACAATTGGACCTGCAGTGGTGTAATATTTGCAACATTTCAGTACTGTGGTTGTTTGCTCCTTACTTCCTATATATGATATACTACTTCTTCTCATATATGATCTGTAGAGGACCAGGCATTGGACTGGCTGGTTCTGTCGCAGAGTACACGTGCGCCAACACAGTAATAGGTTTACGTCATCTGTAGATTGTGGCAAGACTTTGTTTCCGATGGAAGAGTAATGCCGGTTTCCAGGTGCCGTGAATTATTGTAAGCTGGCAGGTGTTTGATTATAATCTTTTCCTTAACAAAGAAATACGCATTGGAGTGTTAAGAGGAGAATGTTCTGGACTATTCTTTACTGAGCCCGGTAATGAGCAATAAATTCCACCTCCACCATCCTTCCATTATTAATTGTCCAGAAGATGAATCTTGTGTGTCCTCCCGTCCTGCCGATTGCAGAGTTCTCAACCGGTGGAGATGTGACTATATCACACATTATATGGTCCAATTATATCTTTGGTAATTTGGATAACATAAGTGAAATGTCATCTCAGAAGAAACTGTATATACTGCGTGTATACAGCGGGTAAAATAAGTATTGAACGCGTCGCCATTTTTCTAGGTAAATATATCGGTAAAGGTGCTATTGACATGAAATTTTCCCCACAGGTCGGTAACAGCCCGTGCAATCCATACATACAAAGACACCAAAACAAATCCGTTCAGAAATGAAGTTCTGTGTAATAAAATGGAAGGGAAAAAGTGTTGAACCCGCTACCTGCATTGGTAATGACCTCTTCCTGTATGGAGAAACAAGTCGCATGTGTTGCTCAGGTGTGATTTTGGCCCATTCATCCATAGAATAAAATAGATTTACCTAGAAAAATGGTGACGTGTTCAATATTTATTTTACCCGCTGTATGCATATACATTATATATATTTATATTAAGATATTCTTAATAGGTTGACAGCCAAAAAAACTCCAAACGCATTGACTGTCAGCTTTTGATTCTTTAGGGTTGAAGGTCAATCAATCAGTCATAGGTCAATGGGTTGGTGATGATGGCGGTGGTTTGGAAGAGTTCTCTTCCAATTATTTCTGCCCAACTTAAAAAGAAAATGGCGGTGAGTCCTTTTTTTGGGGGGCTTAATCTGCTACCTTTTGGGTACAACCTTGAGGTCGTTTCCGCATGTACTTGTGAAGGTAGGTAAATAACAGCGCCTGATATCCAATGAGTGCAAGTTGGAAGGTGAATTTCAATAAACAATTACAAATTTAACATTCCAACTTGCATCCATTGGATATCTGGCGCTCCTTTTTACTTACCTTGTCAACTTTTGATATCATTTTTATTTGTCAGAATGAAATTCTGTGGGACCCAATCTTGACGGTTTTGTGCTCTCCTCCTTTCACTCCCCATAAAAGGACTTTCCCGGGAACTCCATCGGAGTCCCACAAGGCGTTGGAGAGCTTCCAATAGTAGTCATCTGACTCATTTGGAACATCTTCCAATCATGGGAGTTCAGCACTCCACCACCATAATTCTGGGTCTCTGAAAAGAAGAACAGAGTCATTTGGTGAATAGGTGAATCGTTTATGAAGGTGAATCGTTTATAAAGGTGAATAGTTTATGAAGGTGAATAGTTTATAAAGGTGAATCGTTTGTGAAGGTGAATTGTTTGCACTTGTGGTAGTTCTTGCCTCTCCTCTGCAAAACGTTCAGCAGTGGATTGGTGGGCAGACAGTTGGGAGGTGGTATGTCCTCTCCACCTGTTTCAGCCATGAAAAGCCTTCACCACCACACCATACCTGCGGTGTGGGCCCCATTCACCTGAATGGGTCGCGCTCAGTTGCCGTACCTCCCACTGAATGCGACAGGGTATCATTTTTGCTGCAGTTGCCAAGCAAAGCATCCCGCTACGGCATGTGTACCAACCTTTCCGACCTCTGTGTTGGGTTAAAAGGCATGGGTCGGGGGTCACACAACATTCAACGCTGAGGTTGGGCGCAAACACAGTAGACCTCCAACTGATTCTAAGGCTCCGTTCACACTAGTGGGACTTGCATGCGAGTTTGGACATCAAAGTCCCATGACAAGCCGTTCCTCATATTTTCCAATGATAGCCGTTCACATATGTACGACTAAACGTCGCAGCGACTTCAAAGTAATTCATGCACTACCTTGGTCCGAGTTTCATGCAGCTTGAGGGCCATAGACTTCAAAGTTAACCCTCATAAGTTGCATGAAAGTTATACAGTGCAACAGTTCTTCATTTTCATTGATCAAAGCCAAAGTCATGTCCAAGTCGCACCCATCCAAAGTTGCATCAAAATTGCATCAAAGTCATGCAACTTTGGAGTCCTACAGGTGTGAATGGGGCCTTAAGGTCACAGCTACTCTCGACTTGAGTACCAGTGTGTAAAGTTGCACTCCAAATCACGTGACTTTGGAGTGGCACTAATGTGAACCGAGCCAAAGCCATCATCTTCTGGGCCCAGAGAGCGGATAGCCGCTGCAGTGGGCTGATTTACTAAAGTTGTTGAGAATATATATAGAATAAATGGTATATATCCATTCATATAAACAGTCTTGATCACTATGAATACCCAGATGATGGTAAACAGGACATTTCTTTTCACCTGATTGGATAATTAAAGGGACACAACTTATGCAAAGATCCTCAACTCCCTTTGTAGATCAGCCTCGCTCTTGGATGGATGCATCCTGCTGATCTGCAGATGAAGAATTCCGTTAGCACTGCTCCCAATAGAGGGAGACATGATATATGAACAAAGCACATCCCTCTAGTGTGTACTTGTCTCAGTCCAGAGCACTAAGTGTCATTTCTGTGTGCCGCCTCCTTCCTCTGCTATCTGCATGTGCCACTTCTGACAAGTTTTTCTGACACCGAGAGATAAAAGGTGACAGGGGAGGGAGCTCCAGCACACAGCCTGTGATTGACAGTCTCAGCTCTGTACCTGTGTGCCTCTAATCGCCTCTCACTGGGCTCTGCAGAGTGTAACTTCAGCTTCCCACCTGCTGCTTTCTCAAAGCTCAGACAAGCTGTATAAATTCTTCTCTTGGAATGGCTGTAGAGAAGAGATTTTTTTCATTTGTTTCATCTCTGAGTATCGCCTGAGGCCGGTCACTTCACTGGGTGAATAAAGTTATTGCCCTAAGTTCCAGTTTTCTTGAGTAATAACAGCAACACAGAATATCCATGATAATGTAAAAGTGTACTAAATGTGTAGGGATACTGCATGTAGCATTGAAATTACTGGCATAGATTCTGGGAGTACCATTGGAAGTAATGGCAGAGATTCTGGGAGCACCTTTGGAAGTACTGGCAGAGATTCTGGGAGCACCTTTGGAAGTACTGGCAGAGATTCTGGTACTACTGACAGGGATTCTGGGGGTACCATTGGAAGTACTGGCAGGGATTCTGAGAGTACCATTGGAATTACTGGCAGAGATTCTGCGAGCACCTTTGGAAGTACTGGCAGAGATTCTGGTACTACTGCGGGGGAATTCTGGGAGTACCATTGGAAGTACTGGCAGGGATTCTGGAAGTACCATTGGAAGTACTGGTGGGGATTCTGGAAGTACCATTGAAAGTACTGGCGGGGATTCTGGAAGTACCATTGGAAGTACTGGCGGGGATTCTGGGAGTACCATTGGAAGTACTGGCAGGGATTCTGGAATTACCATTGGAAGTATTGGCGGGGATTCTGGAATTACCATTGGAAGTACTGGTGGGGATTCTAGAAATACCATTGGATGTACTGGCAGGGATTCTGGAATTACCATTGGAAGTATTGGCGGGGATTCTGGGAGTACCATTGGAATTACTGGCAGAGATTCTGGTACTACTGGTAGGGATTCTGGAAGTACCATTGGAAGTACTGGCAGCGATTCTGGGACTACTGGCGTGGATTCTGGGAGCACCATTGGAAGCACTGCCAGGGATTCTGGGAGTACTATTGGAAGTACTGGCATAGATTTTGGGAGAACTGACGGAGACTCTGGGAGTACTATTGGAAGTACTGGCAGGGATTCTGGGATTACCATTGGAAGTAAAGGTAGATATTCTGGGAATACCAATGGAAGTACTGGCAGGTATTCTTGGAAATATTGGCAGGCATTGCTAAAAGTATGGTTGCCACCTCATCCCTTTAAACCCAAACACATAATAATTAAACAGGTTCTGTGGTCGATTAAGGTGGTAATTAAACTCACTTGGTGCCTTATCTGCATTTAATTAGCCCCAGAACCCGTGTAATTCAAAGGTGTTCAGGTTTAAAGGGATGAGGTGGCAACTCTATTTGAAAGTCCCAGCAGGGATTCTGGGAATACCATTGGAAGTCCTGGCAGGGATTTTGGGAGTACCATTAAAAGTCCTGGCAGGTATTCTAGGAATACCATTGGAAGCACTGGCAGAGATTCTGGGAGTACCGTTGAAAGTCCTGGCAGGGATTCTGGGAATACCATTGGAAGTCCTGGCAGGGATTCTGGGAATACCATTGGAAGTCCTGGCAGGGATTTTGGGAGTACTATTAAAAGTCCTGGCAGGTATTGGAATACCATTGGAAGTACTGGCAGGGATTTTGGGAGTAGCGTTGGAAGTCCTGGCAGGGATTCTGGAAGTACCATTGGAACTCCTGGCAGGGATTTTGGGAGTACCATTAAAAGTCCTGGCAGGTATTCTAGGAATACCATTGGAAGTCCTGGCAGGGATTTTGGGAGTACCATTAAAAGTCCTGGCAGGTATTCTAGGAATACCATTGGAAGTACTGGCAGGGATTTTGGGAGTAGCGTTGGAAGTCCTGGCAGGGATTCTGGAAGTACCATTGGAAGTACTGGCAGGGATTTTGGGAGTACCATTAAAAGTCCTGGCAGGTATTCTAGGAATACCATTGGAAGTACTGGCAGGGATTTTGGGAGTAGCGTTGGAAGTCCTGGCAGGGATTCTGGAAGTACCATTGGAAGTACTGGCAGGGATTTTGGGAGTACCGTTGGAAGTCCTGGCAGGGATTCTGGAAATCCCATTGGATGTACTAGTAGGGATTCCGGAATTCTGATTTGTTATCCTATGTGTAACTGGGAGGAGAGCAACCAGTTTTGGGCCGGAGAAGTAAGCTGACAATCAACCATTGGGGTTACTGACAAGAAGCCAACTGAGTAACTGGAAAATGTCTCCCCGCTGCTTCTGAGCCTTATACTGCGCATCAATTAAATTCTGATAAATTCCTGAACCTTGTACTTGTGTCTTGTTTATGTATTGAATCTCTGACTTGTAATTCATCTCTGTAGCGTCCTCCGTATTAATACTTTACGATCCTGATGCGCCCCCGTAGCCGCGTATTATTGTCATCTATCGCTATAATATAGAATCCGAGCAGACTTTCCATCCTCAGATCCGGCTGTTAGGATCAGCGGGACGTCCTATCTGCATGATATGAAGGACGTTGCGAGAAAACGCGCGTTTTATTGACGCCTCGCTCATAACCCTTCAGTCTGTAACGGTGTCACATCAAAGCGGTGAAATTTACGGCCCTCTTTTGTGTGATTCACATATGTAACGCGCTGTGAAGTGAGCGGGGAGAGCGCGGGCGCCAAGATTTATTTATTCCTATTTTCCTCCTTTATTCGCAGCGCCATATTTAATCTCGCTGTACTTAACATAGATCCGAGCGCCGCACAGAGCGAACCGCGCACCGCCATTGTAATTCTCCCCCTCGTCAAAGCCTGACACTTGTCTTTTGGCTACAAGCACTTCATTTGTGGGTTTTATGACGGGATGAAAAATATATGAGTATTGTGTGGTGATAGAGGACGGTATTGTCCTGGTCTGCGGGAAGTTCTGCTGAATATAAAGATGTGTGAGATCTCCTCGGGAGCCATTTACTGTAGAATAGGAATTATCATTGGAGCCAAATTCCGGCCTCCCCTTCAGTGTTGCACAGTTGTATCTGCTGCTCTCCTGGACTGAAATGGCTTCCTCTGATTTCACTGCAGACTGTGAGCTTCTCAGCCCGCTCAGGTCCCGTCATTTGATCCCCGGTTTAGACAGCTGCAGGGGAGAGGAGAGAGCGCTTGACAACAGCTGGAGTGGTGATGTCACCCATAGGCTTGAATGGCCCATCCGTTGTCTGTGATGCCTCCTCTCCCCTGCAGCTGCCTCTGGCTGACACCTCACCACACCTTGCTGCCTTCCTAGGACTGGGGTAGTCCAGATATGCTGAAACAGTTGGCAAACTGACAGAGGGCCTTATGGTGTCCCTCTACAAAGGGGTCAAGTATGGGCAGTTCCATGCTTGGGCCCTGCAGAAGACAATTCTATCCAGGTGGGACAAGTCTCCTATGCCCTTTGACATACAGATCTCCTTGGGACACTTGGCAGAGCCTCCCCTCTCTGTCAGCGTTGGTCTCCAATTCTTCGGGCCGGGAAGCCTTTTCTCCCCTCACTGGAAGGTGGTCGTGCCAGACACCAGCCTGTCTGGGTGGGGAGTGGGGCGGTGGTTCTGGGTCAAAGGTTGTCCCAGGGCTGTTGGACACTGGAGGAATCTCAGCTCTCTATCAGTGTCCTGAAGCCACAGACTGATAAGACTTTGTCTAACGTAGGGGGCGGAGCTTCTTTGAGGACAACCCTCAGGATCCAGTAGGACAAGCTACAGTTCTGGCCTTAGTCAATGACCAGGATGGGCCAAGGAGTTTGGCAGTGGTGCTGGAGACTTTGCACATTCCTCAGTGGGCAGATATTCACATGCCGGTGTTCTGCCGAGAAAGTTCTCCTCGGCAGATAATGACCACTCTGTAGTGGGCAGGCGCAGCGCTTGCGCAGTAGGAACAACAAAGGATCCGCCGAAAAGAGCCGAAGCTGAACACCTGAGTCAGCTGTACACGGTGCCTGCGTGCCAACACTATAGTAAAAAAAAAACACTTTGTAACAGGCCCCTCACGGGCTCGCCACGCATGGGGCACGGCCTCGCTGCACTCGGCATTTTATATATTCTAACTCTATCTCCACTTGGAGATAGAGTTTCCTCGCCTGCTACACAGGATGGAGGCCGAAGGGTTTTCGGTCATCTGGTGGCCTCTTCATCCACGCCGATGATGTGTGGCCGGTCGCAGAGAGGACCTCCTGTTTCATTGACCGATCTTCCACTCTGCCTTCCCATCTCTGGCTGGCGGCATGGCTCTTGAGAGCCAGGTTCTGTGACATAGGGGGTTTTCAGATGTGGTCATCACTTCATTGTTGAAGGCATGCAAATCTACCTCTCATTTCTCATCACGCCTAGAAGGCCTAAATTTCCGGACGTGAGGCTGGGTGTCCATCCTCACTCCTTCGTGGCGGCTTGGAGTTTGGGCCTTTTTTTTCAATGGTGAGTTGAGCATAAGCTTGCCTTGTGTATCATTCAGGGCCAGGTTCCTTCCTTGGCGATCTCCCTTCCAAGTCCTTTGGCCCAGGTCCATCTGCCTCCTCATCCATGGTGTTCACCTTGTCATGTCTCCTTTCTGTTCTCCTTGCTGCTGTGGGACCTAAACCTGGCTTTTTGAGTCCTCCAGAAGCTTCTCTTTTGGGGTTTTAGAGATATTCCCCTACTTGAACCTTTTTCGAAAACTTGCCGTCTGATCGCCATTGCTCCACACGGCGGTACCATGGCTGTCCTGCAGGTCTTCCTGTTTGTCTTGCGCTGGGATGAGGTGGTTCTCTGTTTATGTCCCTTTTTCCTTTCTGAAGGGGGATCCCCTTGGCTTTCATAGACCTTAGGTCACCTGCTACCACATTCCTATATGCGCTGGGATCCAGCACTCCTGTGCCTTGTCTGGAGCATGCATTCTCAGTTTGAGGTGCTCCCCTTTGTAATGGCCTCCACGCCTAGGGTGTTTTCCTAAGCTGCTAGGCTCGGGTCCTGGCATTGTAGAGATGGCGAAGGTTTGCTGTGATCGGCTATCTGACGGCTTCCTTCTGCGACCAGTGTCTTGTGCTCGCGCTGATGTGGCCCTCTCGGCAGGAGGTTGGCTAGGTTTTTGACCTTAAGATGTTCGCCTTAACCTAACCAGGCATTTGGATTACCTGGGGCTCATTCTCAACTCGGTGCAGACCAAAGTGTGCCTCCCTCCAGACAAGGTTTGCATGCTCCGGACTGCGGTCTGTTTCTGCTGCCCCGCTGACGGTCTCTGCATTCTCTGTGGTCACTATGCAGAAAGGGAGCCGCTTGGCACAGGACCTGGAAGACCATGATGAGCACTGTAGTAGCTCAAACTACTACACAGCGGTCCCTCAGGTGTGAGATACAAATACACGCAACGTGCCAAGCTGACCAAGATCAGGTCGCAGATGAAAATTTTCTGGAATTTTGTGTCCATCCCACTGCTCTGTTCCGGGGAAGGGACCTATCCTAGCTTGCGGTTTGGCGGCTGCATGCTGCAGTTTTGACCTTGTCCAGCAGACATGCGGAGGATGTACAGTGCAGACTCCATGCAGCCTGTTTATAGCACATTCCATCGTCAGTGAGACAGAAGATATTCGGCTTCTTTTTTTTCCTTGAAGATTTCCTGGCACTGCGGCCTCTTATTTCCCCGATCTGCTCACGTTCCTGATATATTACCGGCATATAAAAAGCAGATCGTACCAGAGAAACACATTTACTGCCTTAAAAAGGGTAACGGTCATATTTATTATCATTGTGCTTTTATGATTTTATTTTATTATTCTTTTATTAAATACATAAGGAGAACGAACGCCGCGCAGGAGGAGGAGGAAGGCGTAATTCACCACCGTAATCTGCCGAGTCAGGATCCTGAGCCGGCACAATCGCCGATTCCTTCCCCGGGAACTGGCCGGCACCGCCGCTTGTGTCTGACGAAGGGCACCTGCCCGACGCTTGTAAAATACTGATGGGGCTACAGCCGCCCACAGGAATACTTCTGTCCTCAATGGCTCATTTCTTGTTAGAACTTAACCCCTTGCTGATCACAATACACACATATATATATATACACATACCTTGCGGTTGGCAAGTGGTTTACCGGGATTATGGATGAAGATATCACCCATAACCCTGGTACCGTTTTTGCAGCCAGTGGTTGGCTTTCTCAAGAGCCACTGGAATGCTTTCCAAAGCGGCGGGAGGGGACGTGCCACCAAATCAACCCCCCCCCCCCCCGTCCCGCCACTAGCCGGTGTTTCTTGAGCTTACCGTTTCCTCCGGTTCACCCAAGAAACGTTCCAACAGTGCAGCCAGCTGCTCCCATAGGCGATCAAAGAGTAGACACTCTTTGATTGCCTCTATGGCCTTGGAGGACCGGAGCAACATCATGACGCCACTTCCTGTCGTAAATATATATATATATTTTTTTCTTTGATCTTTTGCTTTTAAAAGTAAAGAAGAGATAAGAGATTTGGGGTCTTTTTGACCCCAGATCTCTCCATAAAGAGGACCTGTCATCTCTTATTTCTATTACATGAGATCTCCCCATAAAGAGGACCTGTCATCTCTTATTTCTATTACATGAGATCTCCATAAAGAGGACCTGTCATCTCTTATTTCTATTACATGAGATCTCCATAAAGAGGACCTGTCATCTCTTATTTCTATTACATGAGATCTCCATAAAGAGGACCTGTCATCTCTTATTTCTATTACATGGGATCTCTATAAAGAGGACCTGTCATCTCTTATGTCTATTACATGAGATCTCCATAAAGAGGACCTGTCATCTCTTATTTCTATTACTTGAGATCTCTCCATAAAGAGGACCTGTCATCTCTTATTTCTATTACATGAGATCTCTCCATAAAGAGGACCTGTCATCTCTTATTTCTATTACATGAGATCTCTCCATAAAGAGGACCTGTCATCTCTTATTTCTATTACATGAGATCTCCATAAAGAGGACCTGTCATCTCTTATTTCTATTACATGAGATCCCCATAAAGAGGACCTGTCATCTCTCATTTCTATTACATGAGATCTCCATAAAGAGGACCTGTCATCTCTTATTTCTATTACATGAGATCTCCATAAAGAGGACCTGTCATCTCTTATTTCTATTACATGAGATCTCCATAAAGAGGACCTGTCATCTCTTATTTCTATTACATGAGATCCCCATAAAGAGGACCTGTCATCTCTCATTTCTATTACATGAGATCTCCATAAAGAGGACCTGTCATCTCTTATTTCTATTACATGAGATCTCCATAAAGAGGACCTGTCATCTCTTATTTCTATTACATGAGATCTCCATAAAGAGGACCTGTCATCTCTTATTTCTATTACATGAGATCCCCATAAAGAGGACCTGTCATCTCTCATTTCTATTACATGAGATCTCCATAAAGAGGACCTGTCATCTCTTATTTCTATTACATGAGATCTCCATAAAGAGGACCTGTCATCTCTTATTTCTATTACATGAGATCTCCATAAAGAGGACCTGTCATCTCTTATTTCTATTACATGAGATCCCCATAAAGAGGACCTGTCATCTCTTATTTCTATTACATGACATCTCTCCATAAAGAGGACCTGTCATCTCTTATTTCTATTACATAAGATCTCTCCATAAAGAGGACCTGTCATCTCTTATTTCTATTACATGAGATCTCCATAAAGAGGACCTGTCATCTCTTATTTCTATTACATGAGATCTCCCCATAAAGAGGACCTGTCATCTCTTATTTCTATTACATAAGATCTCTCCATAAAGAGGACCTGTCATCTCTTATTTCTATTACATGAGATCTCCATAAAGAAGACCTGTCATCTCTTATTTCTATTACATGAGATCTCCCCATAAAGAGGACCTGTCATCTCTTATTTCTATTACATGAGATCTCCATAAAGAGGACCTGTCATCTCTTATTTCTATTACATGAGATCTCCATAAAGAGGACCTGTCATCTCTTATTTCTATTACATGAGATCTCCATAAAGAGGACCTGTCATCTCTTATTTCTATTACATGACATCTCCATAAAGAGGACCTGTCATCTCTTATTTCTATTACATGAGATCTCTCCATAAAGTGGACCTGTCATCTCTTATTTCTATTACATGAGATCTCCATAAAGAGGACCTGTCATCTCTTATTTCTATTACATGAGATCTCTCCATAAAGAGGACCTGTCATCTCTTATTTCTATTACATGAGATCTCCATAAAGAGGACCTGTCATCTCTTATTTCTATTACATGAGATCTCTCCATAAAGAGGACCTGTCATCTCTTATTTCTATTACATGAGATCTCCATAAAGTGGACCTGTCATCTCTTATTTCTATTACATGAGATCTCCATAAAGAGGACCTGTCATCTCTTATTTCTATTGCATGAGATCTCCATAAAGAGGACCTGTCCTCTCTTATTTCTATTACATGAGATCTCTCCATAAAGAGGACCTGTCATCTCTTATTTCTATTACATGAGATCTCCATAAAGAGGACCTGTCATCTCTTATTTCTATTACATGAGATCTCCATAAAGAGGACCTGTCATCTCTTATTTCTATTACATGAAAAGTTTACATTCCTTGTAACAGGAATAAAGGTAATAAAAATTATAGGGACAGTGAAAAAATAAATAAATAAAAAATAAAAAATAAAAAAAATGTGAGCACCAAGTGCTTGCTTGCAGATGCGAACGCCTACGTAAGTAACGCATGCATATGTAAACGATGTTCGCACCACACATGTGAGGTATCGCCATGAACGATAGAGGAAGAGCAATAATTCTAGCGCTAGACCTCCTCTGTAACTCTAAACAGGTAACCTGTAAGGGTCGGTTCACACATGGGCAACACGACTTTAGCGCGACTTTGTACCGCGACTTCAACGCGGCTTCAGCGCGACTTTAGCGCGACTTCAGCGTGACTTCGGCAAATTACGAGGCGACTTGAAGTCGCCTCCATGACAGGCGACTTCGCCTGTGGCCAATCACCTCTCTGGGAGGGAGGGAGGGAGGGAGGGGTTTTCTCTACAAAGTCGCTTGACTTTACAGAGAGATCCGACTTGCAGGCGACTTACATTGAGTTGAATGGGTACAAGTCGCCTATAGGTCGGATAGAAGTAGTACAGGAGTCTTTTCTGAAGTCGGAGCGACTTCAGTAGTGTCAATTAAGACGCTCCCATTGCCTACCATGTTAACCTAAATGCAAAGCGACTTGGGGCGACTTGAGGGCGTACAAGTCGGATCCCAAGTCGCCCCAGTGTGAACCGACCCTAAAGGTGTTTATGACGTCGCCTATGGAGATTTTTTAAGAACCGTAGTTTGTCACCATTTTATGAGCGTGCGCAACTTTAACCACTTCAGCCCTGGAAGATTTTACCGCCTTCCTGACCACAGCACTTTTTGCAAAAGTCGCTTTAACTGACAATTGCGCGGTCGTGTGACATTGCACCCAAACAAAAGTGACGTCCTTTTTTTCCCCACAAATAGAACTTTCTTTTGGTGGTATTTGATCACCTCTGCGGTTTTTATTTTCATCTTGTCCCCGGGCACTGGATGGTCTTGCCCTGGCACTGGTCCTACGACCGCTCAGTCTCTGTGCTGGGGAGCGTGCTCTGAGCCACCCATTGGATGCATATGTATGGCAGGAAAAAGAGGGGCGGGCTTTACTGCACAGGTGCGTCCCGCCCCCCCCCCCCCCGGTCTCTAGTAACGATCAGGAGCCGGTGGCAAAAGTTTTAAACTTTCAGCTTCAATGTAGAACGATGTCGTCACACCTGAAAATTTCCGCAGCCATTGTTGCCATTTTATCACATTCTTTTTTATTATTATTCTTTATTTTTTTCATTATTGTGATCCACCTGCGAGTCCTTTGTGTTGAGGGGAAGGATGCAATAATCTGTATAAATGGCTTTATTAGCGGCCTGCAGCTGTACGTCTCTCCGCTGAGCCGCGCTCCTCCTCGCAGGTTTCCTCGCAGTTCACGTTCCTGATAAAATATATCGCCTGAGAAAAAAAAAAAAAAAAACACAAGATGATGTTTGTTCTGCCTAATTATCACAAGTGTTGCTTTACGAGGATTGCTGCACATTATGCTTTTATTGTGCTGTAATTATAGCAGCAGCCTGTGGTCTGTGTCATAAAAAGAGCAAAAAAATGGCTCATTATCCCGGGAAAGAAAGCTTTTCCTCCTGTTTTTATTATTGTTATCCCCCCCCCACCCCCGTCACCCCCTCCCCCCCCACCACCCCTCTTTTGTTTTAATTTTCCAAGCGGTAGAATTGTCTGCTAATCCTGAGAGGGGTCGGCTCTTTAACTCTTTCCGGAGTCCTCGGCGCCCTCAGAGAACAGGACGGGGCGGCATTTGCAGCAGATGTTCCTCAAATCGCCCCAAATTGTGGAGCTCCTTTAAGTTTCTGGTATCGCCGGGGGGGGGGGGGGGGGTGCGCCAGTGCGCCCAAAACCATGACTCTTCATTCATTTTATTTTATTTTATTTTGTATTTTAAAAGAAAAGTATGGGACTTTTTTTATGGAATCTCACTTACCTAGGAGGATGCAGCATCTTCCACCCGCCTGCTTTAAGAACCGAGCGATCTAACACTGCCGATCGCCCGATTCTCAGGACACCCTGAGCTCACCAGAGTACTGGGCTGTAGAGGGGGCGGGAGCAGCCGGCTCAGGCTCTCAGCGGCTCTCTGCTCTGCCCCCTCCTGTTCGTTTACTGGAGCGCTGGGTTGTAGAGGGGCGGGAGCAGCCGGCTCAGGCTCTCAGCGGCTCTCTGCTCTGCCCCCTCCCGTTCGTTTACTGGAGCGCTGGGCTGTAGAGGGGCGGGAGCAGCCGGCTCAGGCTCTCAGCGGCTCTCTGCTCTGCCCCCTCCTGTTCGTTTACTGGAGCGCTGGGCTGTAGAGGGGCGGGAGCAGCCGGCTCAGGCTCTCAGCGGCTCTCTGCTCTGCCCCCTCCCGTTCGTTTACTGGAGCGCTGGGCTGTAGAGGGGCGGGAGCAGCCGGCTCAGGCTCTCAGCGGCTCTCTGCTCTGCCCCCTCCTGTTCGTTTACTGGAGCGCTGGGCTGTAGAGGGGCGGGAGCAGCCGGCTCAGGCTCTCAGCGGCTCTCTGCTCTGCCCCCTCCTGTTCGTTTACTGGAGCGCTGGGTTGTAGAGGGGCGGGAGCAGCCGGCTCAGGCTCTCAGTGGCTCTCTGCTCTGCCCCCTCCTGTTCGTTTACTGGAGCGCTGGGCTGTAGAGGGGCGGGAGCAGCCGGCTCAGGCTCTCAGCGGCTCTCTGCTCTGTCCCCCCCGCACTCACTGGAGCTCTGGGCTGTAGAGGGGGCGGGAGTTTGCAATAAGTGTATATTGATTGGTTTGCGCAAAGGTTATAGCGTCTACAAACTATGGGATAGATTTATATATTTTTACTAGTAATGGCGGCGATCAGTGACTTATAGCGGGACTGCGACATTGCGGCAGACATTCTGACACTTTGAGGGGACCAGTGACACTTATACATTGATCAGACGGGAGATAGAGAGATACAAAGTAACACTGTTCATAAACATTGTTCAGGCAGGAGTAGGGCTGGGAGATTTTCTTAAAAAAAGACTCGATTCACAATTCGAAACAAGTTTTTTTTTTATGACACCACGCCAGTCCTGAGGAGCTGCGGGCATGAGTTTTTAGGCGAGGCCGTGGCTTCGGCCTAGTCCGCGGCGTCTGGCCTCGCGGACTAGGCCGAAGCCGCGGCCTCACCTAAAAACTCATGCCCGCAGCTCCTCAGGACCGGTGCGGTGAAAAAAAATATATATAAAAAAACCGATTTGCCTAAATTTTGAATCGATTTGACCTCTCAACTCGATTCAAGATTTACATCGATTTTTTTCCCTAGCCCTAGGCAGGAGATAGAGATACAAAGTAAATGTTTATAAACATTGTTCAGACAGGAGATAGAGGGATACAAAGTAACATTGTTTATAAACATTGATCAGACAGGAGATGGAGAGATACAAAGTGACATTATTTATAAACATTGATCAGACGGGAGCTAGAGAGATACAAAGTAACATTGTTTATAAACACTGCTCAGATGTGGATATAGAGAGATGCAAGGTAACATTGTTTATAAACATTGTTCTGCCGGAAGATACAAAGTAACATTTTTTTATAAGGATTGATCAGAAGGAGATACAGAAATACACAGTAACATTGTTTGTAAACATTGATCAGATGGGAGATAGATACAAAATAACATTGTTTATAAACATTGATCAGATGGGAGATAGAGAGATACAAAGTAACATTGTTTATAAACATTGATCAGATGTGGATATAGAGAGATACAAAGTAACATTGTTTATAAACGTTGTTTAGGTGGGAGATAGATACACAGTAACATTGTTTAGAGGCATTGATCTCAACCAGATAGAAAAAAATTGGGAAAATAAAAAAGATAGAAAAAGATGGGAAATAAAGAGATACAAAGTAACATTATTTAGAGACATGGTTAAGAAGTACAAAGTAAGAGTGTTACTTTTGTATTTACAATGTTTCATTCATCTGCAAATGATGTCAGTAAAAGCAACCTGAATATATATATATTTATTTACTATAATTTGTTCCTATTTAACCCCTTATTGGCCTGCAGGTTTCCCCAATCATCCTTAATTAACTCCTCCTTCTCATGGCCCCTTAAATATTATTTCTTGCTATTTTTTTTTTCTACCCAATAATGTTTAAACTTTTTTTTTGTTTTTATTCATTTTGTTGGTTACATTTTTTTTGGTGCATTAAAGAAAAAAAAAGTAAGAAATCCTTTTGTTCATTAGGAAATGACTGCAGTGCTTTGCACCAAAATTATTATGTTTTAATATATTTTTAAATGAGAGAAATGATAAAACTAAATGTATACTTTTCATCTATAGTAAATAAATGAATAAACAAAAGTCGTGTTTGTCCCAAAAAAACCCCCACATTCCGTCTACAATACTTCATCTTCAGTATCGACAATGATATTGGTGAATAAACAGCCCCCCCCCCCCCCCCCCCCGATCGGCCCGTGGATCTCCTACACAGATCAGAACATTGATAATTCCGGTGACATCATCAATAATATCTGCATATTATTACAAAGCGGATCTCTAATTGCCGCCTGGTGTTCCGGTGAATGTTGCGATCAAAGCGGGCGAGCGGCGGCGGCGGCGGTGACGGCGGCTGGTGACGGGGGTTTTGCAGCCAGCTGGTAATTCATTGATTGATTGAGTAAATGCTCCATGAGTTTCAATCGATGAGCCATTGAGATAAGTGAGATTTTCACATTCACATCATGCCGGATGAAAGCTGTTTTGTGCAGACAGAACATTGTGTGTGACGAGGGGTCAGCGGGAGGAGCGCCCGGGTCCCAGGCTGCTCCTCTGGAGTCACACTTTAGGCTTTGTACTAACAGATGTTACAGTGTGTGACCCCCTCACCTTGTAAAACAACCCCCCCACAGTTCAAAGTAGAAATTCAATGCAAAAAACGTGTGTGTGTGTGTGTGTGTGTGTGTGTGTGTGTGTGTGTGTGTATATATATACACGCTATATTACCAAAAGTATTGGGACGCCTGCCTTTACACCCACATGACCTTTTAATGACATCCCGGTCTTAGTCCGGAGGGTTCAATATTGAGTTGGCCCCGCCCTTTGCAGCTATAACAGCTTCACCTCTTCTGGGAAGGCCGTCCACAAGGTTTAGGAGGGTGTCTATGGGAATGTGTGACTATTCTTCTAGAAGAGCATTTGTGAGGTCAGGCACTGATGTTGGATGAGAAGGCCTGGCTCGCAGTCTCCACTCTAATTCATCCCAAAGGTGTTCTATTACGTTGAGGTCAGGACTCTGTGCAGGCCAGTCAAGTTCCTCCAACCCAAACTCGCTCTTCCATGTCTTTATGGACCTTGCTTTGTGCACTGGTGTGCAGTCATGTTGGAACAGGAAGGGGCCGTCCCCAAACTCCTCCCACAAAGTTGGGAGCATGAAATTGCAGAGCTTAGGGGTGCATTATGTGCAGAGTTCAGGAGTATGCTATGTGCAGAGATTAGGGGTGCATTATGTACAGAGTGCGGAGTTCAGGGGTACGCTATGTGCAGAGATTAGGGGTGCATTATGTACAGCGTGTGGAGTTCAGGGTTGTGCTGTGTACAGAGTGCAACCCCAACGTCCACCCCACCCCCCCAAAAGTATCTCCTACCTGACCCAGCTCTAGTACCTCCCTGTGTAGACGGCCGTACATCGCCTTACAGGGAGATCGTTTTCTCTCTCTCTGATTCTGGAGATCCCTTCCTGCCATGAGCGTGTTCAGGAATCTGTTCATTCTTAGAGCCAGTGACGGCAGGGAGCGGAGGGTGAGAGCCGGAGGTGGCGGAGTGAAGTCCCACCATGTTTCGGCTGCAAAACTAGGTGGGAGGGCCACATGACAAGACCTGGTATGCCACATTCGGACCCCCCGGGGCCTTGTGTTTGACCTATGTGGTTGTGTGTGATTTTATGTCAGTATTACATTGTATATCCCTGTATGTTGCGATCGTTCAGGTGATTATCTAATAGTTTCTTGAAGCTATCAATGCTCCCCGCTGAGACCACTGCCTGTGGAAGGGAATTCCACATCCTTGCCGCTCTTACAGTAAAGAACCCTCTACGTAGTTTAAGGTTAAACCTCTTTTCTTCTCATTTTAATGAGTGGCCCCGAGTCTTATTAATCTCTCTTCTGCGAAAAAGTTTTCTCCCTATTGTGGGGTCACCAGTCTGGTATTTATATATTGTGGGGTCACCAGTCTGGTATTTGTATATTGTGGGGTCACCAGTCC
This sequence comes from Lithobates clamitans, assembly GCA_037952925.1. Classification (NCBI taxonomy): domain Eukaryota; kingdom Metazoa; phylum Chordata; class Amphibia; order Anura; family Ranidae; genus Lithobates; species Lithobates clamitans. The sequence goes on along the minus strand of JBBGZY010003030.1, from coordinate 279,116 downwards.
GGTATTTATATATTGTGGGGTCACCAGTCCGGTATTTATATATTGTGGGGTCACCAGTCCGGTATTTATATATTGTGGGGTCACCAGTCCGGTATTTATATATTGTGGGGTCACCAGTCCGGTATTTATATATTGTGGGGTCACCAGTCCGGTATTTGTATATTGTGGGGTCACCAGTCCGGTATTTGTATATTGTGGGGTCACCAGTCCGGTATTTATATATTGTGGGGTCACCAGTCCGGTATTTGTATATTGTGGGGTCACCAGTCCGGTGTTTATATATTGTGGGGTCACCAGTCCGGTATTTGTATATTGTGGGGTCACCAGTCCGGTATTTGTATATTGTGGGGTCACCAGTCCGGTATTTGTATATTGTGGGGTCACCAGTCCGGTGTTTATATATTGTGGGGTCACCAGTCCGGTATTTGTATATTGTGGGGTCACCAGTCCGGTATTTGTATATTGTGGGGTCACCAGTCCGGTATTTATACAATGAAATCATATCCTCTCTCAAGCGTCTCTTCTCCAGAGAGAATAAGTTCAGAGCTCACAACCTTTCCTCATAACTAAGATCCTCCAGACCCTTTATTAGCTTTGTTGCCCTTCTTTGTAGTCGCTCCATTTCCAGTACGTCCCTCCTGAGGACTGGTGCCCAGAACTGGACAGCATACTCCAGGTGCGGCCGGACCAGAGTCTTGTAGAGCGGGAGAATTATCGTTTTATCTCTGGAGTTGATCCCCTTTTTAATGCCAATATTCTGTTTGCTTTGTTAGCAGCAGCTTGGCATTGCTGAGCCTATCATCTACTAGGACCCCCAGGTCCTTTTCCATCCTAGATTCCCCCAGAGGTTCTCCCCCCAGTCTATAGATTGCATTCAGATTTTTACCACCCAAATGCATTATTTTACATTTTTCTACATTGAACCTCATTTGCCATGTAGTTGCCCCTCCCCCATTAATCTGTTCAGATCTTTTTGCAAGGTTTCCACATCCTGCGGAGAAGTTATTGCCCTGCTTAGCTTAGTATCGTCCGCATAGACTTCCCTAAAAAGAAAAAAAATTTCAAGGATCGCCTAAAGGAGGAGAGGGTAGGAGCTGACCGGGCATACTGGGGCAGGGAGATCCAGAGGATGGGGGGAGGTTCTGGAGAAGTCCTGGAGGGGAGCATGGGAGGAGCTAGAGAGCAGGAAGTCTTGGGAGGAGCGGAGAGGAGGATTAGGGTGATATCTGGAGATGTAGTTGGTGGCGATGTTGTGGATGGCCTTGTAGGTTGTGGTTAGTATGTAGAATTTTATATGATGGGGTAGGGGAAGCCAGGTAAAGAGATTGGCAAAGAGGAGCAACCATCACCGATCGGTTCTGGAATCATCATTCTGAACATCTTATGATTGATGAGCATTCTTGTTGACTCTTCCCTTTCCGTAATGGAAAAGGAGGCCCTGTAATGCGCCATTTGTGTGTTCTTGAGTCTCGCCGGTGGGGAGGACAATACCGGCACGGATGGGCTGATGCTTAATCTAGACGAGACAATGGCCACACAAAGCGCTAAACTTGCAAAGTTCCTTCATTTCTTTAAGGAACTTCCTCTGTGATACTGCGCCCGCGAATGTTGAGATATTTGCACAAGAAGTAAGTCTTTTAAGTGTTGCAGTAGGTAGGGATTCGGCCCGCTCAAAGCCTCGCCACAACTTCTCTGAGTAAGACATAAAATGCTACATTGAATGAGCTCCTTCAGCAAAGTTATGAGCCTCTTTGAAGGTTCTGAATAGCCGGTAAATGGCCATCAGTGCTTAGTAACTAACCCCCTGTGAGACACGAGTTTTCAGCGTTGTGTTCTGTAGGCTGGATCTTGCCCCGCACAGCGCCCGAGCATGCTTCTTCCCCCTGCTCTCGCCTTTTGTCTGGGACGGCCTTTTGAAGCTTGGCTTGCTCCAGACACCGCTCGGCATTTCATTAGTTGGCGAGATGATAGCGGCTCGCCTTCGCCTCCTTTCATCATTCTTTACTCTTCATTATTGTGGAGTCGCCGTGGCTTTCCTCTCACTTGTGCCTCTCCTTTTGTTCCCCTCTTTGTCTATTTATCACACTGTGAAGGTTGAAAGAGATGTTATTAATCTGCAGGAATGAAGGCAGGATTAGCAGCATGAATCGGATTTTGAGAGGTGTAATGATAGAAAGACTCGCTCCACTGGCGGGCCGGGCAAGTTTGATAAATGGGGAGCACGCGATACTGACTCCGACATTGCCGCCGCTGCAAAGCTCTTGCCCACTGGGGCGAACCCCGCTTCTCAGATCTGCCAGGCGTCCCGTGGCAGCCGCACCTGATCCGAGACATCCTGAAACATCAGCCTGCAAATAGCATCTGAAATGTGAAAGGAAGAGACGGCGAGGAAGACGAGACATTATTATTATGTCCGCTGTCACGTTGCCTGCCTTTCCCGTCTCTTCCCCCCCCCGTTTTCCTACCAAATTCTATTATGTGAATGGGATGTTTTACGTTGCATGGTGTGCGCTCGCCCGCCCTGTGCTCTTCTACCTTCCAATATTAACAATTTGAAGGTTGTTTTCCATAAAGCTATAAAATGATATGATAATCGTGTGATATCGGATGGGGGGGGGGGTATAGCTGGGTGAATCAATGATGGAGAAGGATCTGGGTGTGTGGCCAACATGCGGCTTTAAAAACTGCAAGATGATCTCTTGTATTAAAGGAGACACAGATGAGAGACACATCATTCCCACATATTCCCTCTTCAGCTCCAGAATATTTACCCCCAGGCCATTTTTTGCTATTCAGCACTGCGCTACTTTAACTGACAATTGCGCGGTCATGCAACGCTGTACTCAAATGACATTTATATGTTATATGTTCACACAAATAGAGATTTATTTTGGTGGTATTTGATCACCTCTCTTTTTTTTATTTTTTTATTATATAAACTGTTTTGGAAATTTTGTAGATAGGCAACTCCTATCATCATAATGATTAGTGATTCCAAATCATTAAACTACAGCAGTGGGGAGCAGACACAAAAGATACACTCCGCACCTTTCCAAATCACTGTTCTGTCTATTCTACCCAATTTAAGGTTTTTTTTTTTTTTTTTTTGTGATTATGTAGGTATCACAATATTTATTACAATTGTACTTTTATGGTAACAAGGGGCGTAACATAGACAGGCTAAATTCTAATCAGGACTCAAAAGAATGCAACATTTTAGAGCTGCATAATTAATCATTAAGAATCAAAATTGCCATTCTTTTCCCTTCCGGATCTTAAGACCCCTTTCACATGGACAAGGACCGTTCAAGGCCGCCTGTCAGTTTTTTAGGCGGACCTGAACGGACGCTCCATACAGATCTATGGAGTGACCGATGTCAGCGGTGACCATGTCCGCTAACATCTGACCTGATCCGCTAAAGTGTGACGGAGGAAACCCCTATTTTTCCAGCCGTCTGCGGATCGGATGAAAAGGACTCTATGGTCCGTCTTCATCCGATCCCCCATAGAGGAGAGAGAGGAGAGCGGCGCTCTGATAGGTTGGTCCCCGCACATCGACTGAGCGATCGATCCCCCGCTGAGCAAAACGGAACCCGTACATGGACATGTCCGTGTGAAAGGGCCCTAAAACAGCATTTCCCAATTCTACAAGTGCAATGAAGTTCTCTGACAGATGGAAAAAAAAATACATATATATATATATATATATATATATTTAAAAAAATGATCCTGCCACCAGAACACTCCCTAGGTTCACACTTGAGCTTCTTCAAGTGTTTTTGGATTGTGTTTTTTTTCTATGTACATTTTTCAGGAATTTTCAGGTCAATGGACGGCTAGTTACCAGTAGAAAAAGAAGCAAGAAATTGCATGAAAAACGCACGACACGCACAGTTTTTTGAGACCACTTTATTGAGTTCGATAGGCAGCAAAAATGTGCGTTTCTGCCCCAAAGAAGCTTGTGTAGTTTTTGAGCTTTGAATAACACAACTCTCAGGTGTGAACCGGCACCATAGGCTGCCATGAGAATCCTAATGAGGATTAAGGGCTTCTAGAAGCGTTTTGAATCGCTCAGGTGTGCACTGAGCCTTAAAGGGTGACAACACGCTTGCTGCATTATGGAAAGCATTGCAGCGTTGTCACCATTGCGCTGGTGTAACTACTAGGTGGTGATAATGCAAGCTGCGGGGGGAGATAGGATTGCAGTCACTGCTGATTGAGTAGTTCTCAGAGGGGAGGAGCAGTACCCGCCAATCGGTGAAGACTCACCCCTACACTGCAGCAGTTTCGTTGTCCAATCAGCAGGCTCGGGATGGTGTCAAGACCAACCCATGGAGGTCCTGGATCTGTAGTTGATCGATCGACTTCAGTAAAACCAGCCTGCCCATAGATGAATCGAAATTTGGCCAGTTCAGCAGGAATTTTGATCCCTCTATGTCCGGCTTTACAGATCCCTGTTCCAACACAGCGGGGAACCGAGCTGTGGAGGAAGGGGTCATGGGCAGGAGGGGGTGACTGGAGCAGCGGGGAGGAGGCAGTCCCTGAAATTGATCCCCTGGTGGTTCCCCCCTTCTCCTCCTCTCCCTTCTGCCAGCAGGTGAAGCCACAGGGGGATCGGTTTCAGGGATTGCCTCCTCCCCACCGCTCAAGTCGCCCAGCACTGACTGCGTTTTATCCTCTGCAGCAGATAGTCTGTTTGATATTTTACATTCTGCCGTTTCACCTACCCCTGATGAAGGGGGGATTTTGTAGTCCCCCCCGAAACGCGTTGGGTGTCTGTTATCCTCCATTTTGCAACCAGTTGGACAATAAAGACTTTGGATTTTTCATGTGGCGCTCTCCATTATACTTGGATTCTTAGAACTGGCAGCATTTTCACACCAAAGAACGTTCGTCATCTCCTCGGTTTCTCAGGGTACATGAGATTGAACTGCCACACCAAAACTTAATCATCCAAAGGCACAGAAGGCAGACTGCTCAAATCAGCTGCTGACTTTTTAACCCTCTTACAACCCCCCCCCCCCCCCAACACTTGGATTAGGTGCTGTAGCAGTAGAGTGATATTTAACGCCAACATATTGGCCTAAACTAATGAAGAAATTACATTTAAAAAATGTATTGGATGTGTTTTATAGCAGAACATAAGAAATATAATGTTTTTTTTTTCTTCAAAATTGTTGCTCTTATAGTGCAAAAAATAAAAACCGCAGAGGTGATCAAATACCACCAAAAAAGAGCTCTATTTGTGGGAAAAAAAGGACGTCAATTTTGTTTGTGTACAACGTCGCACGACCACGCAATTGTCAATTAAAGTAACGCAAAAAATGGCCTGGTCATTAAGGGGGTAAAACCTTCCGGGGCTGAAGTGGTTAAAGGGATGCCAAGGCGGACGGGAAGGAGTTAAAAGTTTGGTCATAAATCCACATATACTGCGTCCAGTCCAGTATATGATATCTTTCACTTCAAGCCCTGATGGAGTGCTGGTTGACTCCTGAAACGTGTTGGATTTGCACTGTGCAGGTGCACACTTTTGCGCTGCGTGGAACACCTGTGTTAGCTCAGTGTGCATGTTTTGCATCGTATTGCTGTGGTCCCATTAGAGCTGCACAATTCTGGAAAAAAAAAAGGAGAATCACGATTTCTTTGCTTAGAACAGAGATTACGATTCTCTTGCGACGTAACATCATCTTTCACATTATACAACAAAAATTGGGCTAACTTTACTGTTTTATTTTATTTTTTTAATTCATTAAAGTCAATTTTTTTCCAAAAAAAAAAATTGCATTTGAAAGACCACTGCGCAAAAAAAGTGTGACATAAAATATTGCAACAACCGCCATTTTATTCTTTAGGGTCTCTGCTAAAATATATATATATATATATAAAATGGGGGTTCTAAGTGATTTTCTAGCAAAAAAAAGATTTTTAACTTGAAACCAACAAGTGTCAGGAAAAGGTTTAGTCTTCAAGTGGTTAAACTTCCCTCATTTACAGACCAAAGTTCATTCCTTTGATCTAAAGAACAAAAGGTTACAATGTTTATAATTAGCTCAGCTGAGGAACCTTGTGAGACTGCCTGTTTTTTGTTTTTTTGTTTTTTTGATAGCTGTCGGCTTGAGCAGAGAACTCTGCATAGAATCGGGAAAACGCTTTGTTAAGATCGCGAGGGGGGAAAGAATCGCGATCTCGATTCTTAACAATTAATCGTGCAGCTCTAGGTCCCATTCATTCTTAATAGTACCTCAATGCATCTTGCCAACGCATGTATGTTTTTTTGTGCACTGCAACTCATGGTAATACACACTTCTGCGCCTGTAAAAGCCCTTAAACACTGAGGCGGTTGCAGTAACGGCGCTTTACCGCTGTTATAGTGGCGCTTCAGCTATTCGGATGGGAACGGGACGCTTTTAGAAGGGGTTAAAAAGGTGTTAAAAGTGCCCGTGTATCGCCGCTGTGAAAGCGATTTGCAGGAATCTTCGGCAGCATTGCCCATGCATTCCAATGGGCAGGGGCGGTGGAGGATGTGGAGGGTGGAGGGTGTATACGGCGCTCGCAAACCGCCCCAAAGATGCTGCTTGCAGGACTTTTTCTAACGTCCTGCAAGCGCACCGCCCCCGGTGTGGACGCACGCGGGGCTCTCACACTGGGACTGCAGATGAGGCATTTTTCAGGCGCTATTTTTTTTTTTTTTTTTAGCAATAAAGCGCCTGAAAAACGCCTCCAGTATGAAAGGGGTCTAAAAAAGAAGTGCAGGCCCCCTTTTTTTGGGGTGTGTTTTAGTGCATTAGTTAGTCCATGCTTTTAAATAGGCAGCGTTTGTTCGCTTTCTGTTGACGCACCGTAATGGGGGGAACACGGCCTAAGCCAGAGCAACCAATAAGATCTCCCAGCTGATGAATCGGCATTGAAAGGCAGTTGCTAATTGGTGGCGGCGCTTCGCCCATTGCGTTGTGTTTAGTAAAGGAATGATTAGTGGGGCCGTACGGTCGTTATTTTCCAGAATCCTAGGCTGGGGGTTGGGGGGTCCAGAGCCTGGGGGGGGGAGGGGGTTGGGGGGTCCGGAGCCTCGGCAGGACACAGAAGGGTTATATAATTGTGTGATCGGCGGCGGCGATTGGCTGGCAGGTGCGCTCTAATCTTCGCCTTTGCCTGTCACAGCGATCATAATTTTTATTTTCAATTAAAGCGCCGTGTTTGTTGTCAGAGGGTAATGCGCGGCGTGCGTGTCAGAGGTTGTTAGCTGGGGGGCCCCCTGACAGCCCCGAGAGCCGGGGCCTTTCTTCCAGGACGACTAACAAGATGTAAAGAGCTCGTCCTGCCGTGACAGCGCTCTGACAAACTGCCTGTAAATATGCTAAAAAAAAAATCCTCTCCGGCTGGTTCACCTTCACACGGCAGCCAAAATAAATTGGGGAAGTGATCAGTGGAACATTTCCGAGAGCCGCCTGGAAAATGCCAACGTTCTCCGGCTCGGCTTCCAGGCGGGTAATGAAGCTCGTTGGCTGGATGTAATTGCCTGACATGATCGCTCTGGCACCGGGTGCCGCCGACGGTGGCGCTGCCCAGAATCCGGACTGCACTGGACTCAACGGCTGTTAAAAAATGTGGGGGGTGGGGTGGGGGTGGGTCTTGTTTCCTATATGGTGACTTGTCCATAAAAGTCTCAGTCCAGACAGACAGATATTTATTGAAGGTATCTGATGTCTCCTACGAGGTTAGCGGCTTTGTCGCTGTTCAGCTGCTGAGAGTCCGTGTTTAACGCTTCCGTAAAGTGATACTAAACACGCACTGCTTAAATCAGAGTTCCACCCAAAAGTGCAACCTCCACTTATACGCCCCGCCACATTTGACAGGGGGAGGGTGGGGAACGGGGACCTGTTTATTGACAGGTCCCCTTCCCCACTTCTGGAGACAGGGCTGCGGACCAATCTCCCGGAAGTTCAGAGAGGCTCAGCAGGCTCCACCCACTACAGAACACTACAGGAGGGGGCGGAGACGAGACCAGTCACCCTGTGCAAGGATGGAGCAGAGTTGTGGGAGGGGCTCAGCAGGCTCCACCCACTACAGAACACTACAGGAGGAGGCGGAGACAAGACCAGTCACCCTGTGCAAGGATGGAGCAGAATTGTGGGAGGGGCTCAGCAGGATCCACCCACTACAGAACACTACAGGAAATGGCGGAGGCAAGGCCAGTCACCCTGTGCAAGGATGGAGCAGAGTTGTGGGAGGGGCTCAGCAGGCTCCACCCACTACAGGAAGGGACAGGGGCAAGACCAGTCACCCTGTGCAAGGATGGAGCAAAGCTGTGGGAGGGGCTCAGCAGGCTCCACCCACTACAGAACACTACAGGAGGGGGCGGAGGCAAGACCAGTCACCCTGTGCAAGGATGGAGAAGAGTTGTAGGAGGGGCTCAGCAGGCTCCACCCACTACAAGACACTACAGGAGGGGACGGAGGCAAGACCAGTCATCTTGTACAAAGATGGAGCAGAGCTGTGGGAGGGGATTAGCAGGCTCCACCCACTACAGTACACTACAGAAAGGGGCGGAGGCAAGACCAGTCATCTTGTGCAAGGATGGAGCAGAGCTGTGGGAGGGGCTCAGCAAGCTCCACCCACTACAGAACACTACAGGAAGGGGCGGAGGCAAGACCAATCGCCCTGTGCAAGGAGAGAGAAGAGCTGTGGGAAGGGCCAGAAGGCTCCACCCTCTACAGGAAGGGGCGGAGACAAGACCAGTCCCCCTGCACAAGGGCAGTGGGCAGGGTTTATTACAGGAAGTCTCACACTGGATTACTGCACAGATCTGGAAGAAATACACAAATCACACCGAGATTCCGGAAGAAGTCACATGACCGATGGACTTATTATTCCCCTTTACCCATTTTTTCCCGTCTCTTCATACGAATCTGATGAAAGCCGCACTCACATAGCGGTTTGTGGATTTGTAAGTCTTGTCATTGTTCCCGGATATTTATCATCAGAGCGCGGCGTCCCCCCCCCCCCCCTTTCCAGGTGCAGAATTCGGGCGTGGAACCTGCGGAATAGCGCCTCTCCCAGCTAATTATTGGGACGCCGTAATGCGGTTAGAGCGCTATTAAAAAAAGCGGCTGATATGATTAGAATGGATTTAATATCACATGATATATCATTATATCGTTAGACGGTGACACATGTAATTGAAATACACTTATTAAAGCCTTGGGTCAGGTTTCATTCAATCACCGACACCTCCGGGGGGAGTCACAACATGTAAAAATTATCGTCAGGGCGGAAAATTGGAATAAAAATAAAGAATGTGGCAGAGCTCTTTTATCATCTTCATGCTGGATGCCAGAGACACCCCCCCACCCCCACTCCTGCCACCCGGGGCTTCCAAAATGTACCCCAAAATCCAGGGGTTACTCCGACTCTCTGCCTTCCTTGTATGAATAGGAATCATGGAAGGTAATGGAAAGAAATATTCGATCACCCACAACAGCGCGGCAGATTTCGTCAAACCAAAAATAAATACATTGTAAATAATAATTTGTTCTTACTTTCTCCAATTTTGGTGAATTGGATCCAAATTCTGCATCATTGTGCAGTGTTTGCATTCAGAATTTTTTACTGTCAGCCGTACAGAGAAATATTTTACATGAACGATCCACATATTTCATATTCACAATATTACATTTATATTTAATATATTGAATATCATATATATTTATATTCTAATGCATATTTCTAACAACATTTAATATATTGGATATTTCATATTCAATTTAATTTGAAAAAATATTTAATTCCACTATGTTTTATTTATTTCGCCTTTTTTTTAACCCAAACACACCTTTAATATACATGATATATTTATAATATATATTTATAATATATTTATTCTATTGAATATTTATTATTCAAACATGTAATATTTTAATTATTTAATTAAATTAAAAAATATTGAAATCGGCTACATTTCATTGAATTTACTTTTTTTAGATATATTGATATAGATATACAGTGTGTGTGTGTATATATATATATATATATATATATATATATATATATATATATATATACATACACAGACACACACACACATATATAACATTTATAATATTTTGAATTACTTAATTATATTTATTTAAAAATAATTCCACTACATTTTATTTAATTCACCTTTTTTTGAATCCAAACACACCTTTAATATACATTATATATTTATAATATTATTCAAAATATTGAATATATATTCAAATATTTAATACATAAATTTACTTTAAATTTAAAAAAATGTAATTCTGCTATATTTAATGAATTCACCTTTTTTGCAAACAAACACACCTTTACTCTATATTGATATATTAGCAAATATATATAGTAAAGTGTATATATATATATATATATATATATATATATATATATATATATATATATATATAGTGTACAGTGTGTACAGTGTTTGTTTATAACTTTTATTTTGAATATTTAATATTTAAGCGTGTATGTATGTGTATATATATGTATGTATATATATATATATATATATATATATATATATATATATATATATATATATATATATATATATATATATATATATATATATATATATATAAATATATATATATATATATATATATATATAAATATATATATATGTATATATATATATATATATATATATATATATATATATATATATATATATATATATATATATATATAAATATATATATATGTATATATATATATATATATATATATATATATATATAAAATATATACTGTATGTTTATAGTATATATTTAGAATATTTAATATTCAAATATTTAATATTTGAATGATTTAATTACATTTATTACATTTAATTTGAACATATTTAATTCCACTACTTTTTATTTAATTCACTTTTTTAAACCTAGAAACGCCTTTTAAAATAAGTAACCGTATACAGCCGTATATATATATTTTTTTTTATTAAGAAATCTTAAAAGCAATCTTGTAGCAATGTATTTTCTATAAATGTAACAATGTTACTGAGCGAGACTGTTGCGTTAGTGGGCGACTTGTATGTGGCTGACGTTTTATTGTAGGAGAACGCCCGTTTTCTTTTTTGTTTTTATTTTCTTTTCACTATGTCTTTATTTTGTTACACTGGAAGCGGCTGACCGTAGCGTTACATGGCTGAGCGCCCCCCCCCCCCCCCCCATCCTTTCCATAGCCGCCTTGTGTGCTTAAACAAGCCTGGCAGCTTAACAAGCGTCAGGTTAACGTCACTTTGATCCCTCGTCTCCTCTGAAGACCTGACACCGCTGAGCGCCAGGCGATCAATACCTCTGAGGCCACGGATTTATTACTGCCCCCCGAATTAATCATATCCCACTTTGTGTGTTTACATAGCGCCGAGTCTGATAATTCCATTTCTGCCTTTGTCAGATGTGCGGCCTCCGGCCACCTTTCCCGGTAACATGAGCAGAAACCAGGAGACAAAACAAGGGAGTCCGCAGAAGATCGACTCTTCCTCTCCTCCAACGTTCGCTCCTGATGACTAAATATCAAGCGTTGGGCACCTTATTGATAACCGGATATTGAAGTTCTCTCTGAAGCCCTCATATTGGAGAGTGATTGCTGTTCCTGCACACCCTAATCCGGTATTCACCCAATCTCTAATGATCTCTATGAATAGTCATTTCCCGACTAAGTATTGTCTGTTTGGTCTTCTAAACCAGCATCTCCCAACCTTTTTTCAGTTTCGGACCCCTTTAGAAGTATGCAAAACCTTCAGGTGCACCAATGGAAAAATGTAAATGTTACCAACAAAGGAAAACCTGAGCCTGGGAGGATGCACACATGTTGGCATGCAAATTGGAGCACCACATAGCCCACTATTGCCCAATTGCCTGGTCAGTGTCTATGGGCCCCTTACATTGGTGGTCACTGGGACCCTTACCTTGGTGGTCAGTGTCTGAGCCCCCCTTACCTTGGTTGTCAGTGTCTGAGCACCCCTTACCTTGGTTGTCAGTGTCTGAGCCCCCCTTACCTTAGCGGTCAGTGTCTGAGCCCCCCTTACCTTGGTTGTCAGTGTCTGAGCCCCCCTTACCTTGGTTGTCAGTGTCTGAGCCCCCCTTACATTGGTGGTCAGTATCTGAGCCCCCCTTACCTTGGTTGTCAGTGTCTGAGCCCCCCTTACCTTGGTTGTCAGTGTCTGAGCCCCCCTTACCTTGGTTGTCAGTGTCTGAGCCCCCCTTACCTTGGTTGTCAGTGTCTGAGCCCCCCTTACCTTGGTTGTCAGTGTCTGAGCCCCCCTTACCTTGGCGGTCAGTGTCTGAGCCCCCCTTACCTTGGCGGTCAGTGTCTAAACCCCACCTTCATTGGTGGTTAGTGTCTGAGCCCCCCTTATATTGGTGGTCAGTGTCTGAGCCCCCCTTATATTGGTGATTAGTGTCTGAGCCCCTTATATTGGTGGTCAGTGTCTGGGCCCCCCTTATATTGGTGGTCAGTGTCTGGGCCCCCCTTATATTGGTGGTCAGTGTCTGGGCCCCCCTTATATTGTTGATCAGTGTCTAAGCACCCCTTACCATGGCGGTTAGTGTCTGACCCCCCCCTTATATTGGTGGTTAGTGTCTGGGCCCCCCTTATATTGGTGGTCAGTGTGTGAGCCCCTCTTACTTTAGTGATCATTGTCTAAGCTCCCCTTACATTGGTCAGTATCTGAGCCACCCGTACATTGGTGGTCAGTGTCTAAGCCCCCCTTACTTTGGTGGTCAGTGTCTAAGCCCCCCTTATATTGTGGTCATTGTCTGATCCCCCTTACATTGGTGGTCAGTGTCTGTGCCCTGTCAATTGGAGGTCAGTGTCTAAGCCCACCTTACATTGGTGGTCAGTATCTGAGCCCCCCTTACATTGGTGGTCAGTATCTGAGCCCCCCTTACATTGGTGGTCAGTATCTGAGCCCCCCTTACATTGGTGGTCAGTGTCAAAGCCCCCCTTACATTGGTGGTCAGTGTCAAAGCCCCCCTTACATTGGTGGTCAGTGTCAAAGCCCCCCTTACATTGGTGGTCAGTGTCTGTGTCCCTTACATTGGAGGTCAAATTTGATATCACTGCTCTTTGCCATCACAGGCCACAGAGCAACTCCGATTGGCTCTTTGCCTTTTGCCTGTGATCCACTAATGACAACAGAGTCCCTTTCAGCACTGCAGCCTATGTAAAACCCTTCAGCATTCTACAACTCAAAATTGTTTATTGCCTTTGGCCTCTTCTGTTCCTCACCGGAACCCTGTGCTAAAAATGACTATATCTACAAGTCATGATATATTCGTGTGGCGATCAGTGGGAAGAATGTCCCTTATACTTGTCATCATTGGGAAGAATCCCCCCCCTTACAAATAGTCAAAAAGATGAATGGTGTCAGTGGAAACTTATCTGAGAGGCAGAAATTGCTCTTTGCTTATAGGAACCCCCCGGCAACCTCTGGAGGAACCAGATGGAACCCTGGTTGAGAAACCCTGGACTAGACTAAGCAGATTTCAGATTGAATGAGGAAGACTAACTCTGGTTGGTTTACGGTGTCGTTGCTCTTTCCTGTATTTTACCATATTTGATTGTAAGCTCACGTGAACAGGGTTCTTCTAACCCTCTTGCCTCGATTTTGTTTTGCTTTTTTTTTTGTATCTTTATTGTCAGCCTTTATATTGTAAAGCACAAACTGTTGACACCATATGAATCCTTTATAATAGTAACGGGCTTATTTATATAGATTGGTAAAATAAGTGCTTTCCATTTTCTTGGCCAACTATTTTTTTTTTTGCATTCTTTATTTATACATTTTCCAGTAAAAAAAGCAAGTGGAGAAAAAAAAAAGGAATTACAGGGAAGACTGAGGGAATGGGTACATCGGGGAAGTCAAAACCACACTGTAAAGAACAGAAGGAGTTGAACATTGTACCCTCTACATAAACACGTCAGAAGACCTTCCACTATGGCAAAGTTCAGGGAACATCATAAGAAGGGGTGGGAGGCTAGACATATGACTGGTTCCGATTTAAGTATTTCCAGAATGAAAAGTCTGGGCATCAGGGGTTCCAGAAGCTCGTTTCAAGGAGAGATGATTCCAAGAGCTTATTGGGAACCTCTTCGTAGGTTTTCTAGAAGGCCCCACCGCGCCCCAAGTAGGCGTCTGGACACAACGAGCGGATGCAAAGAAAGGGTGGGAAGAGAGAGAGAGAATAAGAAAAAGAGTAGGAGGGAGAAGGGGTGCCACCAGCGGGATCACATAGTGACAATGTTGTGAAGTGAGTGTTCAATCTGACCCCGGCTGGCATAGACCTACGGTCCACGCCGGCACGGCTGTGATATCAGTCTGGTTATTCAGTTAATAAACGTTTAAAGTCATCCGTACAGGAGAACTCAATCCAGTAGAACCTTGTATTTCCACATTTTTATTGTATTTTTTATTGTGCTCGTGAGACTTTCCTTCACCCTAATAACCTCTACACTCCTGATCCATTGTTGGACCATCGGTGGGTTGTGGGACTTCCACAATGCTGGAATACATGACCGTGCTGCATTCTCCAGGGGGTGCAATATTGATTTTTTTATTTTTATTATTCTGTTTTTTTTCAGAATCAAGTTGAATTTCACCCATTTTTTTAAACAATTTCTGAAAATTTAGGCCAGGACCAAAATTTAAACAGTGGTGGGAATTAGTGTGCGGTCTTCAGATTGGCCGCGTTATGTTCACTGCAGATGGAATATGGTGGAAGATGAGCTCAGAGATCCTCTAGCAGCGAAACTGGTGGAACCGTCATCTCCAATGGAAAACGTTGTGATAAACAATGGTGACATTTAACATACCAACTGTGAACGTATGGCAACTATTACCCCGTTGGGGGGGGGGGGGCGGGCAAGGGTAGGCGGTCAGTATTTGTACACATACGTGTCAGGGTTGGCGGTCATTAATGGCGGTACATCTCCTGTACATGTAGATCAGGCCCTCAAGGATTGTTGTGTTTAATGGAGTGGAAAGCTCCCATTGCCGTCATTAGAGGAGGTTAATTAGAAGTTGTATCCGGAGAGCTTTGCAATTAGAAATGGAAACATTCGGCAACATGTTCTGAGGACTGACGGGGTCCCTATAGGTGACGAGATGGCTCTGCTCCCCCTTCACCAACCTGCCAATATTGGTGACATGATGATGTCGGATGTGGCACCATTCGGATGGCATTCAGGCAAAGGGCAGTAGCTTGTAGCAGCCAATCAGAACTGATCTTCTATTCACCTGAGGACAGCAAACTGATCTTTTATGCTCATTTATATTGTATTTGTCACTATAAGCATGCTTTAATTCTGGCTATATGTAAAAACAACCCTTCAGCGCCAGATTTTGGGGACATCGCCAAGTGGGGAGGCTTTCACAAAGGTTTCATCTCACCTCAGGACACACAGACGTTCCATTCTTTCCCCAACCTGTCCTAGACGTAAAAAAGCTTTCACTGGAGTTCTGGTTTAAGGGATATAAGGGATATTAAATATATACATAGCTCAGTAAAAATGTGTATTGTAGTTCTGGTCTTCCAGTACTCTCTCCGTCCATCCATCCATCCATCCATGCTTATGTCTTCTTTTTAGCTGAGAATTCCTGTTGGAGGATGTATAGCAGTAGCTGTGGGAGATGGTGCAGGTAGTATTTTTCAGATGCGATCAGTGATCCCGCTAGTGATGACTACTGCCTGTGACTCTCCTGCATTCTTTGAGCCCCCCCCCCCTTTACTTTTTTTTCCCCCTCTTACCTTGTCTGCTGAGTTGCCTTCCAAAAACAAACTCACACACTCATCGAATCCAGCATTGTCTGGTGTAGACCACTGCTCCGCCACGGCATGCCGGGATCTGCAAATGTCCAATGATTCTAGCATTGTCTGGTGTAGGCAACCTCTCTGTTGCACCATGCCGAGTTCAATGCTGCCATCTTCTCTTCTGACTTCTTCAGGGACCTGGCTGTCTCTCCCGGGTACTTTAAACCAACCTTTTACTCCCCCACTATTACCTTGTCCGCTGGGTTCTCCTCCAAAAAAAATACTCAAATGTCCATGGAATCTAGCATTGTCTGTTGATGGCAACCTCTCTGTTGCACCATACCGAGTCACATGCTGCCATTTTCTCTTCGGGCGTCTTCAGGAACCTTGGCTGTCTTTCCTGGGTTCTTTAAGCCACCCTTTTACTCCCCCTCCATTACCTTTTCCACTGGGTTGTCCTCCAAAAACATACTCAAATGTCCAGTGAATCCATTGTCTGGTGTAGGCAACCTCTCCGTCGCACCATGCCAAAACCCATGCTGCCATCTTCTCTTCTGTCATCATCAGGGACCTGGTTGTCCCTCCTGGGCTCTTTGAGCCATTCCTTTACTTTTTTCCCCTCTTACCTTATCTGCTGGGTTATCCTGCAAAAACATACTCACATGCCCAACGAATCCAGCAATGTCTGGTGTAGGCCACCGTTTAATCACACCATGCTGGGTCCCGTGCTACCATCTTCTCTTCTGACATCATCAGGACCTTGCTGTCTTTCCTGGGTTCTTTAAACCCCCCTTTACTTTTTTTCCCCCCTCTTACTCTGTTCACTGGGTTGTCTTCCAAATACATACTCACATGCCCAGTGAATCTAGTATTATCTGACGTAGGCCGTTCCATCATAGCATCTGAGGTCTTCAGTCTTTTTATCTGACATTATTAGGGACCTGGCTGTCTCTTCCCAGATCTTTGAGCCACCCCTTTACTTTTGTTTTTCCCCTCTTACCTTGTCCGTTGAGTTGTCCTCCAAAAACATGCTCATGCCCAGAAAAATCCAGCATTGTTTGGTGTATTCCACCGCTCCGTCACAGCATGCCCCGGGTGCCAGGCTGTCATATTCTCATCTGACTGTCTGTTCAGGGTTCATTAAGCCACCCCTTTACTTTATTATTTTTTGTCTTACATTGTCTGCTGGGTTGTCCTCCAAAAACATACTCGCATGCCCGGTGGGTCTAGCGTTGTCTGGATGATGGACAGGTTGCAGGGTCACTATTGCCCCCATGGTATCTGTTCCTGTATGAAACCTAAATTTTAAATAAAACCAGATTTGCACCCTGGGGTCCTTTTTCTGGTCCTTTAGCTCTTTGTCTGCCTTGTTCAGACTCATATTTTTCTTTTTTCCCCGTTTTGTAGTAGTGGAGGCAGAAACATGTGAAGCTTAGTGTAAAATTAAAGAGAAAAGTAGAGAAATAAATATAAAAAAAATGAGAAATGGTAAAAGAAGTCCTTGACATTGACGATAACTGCCCATCAAAGGGTGGTGGGAAATATCTGTAAAAAAAAAAAATTGTGAAAATTTCTTGTAACTAGCTACAAAATTGACTTCTCCAGATTTGCACCATGAGGCCCCGTCTCTGGTTCTTTTAGCTCTTTGTCTGCCTTTTTCTGACTCATATTTGCCTATTTTTCCCCTCTATTTGTAGTAGTGGGGCAGAAACGTGTGAAGCTTAGTGTAAAATATTGGAGAAAATTAGACAAATATATTTAAAAAAAAAATGGAAAATGTGAAAGATGTCCTTGACATTGACGATAACAGACCATCAGATTGTGGTGGGAACTGAAAATTTTGGTAAAATTGTTTTTAAAAATTTCTTGTAACTAGCTACAAAATTGATTTCTCTGACTAATTCTTATCGGAAGTTGAATACGAGGTGAGCACCTCATAGCCCAGAGCACCTCATGAATGGTCAGAACTGATATTTGCCATGGAGAAGGTCGGTCGTAGAATGGGGCCCCTCGTTCGCGGGCGGGTTTATTGTTTTGTGCGGATTGCGGCCGCCCGGAGCTGCAGTCGGTCTCTCGTGCAGAAATTCATCCTAAATTATTTTTGTCTTCTCTTGTGTTTTCTCTTCTTCCCATTCTCGGCTATTATCCACGTCTCGTGTATAAAGAGAAGAAAATGACGGGGGGAATTACGGCAATCGTGGGAAATAAATACCCAACCATTGTTGCAGCAAATGAGCTAAAGACCGGCAATTTTGTGTTTGGCAAACAGTCTGCAGACAGTCAGTAAAACGCTGGTATATAAATAGGGCGGAATGTGGCGGCTATCAGTATGGAAGGCGCGCACACTTGTAGCAGCCGCTCGATTCATCCATAAGCCCCGCTTTAGCGCCAGTTTGTGATGCGGCTGACAGTGCATGGAGCAAGCTGATTATACACAATCCCATTTTAGCAATGTAATTTCACAGGGCGATCAGTGTTTGAATGTAATGGCAGCCTGTTCTGGATGTCACAATATTAGAGGGGCTAATGGAAAAGCTCCCTGATAGGCGGGAGGGGAGGGGGGGGCGGGCGGCGGAGGGAGGCGAGGGGAGCGCGGGAAGGAACCAAATTGCTGCTCATGCCACAGATGGCTGGGCACTGAGCTAATGGGGCAGGAGGAAGGCCTTTTCCCAGAAGCCCCGGGGCACCTGCTACCCTACAGTATCAAAATTAAACCCTCCCCACCCTTCGCCAGGGGGGGGGGGGGGGGTGGTGTTTGGCCCTCCAGAATCAGGAAACAGAAGCTGAGGGGTTTATTGTAGAAGCATTGCTTGTGTATTCCGTGCAATTAAAGAGTTACTCCAGATGTTCTGCATCTCGCTGGGGGTGATATTACAAGTCAAATTATCTCTGTAAATCCTCTCTATTACCCGGCCTGTCTTTTATGCCTGTACAGGCTCCTGGGGTATCCATTGCATCCAATGGGAGCATTCCACATTTTTTCTTCTTGTTTGGGTGGGAAACTGTATACACGGAGGGGGGACTGTGTCTGCGGATTAAATTCTGAACTCTGGGTGGTTGTATATATACATTAAAAATGTTAAATGCAATTAATGTAAGTACCCAGATTTGACTTGGTGTCATGGTCTTGCAGATATCTGCACAATAGAGAGGGAGGGGCGTCACAAGGGACCAGTCTTGTGTGCTGCTTGCTGATAAGAGGAGAGAGCAGAGTGCTGACCTCATCAGTCTGTTGCTGCTCCTTCACAGACTGGGGATGGGGAGGTGACCAGGTTGCATTTCATAACTGCAGTAGAGAAGAGTTATGTCACCGGACTGGCTGCGCTGTGTGGCAGAGCTGTGTAAACCTCAGCACCTGATGCACAAAACTTCAAATCCATTGGCAGGTCCCAACATTTGTATTTCAGCTGTGGAGTTCAGATTTAACCTGAAGTGATTCTTTAGAACCTAGTTGTGTTCCACAACAGGGTGCAGAGATAAATGTATACATGTCAGGGGGCCTGTAAAATATATAGGCTGGGCCAAGGAGTAGGCAGAAGAGGCGGATGCCTTGGGTGCTTCATTAGAAAAGGGACCCGCAACCTAGGCTGCCGAAGTAGTTCACTTCTCAAGGGGGAGCTGGCACACTTTGGTGTTTTTTTTTTTTTTTGGTGGGTGTGTCATTAAAAGGGGACCCGCAACCTTGGCTCCCAAAGTAGTTCACTGTTTTTTTTTTTTTGGCCATGGGCACTTTATTAGAAATGGGCCTGCAACCTTGGCTGTCAAAGTAGTTCACCTCTCAAGGGGAAGGGGGTGCACTTTGGCTTCATTAAATGAGGGACCTGCAACCTAGGCTGCCCAAGTAGTTCACTTCTCAAGGGGAAGGGGGCGCACTTTGGCCTTTTTGCTTTGGGTGCTTCATTAGAAGGGGGAACCGCAACCTTGGCTACCGAAGTGTTTCATCACTCGAGGGGAACGGGGCGCACTTTGGCGTCCTTAGATGAGGGACATGCAACCTAGTTGAAATAGTACACCTCTCAAGGGGGAGCACTTTTTTTTTTTTTGCCTTGGGCGTGTCGTTAGAAGGGGGACCTGCAACCTCGGCTGCCAAGGTAACTCACTGCTTATGGAGGATGGGCACGCTTTGTCTTTTTTGTCATGGGCGCTTCATTAGAAAGGGGAACCTGCAAACTTGACTGCCAAAGTAGTTCACTGCTCGAGGAGGAGGGGCGCACTTTGGCTTTTTTGCCTTGGGCGCTTCATTAAAAAGGGGGCCTGCAACCTTGGCTGGCAAAGTGGCTCACCGCTTAAGAAGGAGGGGCACACTTTGTCTTTTTTGCCTTGAGCGTTCCATTAGAAGGGGAACTTGCAACCTTGGCTGCCAAAGTTGTTAACCTCTCAAAGGGGAGAGGGCACACTCTGGTTTCATTAGATGAAGGATCTACAATCTAGTCTGCCAAAGTAGTTCACCTCTCATGGAGGAGAGGATGCACTTTGGCACTTTTGCCTTGGGTGCTCCATTAGACGTAGGACCTGCAACCTTGGCTGCCAAAGTAGTTCACCTCTCAAGGGGAAGAGGGCACACTTTGGCTTTATTAGATGAGGGACTTGCAACCTAGTCTTGCAAAGTAGTCGACCTCATAAGGGGGAGAGGGTGCACTTTGGCTTTTTTACCTTGGGCGTTCCATTAGATGGGAACCCGCAACCTTCGCTGTCAAA
Source organism: Lithobates clamitans (assembly GCA_037952925.1). Lineage (NCBI taxonomy): Eukaryota > Metazoa > Chordata > Amphibia > Anura > Ranidae > Lithobates > Lithobates clamitans. The sequence goes on along the minus strand of JBBGZY010003030.1, from coordinate 258,642 downwards.
TTAGTTCACCTCTCAAGGGGGAGAGGGCACACTTTGGCTTTTTTTTACCTTGGGCGCTTCTTTAGAAGTGGTACCTGCAACCTTGGCTGCCAAAGTAGTTCACCTCTCAAGGGGAAGGGGGTGCACTTTAGCTTTGTTGCCTTGGGAGCTTCTTAATAAGTGGGACCTGCAACCTTGGCTGCCAAAGTAATTCACCTCTCAAGGGGGAGAGGGTGCACTTTGGCTTTGTTGCCTTGGGCACATCATTAGAAGGGGGACCCACAACCTTGACTGCCATAGTGGTTCACTCCTCAAGGGGGAGAGGGTGCACTTTGGCTTTTTGTGCCCTGGGTGCTTCATTAGAAGGGGTACCCACAACCTAGGCTGCTGAAGTAGTTCACCACTCAAGGGGAAGGGGGCGCACTTTGGCTTCATTGGATGAAGGACCCGCAACCTTGGCTGCCAAAGTAGTTCACCTCTCAAGGGTGAGGGGGCACACTTTGGCTGTTTTGCCTTGGGCGCTTCATTAGAAGGGGGTCCGCAATCCTGCCTGCCAAAGTAGTTCACCGCTCAAGGGCGAGAGGGCGCACTTTGGCTTCATTGGATGAAGGACCCGCAACCTTGGCTGCCAAAGTAGTTCACCTCTCAAGGGTGAGGGGGCACACTTTGGCTGTTTTGCCTTGGGCGCTTCATTAGAAGGGGGTCCGCAATCCTGGCTGCCAAAGTAGTTCACCGCTCAAGGGCGAGAGGGCGCACTTTGGCTTCATTGGATGAAGGACCCACAACCTTGGTTGCCAAAGTAGTTCACCTCTCAAGGGCAAGAGGGTGCACTTTGGCTTCATTGGATGAAGGACCCACAACCTTGGCTGCCAAAGTAGTTCACCTCTCAAGGGGAGAGGGCGCACTTTTGCTCCATTAGATGAGGGACCTGCAACCTAGTTTGGCAAAGTAGTTCACCTCTCAAGGTGGAGAGGACGCTTCATTAGAAGGGGTGCTGCAACCTTGGCTGTCGAAGTAGCTCACTGCTCAAGGGACTCACTTTGTCCTTTTTGCATTGGGGGGTCAGGGGACCTTGCCCAATCACTTCATGTACCAATGGGCATGTGAGCTAAGTACACCTCCATGAGAGGACGGACCTCGGGGCATTGTTGTGCAGTTCGCGGCTCGTGAAGTTCCCTTTATAGAAAGTTGTGTGCGGCGGTACCCGCGGGAGGGGGAGAAGAGGAGGAGGAGGGGGGCGGCGCGTGTGCACAAAAAGAGCAAATAACTCCGGTGTGTCAAGATTGCGCTATCCCAACCGGCTTTATCCGGGAATATTAAACCGTATTGCATGACATGCGACGGCAGCCTGAATAGATGCGCCAATTCATCTTCCACTCAGGCTTTGACAAGCTAGACTGCCCTTGTTGAAAGGCATCCGTCAAATGCAGCCCTTCTCTTCTCTTCTGCCCCTCTATCTTCCCGCTAAGCTTCCCGGACAAGGAAAAAAATAAATAAATCAAAACCGTGAAAAGCTACAAAATAAGCACCAAAATAATTTAAAGCAAGAAAAAAAAAACTAAAATCCTGAATATTTCTTTAAGTAGCCGATCCCCCCCCCCCCCCCCCCTGGCCTCGCCGCACAAAAGAAAATTGATAAGAGGGCGAGTGTATTAAGAAAATGTTTAGATAACATTGAGAATATCAGAATAGCTGAAAGCGGGAGGGGATGAATAAAATAAAGCAGGCGGAATAAGCCAGCTAAAGTGACGCGCGGATCGCCTAATACGGCCGTTTAATATTTGATGTGCCGGGATAAAGAGGATCACCTTCGAATCGAATGGACTGTCACTCCGAGAATCTATTACTGGAATTCCGCCGTGATTTGACGGAGGGGGAGCCGAGTGTTATTCTTCAGCGGCCCATGGCAATCTCCCCCCCTCTCCTCCTCCGATATGTCTCTCTGTGCATGGCTACACACACATTATACCTGCCCCCCCCCCCCCGATAACGCCGCGCCTGATGGAGGAACGCCGCTCATGCCATTATTCGCCAATCTAAATGGGATTGGGGCCTTTTCACTGGTGCCTTCTCCTCCTCGCCTCTTTGTGGCTTCTCTCCAAACATCTTTTGTTGTTGTTTTCCGACACGTTGTATTTCTGAGCGGGACACGGGGGGCAGGTTGTGTCATTGGGGGGGGGTGGAAACCCAAACTGGATGGCGCTCAGATCTCTCTGCCATAAACAATTGCCGTGTTTATAATTATATATCGTTTTACCTTTTTTTCTTTAATTTTTCTTCCCTTGCAAAATCTCACTGTTGCTGATCTGTTGCAGCCTCTTTGCGTCTTACATGCATTTCTCAGCACGGTGACAACAGGTGACCATGCCTGTGTCATGTGTTTTGACACGACCAATCAAAGTCTCTAAATTACCAATTGAAAGTCTTCCATTGGAAGCCCATGCAACAGGGTGACAACACAGGAGCCCAATTTGGAGATGGGGACAGAGCGTTGTCACGCTGTAACAGGAAGTGACCTTCATGGCGGGATCACCGGGGATTGTTTAATTGAAAGCTGCAGATTTACAAATAATGTTAATGCTTTTTATTATTCATACCCTTGACATTTCCCACATTTTGTCATATTAAAACCAAAAACGTAAATGTATTTTATTGGGATTTTATGTGATAGACCAACACAAAGTGTCACATAATTGTGAAGTGGAAGGAAAATGATAAATGATACAAATAAATATGTGAAAAGTGTGGTGGAGGGGGCATTTGTATTCAGCCCCCTTTACTCTGATACCCCTAACTAAGATCTAGAGGAACCAATTGCCTTCAGAAGTCACCTAATTAGTAAATAAGTCCACCTGTGTGTCATTTAATCTCAGTAGAAATACAGCTGTTCTGTGAAGCCTTCAGAGGTTTGTTAGAGAACCTTAGTGAACAAACAGCATCATGAAGGCCAAGGGACACACCAGACAGGTCAGGGATAAAGTTGTGGAGAAGTATAAAGCAGGGTTAGGTTATAAAAAATCTCCCAAGCTTTGAACATCTCACGGAGCTCTGTTCAATCCATCATTGGAAAATGGAAAGAGTATGGCACAACTGCAAACCTACCAAGACATGGCCGTCCACCTAAACTGACCGGCCGGGCAAGGAGAGCATTCATCACAGAAGCAGCCAAGAGGTCCATGGTAACTCTGGAGGAGCTGCAGAGATCCACAGCTCAGGTGGGAGAATCTGTCCACAGGACAACTATTAGTCGTGTTCTCCACAAATCTGCCCTTTATGGAAGAGTGACAAGAAGAAAGACATTGGTGAAAGAAAGTCATAAGAAGTCCTGTTTGTAGTTTGTGAGAAGCCATGTGGAGGACACAGCAAACATGTGGAAGAAGGTGATCTGGTCACATGAGACCAAAATTCAACTTAATGGCCTAAAAGCAAAATGCTATGTGTGGGGAAAACTAACACTGCCCATCACCCTGAACACACCATCCCCACCGTGAAACATGGTGGTGGCAGCATCATGTGGTGGGGATGGTTTTCTTCAGCAGGGACAGGGAAGCTGGTCAGAGTTGGTGGGAAGATGGATGGAGACAAATACAGGACAATCTTAGAAGAAAACCTGTTAGAGTCTACAAAAGACTTGAGACCGGGGGGGAGGTTCACCTTCCAGCAGGACAACGACCCGAAACATCCAGCCAGAGCTACAATGGAATAGTTTAGATCAAAGCATATTCATGTGTTAGAATGGCCCAGTCACAGTCCAGACCAAAATCACATCGAGAATCTGTGGCAAGACTTGAAAATTGCTGTTCACAGACGTTCTCCATCCAATCTGACAGAGCTTGAGATATTTTACAAAGAATGGGCAAAAATGTCCCTCTCTAGACGTGCAAAGCTGGTAGAGACACCCCCAAAAAGACTTGTAGAGAAAGGGGGTTCTACAAAGTATTGACTCCGGGGGGCGCCATACAAATGTCCCCCCCCACACTTTTCACATATTTATTTGTATCATTTATCATTTTCCTTCCACTTCACAATTATGTGACACTTTGTGTTGGTCTATCACATAAAATCCCAATAAAATACATTTATGGTTTTGGTTGTAACAAAATGTGGGGAATTTCAAGGGGTATGAATACTTTTTCAAGGCACTGTACCTTGCCGACCACCCACAGTACATTTACGTCATTACTTGGATATTTAGGCCCCCACTCAGCTCTATGCCCTTGGAGGACCGGAGCGACCTCCAACGTCACTTCCAGTTCTCGTGCTTAAAGTAACTTTTTTTTTTTAAGTCAAAGTGTCAAAAAACTTTTTTTTTTCCTTTTGCTTTTTAAAGGTAAAGGAGAGATTTGAGGTATTTTTGGCCCCCAGATCTCCTAATAAAGAGGTCCTGTCATTTTTTTTCTAATACAAGGGTTGTTTACATTTCTTATAACAGGAATAAAAGCGATCAAATAAAATAAAGGGACAGTGTAAAAATAAAAAAGTAAAATAAATAAGAAAAAAAAGCTTTTTTAAAGCGCCCCCATCCCCCCGTGCTCGCGCGCAAAAGCGATTGCATACGTAAGTCGCACCCGCACATGTTAAACGATCTTCGCACCACACATGTGAGGTATCGTCACGATCGTTGGAGCGAAAGCAATAATTCTAGCCCTGGACCTCCTCTGTAACTCTAAACTGCTAACCTGTGAAAAAAAAAAAAAGTAGTGAAGATTTTTAAGTACCGCAGTTTGTCGCCATTCCACGAGCGCGTGCAATTTTAAAACCGTGACATGTTAGGTATCTATTTACTCAACGTAACGTCATCTTTCATAAAAAGTGGGGTTAACGTTAGTGTTTTTGTATTTTAATTCATTAAAATAATTTTTTCGCCCCAAAAAATGCATTTGAAAGAACGCTTCCCAAATATCATGTGACATAAAATATTGCAACAATCGGCGTTTTATTCTCTAGGGTCTCTGCCAAAAAAAATGTAGAATGCTTTGGGGGTTTATAAGTAATTTTCTAGCAAGAAATACTGATATTTATTGGTAAACAAACGAATATTATGAATGATTTATAACACGTGCGACGGTTGCATGGAGTATGTCCGGCTCACATCGCTCCTTGGCTGATCATCTGCCGCCGTCGGAGTCCCCGCTCTTATCTCCCGGCCGGTGCGAACCAATCAATGCCTGCCGCACTTCTTCCCAACACCCAGGAAGAAAAAACAATTAGAAGCCATCGATCCGGGAGGCGCAGCGCTGAATATTCATAACGTGCCGACTTGACCTTCATTGGAGGGGCGGCGTAGTCACCGATTCTGCTCAGGATTGACCTTCAGAGCCCAACCACAATACAAGACGCACAGCGATGTCGGGGGCCACAACAACCATCATGGCACTGCCCCCCCCCGTCCCTGCACTGCCCCCCCCATCCCTGCAGTGCCCCCCCCGTCCCTGCACTGCCCCCCCCCGTCCCTGCACTGCCCCCCCCCATCCCTGCACTGCCCCCCCATCCCTGCACTCCCCCCCCCCATCCCTGCACTGCCCCCCCCATCCCTGCAGTGCCCCCCCCATCCCTGCACTGCCCTCCCCATCCCTGCACTGCCCCCCCATCCCTGCACTGCCCCCCCATCCCTGCACTGCCCCCCCCATCCCTGCACTGCCCCCCCCATCCCTGCACTGCCCCCCCCCCATCCCTGCACTGCCCCCCCATCCCTGCACTGCCCCCCCCATCCCTGCACTGTTTATTGCTGGTTATGTCTAGGGGTACATAAACAAGGTGTAAGTACTTACCTCATCTCTCCCTTCACCTGGGTCCCCCAGCTCCCATGAAGCCTCCTCTGTAAGGTGCTCCAGGCCGCGGTCGCGCTTTAGCCTCCTCCATCCACAGTCCTTGGATTTGATGATGCAGAGGCTCCGCCCACAGACTTTCAGGCAGAGAAGGGGACCACCAATACAATAAAGCCGGATACTCTATGTCACCCATTGCAATGACTCTTTAGTAACTACATGGCAGGATTTAGCATTAAAAACTAACGCGTTTCGGCCGGAGCCTTACTCATAGCATAGAGTTGTGGTCTCCAAATTGTGTCCTGGGGACCAGATGTGGCTCTTTGCTTGTTTTTATCCGGCCACTGAGGCATTATTCTTGACACTGACACCAGCAATGGGGCATAATTCCCCCACTGACATCAATGATGGGGCACTATTCCACTCACTGACACCAATGATGGGACACTATTCCTCCCACTGATACCAATGATGGGGCACTATTCCTCCCACTGACACCAATGATGGGACACTATTCCTCCCACTGACACCAATGATGGGACACTATTCCTCCCACTGACACCAATGATGGGGCACTATTCCTCCCACTGATACCAATGATGGGGCACTATTCCTCCCACTGACACCAATGATGGGACACTATTCCTCCCACTGACACCAATGATGGGGCACTATTCCTCCCACTGATACCAATGATGGGGCACTATTCCTCCCACTGACACCAATGATGGGGCACTATTCCTCCCACTGACACCATTGATGGGGCACTATTCCTCCCACTGACACCAATGACGGGGCACTATTCCTCCTACTGATACCAGTGATGGGACACTATCCCTTCCATTGACACCAATGATGGGGCACTATTCCTCCCACTGACACCAATGATGGGGCACTATTCCTCCCAGTGACACCAATGAGGGGGCACTATTCCTCCCACTGACACCAATGATGGGGCACTATTCCTCCTATTCCTCACAGTGACACCAATGAGGGGGCACTATTCCACTCACTGACACCAATGATGGGGCACTATTCCTCCCACTGACACCAATGATGGGGTAGTATTCCTACCAATGATGGGGCACCATTCCTCCCACTGACACCAATGATGGGACACTATTCCTCCCACTGACACCAATGATGGGGTAGTATTCCTACCAATGATGGGGCACCATTCCTCCCACTGACACCAATGATGGGACACTATTCCTCCCAGTGACACCAATGATGGGACACTATTCCTCCCAGTGACACCAATGATGGGACACTATTCCTCCCACTGACACCAATGATGGGGTAGTATTCCTACCAATGATGGGGCACTATTCCTTCCACTGACACCAATGATGGGACACTATTCCTCCCACTGACACCAATGATGGGGTAGTATTCCTACCAATGATGGGGCACCATTCCTCCCACTGACACCAATGATGGGACACTATTCCTCCCAGTGACACCAATGATGGGACACTATTCCTCCCAGTGACACCAATGATGGGACACCATTCCTCCCACTGACACCAATGATGGGACACTATTCCTCCCAGTGACACCAATGATGGGACACTATTCCTCCCACTGACACCAATGATGGGACACTATTCCTCCCAGTGACACCAATGATGGGACACTATTCCTCCCACTGACACCAATGATGGGGCACTATTCCTCCCAGTGACACCAATGATGGGGCACTATTCCTCTCATCAGTGTGTCACCTATCATCCCAGCATGAGATTTGCTCTTCTCTGTGACCCCGGTTTAGATGAAGAAGCTGCAGGGCGCTCACTGTTCCCCCGCCCCCTCCTGTCCCCGGTGCCTCGGTGTACCCCGGATCAGAGTCCCGAACAATAAAGACGTCAGCGCTCTGCGGACAGCCAGACACAGCAAACAACCCCTCCCCCCCCCCCCTGTGTACATAAAGGGCGACTCCACTGAACGATGCTCAGGCTTAATTAGGACTTTTAATTGCTAATCATCTCCCAATAGGATTAGTGCTGTTATCTATTAATTATCCGCAGAGCCGCGTGTTTGGCTACGAGGAGAAGAGAACGGCAATGTGCGTCGCACTTCATTATGTGCTGCCAGAGAGGGAGGACTGCGGGAATATGGAGATATTAGGAGACCAATTCCCGGGACCTCGTTATCTGCAGATCTGTGTGCCGTATCCCCCCCCCCCCATCTTATCCATCGTACAATTCACTGGTGTCCCTAATTATACATACAATGTAACTATTTGTTTAATCCAGAAGATTTACCCCCTTCAAGACCAGGCCATAGTTTGTTATACTGTGCTACTTTAACTGGTAACTGCGCGGTCATGCAACGCTGAACCCAAATTACATTTATATCATTTTTTTCACACAGATCAAGCTTTGTTTTGGTTTATAAACATTGATCAGACAGGAGATAGAGAGATACAAAGTAACATTGTATATAAACATTGATCAGACAGGAGATGGAGAGATACAAAGTAACATTGTATATAAACATTGATCAGACAGGAGATGGAGAGATACAAAGTAACATTGTTTATAAACATTGATCAGACAGGAGATAGATACAAAGTAACATTGTTTATAAACATTGATCAGATAGGAGATACAAAGTAACATTGTTTATAAACATTGATCAGACGGGAGATGGAGAGATACAAAGTAACATTGTTTATAAACATTGATCAGACAGGAGATGGAGAGATACAAAGTAACATTGTTTATAAACATTGATCAGACAGGAGATGGAGAGATACAAAGTAACATTGTTTATAAACATTGATTAGACAGGAGATGGAGAGATACAAAGTAACATTGTTTATAAACATTGATCAGATAGGAGATACAAAGTAACATTGTTTATAAACATTGATCAGACAGGAGATGGAGAGATACAAAGTAACAATGTTTATAAACATTGATTAGACAGGAGATGGAGAGATACAAAGTAACATTGTTTATAAACATTGATCAGACAGGAGATGGAGAGATACAAAGTAACATTGTTTATAAACATTGATCAGATAGGAGATACAAAGTAACATTGTTTATAAACATTGATCAGACGGGAGATCGAGAGATACAAAGTAACATTGTTTATAAACATTGATCAGACGGGAGATAGAGAGATACAAAGTAACATTGTTTATAAACATTGATCAGACGGGAGATAGAGAGATACAAAGTAACATTGTTTATAAACATTGATTAGACAGGAGATGGAGAGATACAAAGTAACATTGTTTATAAACATTGATCAGACGGGAACTATAGAGATACAAAGTCACATTGTTTATAAACTTTGATCAGACAGGAGCTAAAGTGATACAAAGTAACATTGTTTATAAACATTGATCAGACAGGAGATGGAGAGATACAAAGTAACATTGTTTATAAACATTGATCAGATAGGAGATACAAAGTAACATTGTTTATAAACATTGATCAGACAGGAGATAGAGAGATACAAAGTAACATTGTTTATAAACATTGATCAGACGGGAGATCGAGAGATACAAAGTAACATTGTTTATAAACATTGATCAGACGGGAACTATAGAGATACAAAGTAACATTGTTTATAAACATTGATCAGACAGGAGATAGAGAGATACAAAGTAACATTGTATATAAACATTGATCAGACGGGAGATCGAGAGATACAAAGTAACATTGTTTATAAACATTGATCAGACGGGAACTATAGAGATACAAAGTCACATTGTTTATAAACATTGATCAGACAGGAGCTAAAGTGATACAAAGTAACATTGTTTATAAACATTGACCAGATGGGATATAGAGAGATACAAAGTAACATTGTTTATAAACATTGACCAGATGGGATATAGAGAGATACAAAGTAACATTATTTATAAACATTGATCAGACGGGAGCTAAAGGGATACAAAGTAACATTGTTTATAAACATTCATCAGCTATGAGATAGAGAGATACAAAGTAACATTGTTTATAAACATTGATCAGACGGGAGATAGAGAGATACAAAGTAACATTGTTTATAAACATTGATCAGACAGGAGATAGAGAGATACAAAGTAACATTGTTTATAAACATTGATCAGACGGGAGATAGAGAGATACAAAGTAACATTGTTTATAAACATTGATCAGACAGGAGATAGAGAGATACAAAGTAACATTGTTTATAAACATTGATCAGACATGAGATAGAGAGATACAAAGTAACAATGTTTATAAACATTGATCAGACGGGAGATAGAGAGATACAAAGTAACATTGTTTATAAACATTGATCAGACAGGAGATGGAGAGATACAAAGTAACATTGTTTATAAACATTGATCAGACAGGAGATGGAGAGATACAAAGTAACAATGTTTATAAACATTGATCAGACGGGAGATAGAGAGATACAAAGTAACATTATTTAGAGGCATGGTTGCGAAGTACAAAGTAAGAGTGTTACTTTTGTATTTACAATGTTTCATTCATCTGCAAATGATGTCAGTTAAAGCAACCTGAAAACTTTTTTTAAATACCATTTCTTCCTAATTTCCCGTTTATTAACCTGTAAATTTCCCCAATTATCCAGAAGATTTACCCCCCTTCATTACCGGGACATTTTTAGCGAAATGACACAGCATTACATTAACTGGTAATTGCGCGGTCATACAATGCTGTACATAAATTTAATTTATGTCATTTTTTTCCCCACAAATAATGATTTCTTTTGGTATTTGATCACCTCTCGGTTTTTTATTTTTTACGCTATAAACCAAAGAAAGACCGACAATTTGATAAAAAAAAAACAATATATTTTACTTTCTGCTATAAAACATATCCAATAAAAAAATTAAAATAAACAATTTTTTTAAAATAAATTTAGGACATTTATTCTGTTACATATTTTTGGTAAAATAAACCCCAATAAGCGTATATTGATCGGTTTGTGCAAAAGTTACAGCGTCTACAAACTATGGGATATTGACTGGAATTTTTATTGATGTATTTATTTTTCTTATACCAGTAATGGCGGCAATCAGCGACTTCTAGCGGGTCTGCGATATTGCGGCAGACAATCGGACACTAACTGACACTTTGTGGGAGCCAGTGACACCAATATGCACTGTCACTGTACCTAACCAGTGTTTATGTGTGCTCTATGTGAGGTGCTTTTACTAAAAGATGTGCTTTGCAGGGAAAGAAAATCCATCACTTCCCCGCTGACAGAACAGAGCTCTGTATTGTTTACATGGATAGAGCTCCGTCCAATCAGTCTCCTCGCTGGTCAGTGGGTGCCGGCGGACTTCTATTGGCTGGTACCTGCTGATCGACTTCTGCTGTGATTAATCACAGCACAAGTGGTGCTCCCCCTACTGGGTACTGCAGAATCGTCTCTATATACGTGATAATGCACAGCCAATCCGCACTGGAGCAATAAAGCAACACATGGTCAGCAACTGGTTAAATATATAATGTAACTATTTGTTTAACTTCCGCCCTCCCCCTCAGTCTTACACAGGTGTACAGGCTCCTCCCCTCATCCTGCTCACAGCGCCAATTGTTACACCTGACTCCGCCCTCCCCTTCAGTCTTACACAGGTGTACTGGCTCCTCCCCTCATCCTGCTCACAGCGCCAATTGTTACACCTAACTCCGCCCTCCCCTTCAGTCTTACACAGGTGTACTGGCTCCTCCCCTCATCCTGCTCACAGCGCCAATTGTTACACCTAACTCCGCCCTCCCCTTCAGTCTTACACAGGTGTACTGGCTCCTCCCCTCATCCTGCTCACAGCGCCAATTGTTACACCTGACTCCGCCCTCCCCCTCAGTCTTACACAGGTGTACAGGCTCCTCCCCTCATCCTGCTCACAGCGCCAATTGTTACACCTAACTCCGCCCTCCCCCTCAGTCTTACACAGGTGTACAGGCTCCTCCCCTCATCCTGCTCACAGCGCCAATTGTTACACCTAACTCCGCCCTCCCCCTCAGTCTTACACAGGTGTACAGGCTCCTCCCCTCATCCCGCTCACAGCGCCAATTGTTACACCTGACTCCGCCCTCCCCCTCAGTCTTACACAGGTGTACAGGCTCCTCCCCTCATCCTGCTCACAGCGCCAATTGTTACACCTGACTCCGCCCTCCCCCTCAGTCTTACACAGGTGTACTGGCTCCTCCCCTCATCCTGCTCACAGCGCCAATTGTTACACCTAACTCCGCCCTCCCCTTCAGTCTTACACAGGTGTACAGGCTCCTCCCCTCATCCTGCTCACAGCGCCAATTGTTACACCTAACTCCGCCCTCCCCTTCAGTCTACACAGGTGTACTGGCTCCTCCCCTCATCCTGCTCACAGCGCCAATTGTTACACCTAACTCCGCCCTCCCCTTCAGTCTTACACAGGTGTACTGGCTCCTCCCCTCATCCTACTCACAGCACCAATTGTTACACCTGACTCCGCCCTCCCCTTCAGTCTTGCATAACTCCTCCCACTGCTTGCATCAGGGCTGAGGGCTCTTGAGAGGAATACAGAGGTCGGGGGCTGGGATGTTTTCAGGAAGATATGTACAGCCCCTTGCTGGGCCATTCCCACCAGCTGTGATCTGCATGCATTGCATAAAGAAGCACAGAGACCCAGTGATGACATCACAGTGTGTAAAATGAAGTCTGTAATGAAAATGGAAAAGTTTTATTTCATTTGAATGTTGGGAAGGCAAAATATAAGCAGATGAGACTTCAACTTTAACCCTTTGTCTACCGAGGAACGTTTATAAACAGTCTTTTATAGAAGGGGTTAGAAGAGGCTCATGGCTGCTACTACAGTGGGGAACTTGGGATTGTTTTTTTTTTTTTTTTTTTTTTTTAACCGGCGATCGACGTTTATCTAAAAAAATGATTGTGTGAAGTGACCCATCCCTTCCCTCTGCAGTATATAGACAGGAAGTGGCTGAAAGAGGCGGCAGGAGGCACACGGCACTCAGATGGGGAAAAGGATGGAAGAAGGTGTCTGTTTTTTGTGATGCAGAGCAAACGAAGGGATTGGAGTGTTTAACCCCCAATATTCATAAAATGCAGGTCACGGGGGTCCCACAGGGGACAGCCCTTGATAGGAGGAGAGGCCGGTCACATGACGGCTTTTTTTTCTTCTTTTTAATAAGAAAGTTCTGAACACATCAGTAAATCTCAGTGATATGTAAAGCATTTGGGGGCCCCGTTTATAAAACAGTGTATGCTTTCCATAAGGCATTTAGGGGGGCCCTTCTTTATACCAGAGGTATGTCTGTGGTAAGGCATTTCGGGGCCCTATTATAATGCAGTGCAATGTCCATGGTAGGGCATTTAGGGGCCCTGTTATTAAGCAGTGGTCTACCCACAGTAAGGCATTCCCGGGCCCTCCCATAAAGTATGGGTATGCCTGCAGTAGTCTGCCCATAGTACGGCTTTTAGGGGCCCTTCTATAAAGCAGTGGTATGTCCACGGTAAAATATTTAGGGGCCCTTGTTAAAAGCAGTGGTATGCCTACAGTAAGGCACATAGGGGCCCTTCTTTAAAACAGCGGGATACCCTTGAGAAGACATTTAGGGGCCCTTCTGTAAACAGTGGCATGCCCACAGTAAGGCATTTCGGGGGCCCTGTTATAATATACGGGCATGCCTACAGAGAGGCATTTAGGGGCCCTCCTTTAAAGCACTGGTATGCCCACAGTATGACACTTAGTGGCCCTTTTATTAAGCAGTGTTATACTCACAGTTAAGCATTTAGGGGCCCCATTTATAAAGTAGTAGTATGGTCGTTGTAAGGTGCTTAGGGGTCATTTTATAAAGCAGGGATATCCCAAGATAAGGCATTTAAGGGCCCTTCTGTAAAACAATGTTATGCCCATGATCATGCCATACCACTGCTTTATAAAAGGACCCATGTCCAGTTAGGTTTAGATTTAGAGCAACCCTTCAGAGCATTGAGTTGGTGAACCTCCATTAGATCTGGAGATCCTCCATTGGATCTGGTGACCCCCCCATGGGATCTGGGGATCCTCCATTACATCTGGGGACACTCCATGGGATTAGGGGATCCTGCATTGGATCTGGTGACCCTTCTTGGGATCTGGGGATCCTCCATTGGATCTAGTGACCCTCCTTGGGATCTGGGGATCCTCCGTTGGATCTGGTGCCCTTCCATGGGATCTGGGGATCCTCCATTGGATCTGGTGACCCTTCTTGGGATCTGGGGATCCTCCATTGGATCTAGTGACCCTCCTTGGGATCTGGGGATCCTCCGTTGGATCTGGTGCCCTTCCATGGGATCTGGGGATCCTCCATTGGATCTGGTGCCCTTCCATGGGATCTGGGGACCCTCCATTGGATCTGGTGACACTCCATGGGATTAGGGGATCCTCCATTGGATCTGGTGACCCTCCATGGGATCTGGGGATCCTCCATTATATCTGGTGACCCTCCATGGAATCTTGGGATCCTTCAATGGATCTGATGACCCTCCATGGGATCTGGGGATCCTCCATTATATCTGGTGACCCTCCATGGAATCTTGGGATCCTTCAATGGATCTGATGACCCTCCATGGGATCTGGGGATCCTTTATTGAATCTGATGACCCTCCATTGGATCCGGGGATCCTCCATTGGTTCAGGTGACCCTCCATGAGATCCAGGGATCCCCCATTCAAACTGATGACCCTCCATAGGATCTAGGAATCCTCCATTGTATCTAGTGACCCTACATGGGATTCAGGGATCCGCCATTGGATCTGGTGACCCTCCACGGGATCTTGGGATCCACCATTGGATCTGGTGATCCTCCATTGTATCCGGAGGTCCCCTTCCCTGCTACTCCAGCCATATCCACACATCTGCCGGGACAGAATTGTAAGTGCTAATCGTGCGTTTCCTCAGCATACAATCCCGGCGGTGCAGAACGAGGACGAGGCAGACGGGATTTGTACGGCTTCATGCCTCTCCTCGTCACACAGAACTTATCGCCCCCCGGAGACGCATAAACAGGAAGATTTTATGAAGATCAATGACAGGAGCCATGTTGGCTGTACAAATGTCAGATATGATCTTAATGGTGAAGAGGAGGAAGATGGGAGATAATTCTCACTGCCGTCATCTCGCCAATTCTTCGCTAAATTCCGCCGTCCTGGGATAACTGCCGGAATCTTCTGCTGATTTTTGAAGTTTCATATTATCACAGCTGGGGGTTGGGTGACGTCCCTGGAAAGGGGGTGATGTGTCACATTTGGGGGGGGCAGAAATATATTTAATAATGACGAGGTTTAAGAACATAACAGGCCTGATATAAAAAGGTCAAAATTACGTTTTATTCTGGAAAATATTTTTTCCCAACCTATTTGTACAGATGAGAATCACCAAAAACGCAGTTCCTTTTAAAGTGTACCTGTCTAAGAGCAACCACATTGATGAGCCTTTTCTGTGCACCTCTCTGATTTATCTTCACTTTATTAGCCTTATGGCTGAACCATGTCAATTACCCTCCCCCCTGTGCAGTGAGGGTGTCCTAGTATCCAGCATTCAGGGGTGATAAAAAATGACTCGGGGGGGCCTTTGAATAAGCTCCGGGTCCCACCCCCCTAACCTCTAGAGCAGGGGCCCCCTAAACAAGTCTCCTTCAGACTTTGGGGGCCAGTGGAAGTAGAATATACCCAAGTGTCAGTGGGTGTAAAATAATTACATTGGTCTTATAATCAGTAGGAAGAGGAATAGTGCCCCATCATTGGGAGGAATAGAGTCCTAAGGGCCAGATAAAGGGAAGCAAAGCGCCACAGTTTGGAGACCACTGCTCTAGAGCCTAGCTATTGGCCCATTGGAACATTCTTCCCACTGATCACCAATGTAAGGAACGTTCTTTTCACTGATCACCAATGTAAGGGACATTCTTCTCACTGATCACCAATGTAAGGAATATTCTTCTCACTGATCACCAATGTAAGGAACATTCTTCTCACTGATCACCAATGTAAGGGACATTCTTCCCACTGATCACCAATGTAAGGGACATTCTTCCCACTGATCACCAATGTAAGGGACATTCTTCTCACTGATCACCAATGTAAGGAACATTCTTCTCACCGATCACCAATGTAAGGAACATTCTTCTCACTGATCACCAATGTAAGGAACATTCTTCTCACTGATCACCAATGTAAGGAACATTCTTCTCACTGATCACCAATGTAAGGAACATTCTTCTCATTGATCACCAATATAAGGAACATTCTTCTCACTGATCACCAATGTAAGGAACGTTCTTCTCACTGATCACCAATGTAAGGTATATTCTTCTCACTGATCACCAATGTAAGGAACATTCTTCTCACTGACCACCAATGTAAGGGACATTCTTCTCACTGATCACCAATGTAAGGGACATTCTTCTCACTGATCACCAATGTAAGGAACATTCTTCTCACTGATCACCAATGTAAGGAACATTCTTCTCACTGATCACCAATGTAAGGAACATTCTTCTCACTGATCACCAATGTAAGGAACATTCTTCCCACTGATCACCAATGTAAGGAACGTTCTTCTCACTGATCACCAATGTAAGGGACATTCTTCCCACTGATCACCAATGTAAGGAACATTCTTCTCACTGATCACCAATGTAAGGAACATTCTTCTCACTGATCACCAATGTAAGGAACATTCTTCTCACTGATCACCAATGTAAGGAACATTCTTCTCACTGATCACCAATGTAAGGAACATTCTTCCCACTGATCACCAATGTAAGGGACATTCTTCTCACTGATCACCAATGTAAGGGGCATTGTCCTAGTGACCCCCAATGGACTAATCTTAGAGGGGTTCCCTTAGATGTAAAAATTATTTCAGGGGCTCCTCTGGGGTACAGTGGTTGAGGAGGGTTGCTTTAGAGAGTACCTGTCACAATGAAGGTAATGTGTGGACTCAGCAGATGAGGAACCTCCGGGAAGCAGGAAACGTCCAGATTTTTCATCCTCTGGGATGTGATTGGAGAATTGAGCGGATAATTGTTATGGGATACATTGTGTAGAAGTACAGGGGCTCTTATGTGATGTGATTGATGTGGAATGATGGGACTTGTAGTTCTCAGTAGCCAGGTTTGCTCTATCAGATGTGATATAACGATGGTTTTCTTGTCTCTCTGCAGGCATACAGCTTTGCCATCGGGACTTGGCCTAAGAACGGACTTCTAGACATGAACAAAGGCATGAGTCTCCAGCACATAGGGCGGCCACACAGCGGCATAGGTGAGTTCCGGGTCTTCCTTTTACTGAATTACTTTGTTTACTACCTGTGACAGGTAAGTGATCAATTGCATGCCATAGGTCTGATGGTGTCCATTGGAAACACACAGTAGGGCTGGCCAAAGAATGTTTAAATCTAGCCAGTTCCTTCTGAGTTGACCAAAATTTGAGCTGTGGGTGGCCCTGCAAACCGACTCTGCAAAAGTCCATTCAAAAGGCAAATGAGCCTAGTTGAAAATTAATAGCTGAAGAGTGACGGCATCCTATCAGATGTATTGTCCTATCAGATGTATTGTCCTATCAGACGTATCGTCATATCAGACGTATCCTCCTATCAGATGTATTGTCCTATCAGACGTATCCTCCTATCAGATGTATTGTCCTATCAGACGTATCTTCGTATCAGACGTATCCTCCTATCATATGTATTGTCCTATCAGACGTATTGTCCTAGCAGATGTATTGTCCAGTCAGATGTTTTGTCCTATCAGACGTATCCTTCTATCAGACGTATCCTTCTATCAGACGTATCCTTCTATCAGACATGTCCTTCTATCAGACGTATCCTTCTATCAGACATGTCCTTCTATCAGACGTATCCTTCTATCAAACGTATCCTCCTATCAGACATATCCTTCTATCAGACGTATCCTTCTATCAGACATGTCCTTCTATCAGACGTATCCTTCTATCAGACGTATCCTCCTATCAGACGTATCCTTCTATCAGACGTATCCTTCTATCAGACGTATCCTTCTATCAGACGTATCCTTCTATCAGACGTATCTTCCTATCAGACTTATCCTCCTATCATATGCATCGTCCTATCAGACGTATGGTCGTATCAGACGTATCCTTCTATCAGACGTATCCTTCTATCAGACATGTCCTTCTATCAGACGTATCCTTCTATCAGACGTATCCTTCTATCAGACGTATCCTTCTATCAGACGTATCCTTCTATCAGACATGTCCTTCTATCAGACGTATCCTTCTATCAGACATGTCCTTCTATCAGACGTATCCTTCTATCAGACGTATCCTTCTATCAGACGTATCCTTCTATCAGACATGTCCTTCTATCAGACGTATCCTCCTATCAGACATATCCTTCTATCAGACGTATCCTTCTATCAGACGTATCCTTCTATCAGACGTATCCTCCTATCAGACATATCCTCCTATCAGACATATCCTTCTATCAGACGTATCCTCCTATCAGACGTACCCTTCTATCAGACGTATCCTTCTATCAGAGGTATCCTTCTATCAGACGTATCCTTCTATCAGACGTATCTTTCTATCAGACTTATCCTCCTATCATATGCATCGTCCTATCAGACGTATGGTCGTATCAGACGTATCCTCCTATCAGACGTATTGTCTAGTCAGATGTTTTGTCCTATCAGACGTATCCTTCTATCAGACGTATCTTCCTATCAGACGTATCTTCCTATCAGACGTATCTTCCTATCAGACGTATCTTCCTATCAGACTTATCCTCCTATCATATGCATCGTCCTATCAGACGTATGGTCGTATCAGACGTATCCTCCTATCAGACGTATTGTCTAGTCAGATGTTCTGTCCTATCAGACGTATCCTTCTATCAGACGTATCCTTCTATCAGACGTATCCTTCTATCAGACGTATCTTCCTATCAGACTTATCCTCCTATCATATGCATCGTCCTATCAGATGTATCGTCCTATCAGACGTATCCTCCTATCAGACGTATCCTCCTATCAGACGTATCCTCCTATCAGACGTACCCTTCTATCAGAAATATCATCCTATCAGATGTATTGTCCTATCAGTCTTATTGTCCTGTCAGATGTATTGTTCTATTAGAAATATTGTCCTATCAAAAAGCAGATGTATTTTCCTTTGAGACATCATCCTATCAGACGTATCGTCCTATCAGAAGCAGTCACTATTTGACTGCACCACTGTATTCTGGCCGGCATGGGCACCATGGCTGGTGAATCTAACATCTGGCAGTGGGGATTCTTGGTGTGGATGGGAATCTCCGTCTTGCAGGTGGTGACTGCGGTGCATCAGAACACGCTGTGCAGAAATATTATATGTATTTTTTAATACATTATGACATAATAAGGTTGTTTGCTCTGTCCTTGCGTTAAGCAGCACTGTAGTAGTGGTGTAGTAAGGATGTAGTAGCAGTGTAGTAGGCCTGTAGTAGTGGTGTAGTAGTGATATAGTAACTGTGTAGTAGTGGTGTAGTGGGGATGTAGTAGTAGTGTAGTAGCAGTGTAGTAGGCCTGTAGTAATGGTGTGATAGTAATATAGTAGTGGTGTAGAAGTGATATAGTAATGGTGTAGTAGTGGTGTAGTGGGGATGTTGTAGTAGTGGTGTAATAGGGATGTAGTAGCGGTGTAGTATCAGTGTAGTAGGGATGTAGTTGTCGTGTAGTAGGGATGTGGTAGTAGTGGTGTAGTAGGGATGTAGTTGTGTAGAAGGGATGTAGTAGGTCTGTAATAATGGTGTGATAGTGATGTAGTAGTGATAAATTAGTGGTGTAATAGTGATATAGTAGCGTAGTAGTGGTGTAGCAGCAGTGTAGTAAAGATGTAGTAGAAGTGTAGTAGGGATGTAGTGGTATAGTAGGGATGTAGTTGTCATGTAGTATTGATATAGTAGCGGTGTAGTAGGGATGTAGTTGTTGTGTAGTAGGGGTGTAGTAGTGGTGTAATAGTAATGGTTTAGTAGCAGTGTAGTAGGGATTATTACTAAGCATCATTCCAGCTCCATAACCAGAATCTGCCCATCTGACGTGCCTTACATTGGTGCCGGATTCAGGATTGCGGAGCAGTAATTGGCCTCAATGATAGCCGGCAGCAGTATGAGGTACCGGCGGTAGAGACAACTATACAGTGTAGATGTCTGTCTGCTCAGCAAGTGACCTCATTGTCATTTCATCGGTTTTGGGTGTTGGCCGGGCGGTAATATTTTTCCAATAGAGAGATTTCCCCCAATGGCTTCATCAGGCCGGATCACCAGATCGAATTGTTTGCTGTATAGACACAAACATGTCCGGGATTTGCTCATTGCTGACCCTCTGATCCCGGAGACGTGTGACATCTATACAGCAAATTAAGAATCTGGGTGATTCTGCCACCTCTGAGTCCTCCTCGTTATTTATAGCGCCTACGCCTTGAAGAAGGGGGGGGGGGGGAGAAACGCGTTGGTGTTCTTGTTGTGAATTAATACCATGATTAGTAGTCTTTGGGCTCTCAGACCTTTTTTTTTCTTTTTCTTTTTTTGGCACTCTCATTACATTTTGTACAATTAGATATTTATTGCCGTGTTGCTGTTGTCACAGTGACAGGAAGTGAGGGTAATTCTCTGTGACGGAGGCAGTAAAAACCCAGCAGAGGTCGGCGATGAACCACGTATGTGCAGAGACCGGTGACATCTGCCGGCGATCATCGTCAGACAAACGGTTAATCTTTTTTTTCTCTCCTTAGCCTCTAACCGCAAAAACTCTTCAATCAATAGATGTTAAGGAGATGAATTATTTAAATCTCAGCAGCATTTAATTAGAGAGACTGTTCTGAGGGATGGCTCTGCCTGAGTTATTGACAGCAATTGCATTAAAATTTGGTTTGGGCTTGGAGTGGGCATTCATTTAACGGGCGTGTGGGGACGGCCCTGGAGGAGCGGGGCGGGCGGGCCAGGAAAAGTGCAAATTAGATGCATCCCAATATCATTTCTTCATCCATCCTTATTATCAGATGATCCAGACTCCGTTTTCGAGACACGTTCTGGTTGTTGGGAACAGCAAATTTGAGGTGGCATTTATTTCATTGGAGGAGATGAAAACTGCCCCCCCCCCGCCCTGCCGCCCCCAACCCCCCCCCCCCCCCCCCCCCCCGTGTTTATATGGCCTCAGTCTACGCTTGGCGAACACTTTATAGAAATGCAATTAGTGAGGTTGAAGTTCATTGATTTATACAAATTAGGAAAATAATAAATCAATAACTCGAAGACCAGATTATGTAGAATCCTAAACCCATGACTGATCCAGAGACGTGGTCCAAATTCCTCCAACAAGGGAAAAAGAAAAACCTCCCTCATCCCCTCTAAGGCCAAGGGTGTCAAACTCCATTTCCTTGAGGGCCACATCAGCACTATGGTTGCCCTCAACGGGGCAGTTGTATCTGTAAGACTATTTAAATTTATCCACGGCTTTTTTTTTTCCCTCAGAGAATAGGTGCAGGAACTCAACCACGCCCCCCCCCCCCCCCAAAGCTGAACCACATGGAATGGTGGGTGTGGCCAAATTGCACTTCAACAGTGGGAGGATCTTAAAGTTCACAGGTCAAGGAAGCTCTATGTCCCAAGTGTAGGGTTCAGGGGTACTCTATTTACAAAGTGCAGCTTCAGGGCTTGCCCTATGCACAGCATGCAAAGTTCAGGGGTGCGCTGTGTACAGAGTGCAGGTGACCATTTGCGTCGAAGTGAGCCCTCTCTACCCAACTGCATCAAAGTGATCCCTCTCTACCCAACTGCATCAAAGTGATCCCTCTCTACCCAACTGCATCAAAGTGACCCCTCTCTGGCCAACTGCATCAAAGTGATCCCTCTCTGGCCAACTACATCAAAGTGATCCCTCTCTGGCCAACTACATCAAAGTGATCCCTCTCTGGCCAACTACATCAAAGTGATCGCTCTCTGGCCAACTGCATCAAAGTGATCCCTCTCTGGCCAACTGCATCAAAGTGACCTCTCTCTGGCCAACTGCATCAAAGTGACCCCTCTCTGGCCAACTGCATCAAAGTGATCCCTTTCTGGCCAACTACATCAAAGTGATCCCTCTCTGGCCAACTACATCAAAGTGATCCCTCTCTGGCCAACTGCTTCAAAGTGATCCCTCTCTGGCCAACTACATCAAAGTGATCCCTCTCTGGCCAACTACATCAAAGTGATCCCTCTCTGGCCAACTGCATCAAAGTGATCCCTCTCTGGCCAACTGCATCAAAGTGATCCCTCTCTGGCCAACTGCATCAAAGTGATCCCTCTCTGGCCAACTGCATCAAAGTGATCCCTCTCTGGCCAACTGCATCAAAGTGATCCCTCTCTGGCCAACTACATCAAAGTGATTCCTCTCTACCCAACTGCTTCAAAGTGATCCCTCTCTACCCAACTGTTTCAAAGTGATCCCTCTCTGACCATCTGCGTCAATATGATCCCTCTCTGACCATTTGCATCAATATGATCCCTCTGTAGTCAACTGCATCAAATGCCTCGTTTCCACTGAGCAGAACAGTTTGGGTTGGTTCGGTACGGTACGCTATTTTGAGTGTTTCCATTATGAAAGCGGCCCATATAACCGAACCATACCGCACCATTCATGGTCCTGCTTCAGATGTGGGGCCATAGAAAATGGTACGGTTTAGTTAGAGCGGAGCTACAATATATTCCACTGATTGGCGGACGTGTGACGCCAGGCTAGGCATTTTTTCTAAACCCACGTATTGCCCCTGGTGGTCCGACTTGCAGTAGAAACGCTCACCTGAATAGGTCGGACCATTCTAACCCTTCCAAACTGTACCAACCCGAACCGTTCCACTCATTGGAAACGAGGCAAAAGTGACCCCTCTCTGGCCAACTGTGTAAAACTGAATCCTCTCTGGCCAACTGCAAAAATTTGCAATTTAGTTCTTCCTGAACAAGGAAAAACGGGTCTGGAATAAGTGACCAGGTGGCTGTGGCCTTGTTCATGGCTGACCGTAGAAGCACGTGTTCCCTCACTCCCTCTTATAGTATTGGCTCCCATGTTGTACTTGGGCAGCATTTCCCATTCCTGTTTAAAACCATGATATACTGTCCTTTGGAGAAGTCGGAGGCCATGAGGGATGACAGAACTCTCATCAACTGGTGTACCAAGAGCTGCTGCCCCCCCCCCCCCCCATCTTCAAATTAGCTGAGATATTTGAGATCCAATTAACCAAAGAGCCCAGAGTCTCCCTATACTGAGCTTCATCTCCCAACCGCTGGAGATAACTCAACTGCGTTTTCATAAATCTTGTCTGGCACAGGGGTTGATGGCGCTTCTGGCTCGGGCCTTTGCCTGGAACATCTCCATGAAAGCCTTTGTCACAGGTTCAACTGGTGACCCGGCCACCCCAGCCCCTTTTCCTCAGGAGGTAGTTATGGGGTTTCCAGTTATAATTAAGTCGTAATATCTATCACTTGTCACCCTCTGCTATGCGCGAGTCCTTCCCCGAGTGTGTTTTACCTCCATTCCGCAGCTTGGGATGCAGCCCATTACACACTGAGAGTTCCCAGCACTGTGCAATCAATGCTTTAATTGATACTTCATGCAGTTAATGTATCCCAGAAATGAGTAATATCCTCTCCTCGTACTAGTCCTGCGGTGACACTGAGGTATGGCGTATTCGCTGTGTCTCCTCACTGTGATCTGCCGCTTAATGCAGTGCCGCGAGTTTATCTTCGTCCCGGGATGTTATCAATAGAGCGGCCTTTGTTACTCCCTTCCAGAAAGTGACAAAACCCGGAGACCATCACTCTCCCTGTCACTTACCGCTTGCCAGTCTGTCGTGTCCACCGCAGGAGTGCTGCCTGTTTTATCTCACACTGTCCATAAACTGTGTCCTATTGATTACCCAGCATTGCTGAATTCATTAAAACCGCTTCAAGGGGGCCTGTCATATAACAGAAACGGCAATCATTAGAGGAGCTCAAGGTTCATGCACATCATGTGAGGAAACTGGTGATGACCGGCGGCCCAGAAGTCTGAGGTCTGCCATCTCACAGGGAAATCCACCATGTCCACCAGTATTATTATTCTGGACCCCTATTGTCAGTGTTTCTTTATTCTGGACCCCCAAATGTCAGTGTGTCTTTATTCTAGACCCTCAAGTGCTGGTATGTTATTATTATGGACCCCCTATTGTCAGTGTGTCTTTATTCTGGACCCCCAAGGTCAGTGTCACTGTTTTGGGACCCCCAAGTGTCAGTGTGTCATTCTTCTGGGACCCCCAAGTGTTAGGGTGTCATTGTTCTGGACCCCCAAGTGTCAGTATGTCATTGTTCTGGAGCCCCGAGTGTCAGTGTATCATTATTCTGGGACCCCCAGTGCCAGTTTGTCATTGTTCTGGACCCCCAAGTGTCAGTGTGCCATTATTTTGGGACCCCCAAGTATCAGTGTGTCATTGTTCTGGGACCCCCAAGTATCAGTGTGTCATTGTTCTGGGACCCCCGTTTGTCATTGAGTCATAGTTCTGGGATCCCCCAGGCATCAGTGTGTCACTGTTCTGGGACCCCTGAGTGTCAGTGTGTCATTGCTCTGGGATTCCCCGGGCGTCAGTGTGTCATTGTTCTGGGACCCCCAAGTGTCAATGTGTCATTCTTCTGGACCCCCAAGTGTCAGTATGTCATTTTTCTGGACCCCCAAGTGTCAGTGTGTCATTCTTCTGGACCCCCAAGTGTCCGTGTGTCATTGTTCTGGGACCCCCATGCGTCAGCGTGTCATTGTTCTGGAACCCCCGAGTGTCAGTGTGTCATTGTTCTGGACCCCCAAGTGTCAGTGTGTCATTGTTCTGGACCCCCAAGTGTCAGCGTGTCATTGTTCTGGAACCCCCGAGTGTCAGTGTGTCATTGTTCTGGGTCCCCCAAGTGTGTGTGTGTCATTGTTCTGGACTCCCAAGTGTCCGTGTGTCATTGTTCTGGGACCCCTGAGTGTCAGTGTGTCATTGTTCTGGGATTCCCCGGGCATCAGTGTGTCATTGTTCTGGGACCCCCAAGTGTCAGTGTGTGATTGTTCTGGACCCCCAAGTGTCAGGGTGTCATTGTTCTGGGACCCCCAAGTGTCAGTGTCTCATTGTTCTGGACCCCCAAGTGTCAGTGTGTCATTGTTCTGGACCCCCAAGTGTCAGGTTGTCATTGTTCTGGACCCCCAAGTGTCAGTGTGTCATTGTTCTGGGACCCCCAAGTGTCAGTGTGTCATTCTTCTGGACCCCCAAGTTTTAGGGTGTCATTGTTCTGGGACCCCCAAGTGTGTGTGTGTCATTGTTCTGGGTCCCCCAAGTGTGTGTGTGTTATTGTTGTGGGACCCCCAAGTGTCGGTGTGTCATTGTTCTGGGACCCCCAAGTGTCGGTGTGTCATTGTTCTGGGACCCCCAAGTGTCAGGGTGTCATTGTTCTGGGAACCCCAAGTGTCAGGGTGTCATTGTTCTGGGAACCCCAAGTGTCCGTGTGTCATTGTTCTGGGTCCCCCAAGTGTCAGGGTGTCCTTGTTCTGGACCCCAAATGTCCGTGTGTCATTGTTGTGGGACCCCCAAGTGTCAGTGTGTCATTGTTCTGGGACCCCCATGTGTTAGTGTGTCATTGTTGTGGGACCCCCAAGTGTCCGTGTGTCATTGTTGTGGGACCCACAAGTGTCAGGGTGTCCCTGTCCCCATCAGGAGCCCCCTAAGAAATGCTGTGAAATTCATTGAAGAACGGTCAGCTGAAGGTTACCCCGGGAATGATTATAGAATCAGCTGCCCACTATCCTCACCCTGATCGGGTCAGATTATACCTGATAAATACATTGGGAAATGGCAGAGTGTCTGCTCAGGATAATAAATATTGATAGACAGACAAGTGAGGTCTCCTATCCAGAATAACTTTTATCCACATATAAAGCTGAACATTTAGAGTCCCCCATGACGTCCTCCCTCTCTGGTGACAGACTCCGGCGCGGAGATGGAAGGCCGCGATGCCGGTCTCGGAGATGAATCATTAGCGATAACACTAATGAATAAACAGCACTGATAGGGACCATTGATGGATTTTGGACATTATTCCTGAATGCGGCGGTTTGGAGAATTTTGGCATGTCACTGGGGGATGATGTAAGTCGCGTGTTCATTTAACCAAGTGGGACTAATGGCTGATGACATCATGAGAGGAGAGAGATTATAGAAATGGATGGAAGATTCCCAGCCAGAGCCATCTGTCCTTCCTGAGAGGAAGGAGATGGATCTACACAGACAGACACATCACATCAGTGCCAGGCCTGCGGGGGCCCTCTGTGTAAGGACTGACTCTCCCATGACTAGGAGGAACTGTAAGTCCCAGCAAGCCCCACTAAGAGAGCAGAGCTCCTCTGGAGCAGCCGTTGTGTGCTTTATTATATAATATACCATCAGCTCCCCACTCCAGAGATATTATTGTTCCTGTGTCCACTGTGCCCATTGTCAGGAAGTGTACAGCCCGTGGCACTGTAGCTAATCTCCCTGGATGTGGACGAAGGAGAAACATTCATCAAAGATTGCAATGAAGAATTGTGGAAATGGTGTATAAAGAACCTCAATCAGCTTCCAGACAAATCCAAGCTGACCTTCAGGCACAGGTTACACAGGATGTCCACTCACACTATACGTCTCCATCTGAATGAAAAGGTAGGAGACCCAGGAGGACCCCACTGCTGACACACAAACGTAAAAAAGCTAGATTGGAGTTTGCCAAAACTTACCTGAGGAAGCCAAAATCCTTTTGTGATAATATGTTATGGACAGACAAAATAAAATGACATCTTTTGGTAAAGCCCATCATTCTACTGTTTTTAGAAAAAGAAATGAGGCCTTTAAAGAAAAAATATAGTCCCTACAGTCACTCGTGGTGGGGGGGAGGGTCATTGATGTTTTGGGGTTGCTTTGCTGCTTCAGCCACTGGAGGTCTTGACCGTGTGCATGGAATTATGAAATTTGAAGCCTACGGAAGAATTCTGGGGTGCAATGTAGGGCCCGGTGTCAGAAAGTTGGATCTCCGTCAGAAGCCATTTATCTTACAGGAGGACAGTGACCCAAAGCACACGTCAAAAAGCACCCAGACAAAGCGCTGGAGAGCACTGAACTGGCCAGCAATGGGTCCAGATCTAAATCCCATAGAGTACCTGTGGAGAGATCTCAGAACACCAGTTGGGAAAAGGAACCCTTCCAATCTGAAAGACCTGGAGCAGTTGGCGAAAGAAGAGTGCTTCAAAATTCCAGTAGAGAGGTTTAAGAAACTCATTGATGGTTACAGCTAGCCATTGCTTTCAGTTATTTTTTTTTCCAAGGGGTGTGCTATCAGATATTAAATTGAGGGTGCTAATAATTTTGTCCATGCACAAGAATTCCACTAAAAAGTGCTTGGAGGACCGCTTAGCAAATATGAGGGTGACACATAAGTGTGGGTATCCAGTGACACCAGGAAAATTTTGTGTGGTAAAATCAGGCACTAAGTTTATTAAACTGAAGTAATTAGGTTCAGATAAAAAAAACATACATGAAAGGTTAGCACAGATGCCACAATCAGTAGGGAGTATCCAATATTATGCAAAAAATCCCTAAAAGGAAAACATACTGTTTGGTAAATGTAAATGTTTACCCCATGAGCTTGGCTGTGCTGCGGAAACATGGACAACTGTGCCAAGTGCAGTAGATGGTGGTATCCTAATGGTGCAAGGACCCGGATGGAGGGGGTCGGTAGCTCACTGGTGGTGTCCCCATAGGGGGGGTACTGGGTCCGAAGGATCGGTGCCCCACTGGTGGTGAAGCTGAAGACCGGCACCCCGGATATGACGTCATCCACTCAGAGTCACGCCGGCCAAAGCTGGGTCTAGGCAGAGGCTGGAGCGCAAGCACGGCTAATCTTGGTGTGGTTTTTAGCGCCTAAACTTTTTTGGTATTCTGAATAATTTTGCCCAGTCCATTTTTGTTTGTGTGGAATGTGTCAGATTTGGCTTTTTGTTTCTCCACTTTTTTGTGTCATACCAGTACAAACAAAAGAAATAAACATGAGAATGCCCAAACATTTGTAATTGCATCACTTTTCTGGGCGAAGTGGTGCATAATCTGCCAGAAATGCAGGGGTGCCTATATTTTTGGGATTGACTTTATTAAAAAAAAATAAAAAGGACTGGACCCTCCCACATGGACTGGAGGGAAAGCATCATAGACCACTGGCCCTTAACCATCTGACATATGTGGTGAGAGTTGGTGGCTCTTTTTATAGCCAAGGTGGTGGGGTGTGGGGATGATGATTGGTTCATATTGCCTGGAGTGGTGGGATCTGGGGCTGATGATTAGTTTATATTGCCTGGAGTGGTGGGGTCTGGGGCTGATGATTGGTTCATGTTGCCTGGAATGGTGAGGTCTGGGGATGATTGGTTCATATTGCCTGGAGTGGTGGGGTCTGGGGCTGATGATTGGTTCATATAGCCTGGAATGGTGAGGTCTGGGGATGATTGGTTCATATTTCCTGGAATGGTGGGGTCTGGGACTGATGATTGGTTCATATTGCCTGGAGTGGTGGGATCTGGGGCTGATGATTGTTTCATATTGCCTGCAGTGGTGGGGTCTGGGGCTGATGATTGGTTCATATTGCCTGGAGTGGTGGGACCTGGGGCTGATGATTGGTTCATATTGCCTGGAGTGGTGGGACCTGGGGCTGATGATTGGTTCATATTGCCTGGAGTGGTGGGACCTGGGGCTGATGATTGGTTCATATTGCCTGGAGTGGTGGGGTGGGGGGATGATGATTGGTTCATATTGCCTGGAGTGGTGGGACCTGGGGCTGATGATTGGTTCATATTGCCTGGAGTGGTGGGACCTGGGGCTGATGATTGGTTCATATTGCCTGGAGTGGTGGGGTCTGGGGCTGATGATTGGTTCAAATTGCCTGGAGTGGTGAGGTCTGGGGCTGAGGGTTGGTTCATATTGCCTGGAGTGGTGGGGTCTGGTGATGATGATTGGTTCATATTGCCCTAGATGGGTGGGGTCAGGGGGAAAATATTTGGTTCATATTCCTGGAGTGGTGGGATCTGGGGATGATGATTGGTTCATATTGCCTGGAGTGGTGGGGTCTGGGGCTGATGATTGGTTCATATTGCCTGGAGTGGTGGGGTCTGGGGCTGATGATTGGTTCATATTGCCCGAGATGGGTGGGGTCAGGGGGAAAATAATTGGTTCATATTCCTGGAGTGGTGGGATCTGGGGATGATGATTGGTTCATATTGCCTGGAGTGGTGGGACCTGGGACTGATGATTGGTTCATATTGCCTGGAGTGGTGGGGTCTGGGGATGATTGGTTCATATTGCCTGGAGTGGTGGGGTCTGTGGATGATGATTGGTTCATATTGCCTGGAGTGGTGGGGTCTGTGGCTGATGATTGGTTCATATTGCCTGGAATGGTGGGGTCTGGGGATGATTGGTTCATATTGCCTGGAGTGGTGGGGTCTGTGGATGATGATTGGTTCATATTGCCTGGAGTGGTGGGGTCTGGGGCTGATGATTGGTTCAAATTGCCTGGAGTGGTGAGGTCTGGGGCTGAGGGTTGGTTCATATTGCCTGGAGTGGTGGGGTCTGGTGATGATGATTGGTTCATATTGCCCGAGATGGGTGGGGTCAGGGGGAAAATATTTGGTTCATATTCCTGGAGTGGTGGGATCTGGGGATGATGATTGGTTCATATTGCCTGGAGTGGTGGGGTCTGGGGCTGATGATTGGTTCATATTGCCTGGAGTGGTGGGGTCTGGGGCTGATGATTGGTTCATATTGCCCGAGATGGGTGGGGTCAGGGGGAAAATAATTGGTTCATATTCCTGGAGTGGTGGGATCTGGGGATGATGATTGGTTCATATTGCCTGGAGTGGTGGGACCTGGGAGTGATGATTGGTTCATATTGCCTGGAGTGGTGGGGTCTGGGGATGATTGGTTCATATTGCCTGGAGTGGTGGGATCTGGGGCTGATGATTGGTTCATATTGCCTGGAGTGGTGGGATCTGGGGCTGATGATTGGTTCATATTGCCTGGAGTGGTGGGGTCTGTGGATGATGATTGGTTCATATTGCCTGGAGTGGTGGGGTCTGGGGCTGATGATTGGTTTATATTGCCTGGAATGGTGGGGTCTGGGGATGATTGGTTCATATTGCCTGGAGTGGTGGGGTCTGTGGATGATGATTGGTTCATATTGCCTGGAGTGGTGGGGTCTGGGGATGATGATTGGTTCATATTGCCTGGAAGGGTGGGGTTTGGGGATGATCATTGGTTCATATTGCCTGGAGTGGTGGGGTCTGGGGCTGATGATTGGTTCATATTGCCCCGAGATGGGTGGGGTCAGGGGGAAAATAATTGGTTCATATTCCTGGAGTGGTGGGATCTGAGGATGATGATTGGTTCATATTACCTGGAGTGGTGTAGCATATGGTTCCGGTTTGGTTTGTGGTGCTCAGATGCAGTGAAGATCCGCTTTAAAAGAAATTGACAAAAAAAAAAGCTGAATCTTTGCAGACTGGACCCTCCTGGCATTATAAATGTCTTCATCCGCTGCATGCTGCAGAAGATTTAACGTCTAATCTTTATATTGGATGTTTATCAAACCGTGACACTTATAACACGTGCGTCCATCTGGAAGATGGAGGGAGAAATCTGTCTGAGGCTGGAGGACTTTGCAAGTGTTTTCCCCACATATTAACGAAAAGAGAGCGAAAACCGCGCCTTGGCAGCGGGAGAACGTGGCGCGGCCTGGAGATGCCAGTCAAACTCTCTCCGGCTCCCTTCATTTACATCGGCCGCCCTTGAAGTGAAGATCTTACATATGATAGAAAGCAATGGACAAATATTGATGTTCGGAGCAGAGCTCCTTCCTTAAAATAATGAAGTTTTGTCGGAATGGCTGACTCATGAGAAATGCGGCCAGTTTTTTGTATTGTTAAATGCGACTATTTCTCTGCATCTGAGAGCAAATGTATACAATAAGATAATGGCATCCTTTCCCCGATCATTTGAATATCTGTACTGAGACCTCCCAACCTCCACCGAGCATTTCTGGTCCGTTCACAGCACACAAAAAAAAAATTCTAATAAAGCCATCTCCTAATAAATTGGGGATGCGGCAAATATTCAGCATCTGCTTTTCGCAAGGTGAGCCGTATACAATGTACAAGCTGCCCCCTGAGGGCTTTCCGTGACGACAATTAGGATTTTTACCTTCCGAAGGGAGCAAGAGGTTATAATAGAAGCTTTCCTACCTGCTAACACAAAGAAAATAACTTATGGATATTTATTTCTTTTTGGTTCCTCCTCCATTCCCTTGAGGTCTCTTTTATCCAGGCGAGAATTCGCTTGTCATAACAGTAATAGTAAAGTCTTACCCTAATTCAAGGTTTAAAATCAAGAAGTGAATAATTATAAACTTAGAAAATCAAGAATTGTATAATTTTAAACTTAGAAAATTAAAAATTCTATAATTATAAACGTTGAAATCAAGTATTGTACGATTATTAACTTTAAATCAAGAATTGTATGATTATAAAACTTTAAAATCAAGAATTGTATAATTATAAAACTTTAAAATTAAGAATTGTATGATTATAAAACTTTAAATCAAGAATTGTATGATTATAAAACTTTAAAATTAAGAATTGTATGATTATAAAACTTTAAAATTAAGAATTGTATGATTATAAAACTTTAAAATTAAGAATTGTATAATTATAAAACTTTAAATCAAGAATTGTATGATTATAAAACTTTAAAATTAAGAATTGTATGATTATAAAACTTTAAAATTAAGAATTGTATGATTATAAAACTTTAAAATTAAGAATTGTATAATTATAAAACTTTAAAATCAAGTATTGTATGATTATAAAACTTTAATATCAAGAATTGTATGATTATAAAACTTTAATATCAAGAAATGTATGATTATAAAACTTTAAAATCAAGAATTGTGTATTTATAACATTTAAAATCAAGAATTGTATAACTTGGAACTTTAAAATCAAGAAATGTATAAATATAAACTTAAGAATCAAGAATTGTGCGATTATAAAAATTTGAAATCAAGAACTGTATAACTTGGAGTTTTAAAATCAAGAACTGTATCATTATAAACTTAGAAATCAAAAATTCTATAATTTTAAACTTTGAAATCAAGTATTGTACAATCATTAACTTTAAAATGAAGAATTGTATCTTTATCAAATTTAAAATCAAGAATTGTATAACTTGGAATTTTAAAATCAAGAATTGTATGATTATAAACTTTAAAATCAAGAATTGTGTATTTATCAAATTTAAAATCAAGAATTGTATAACTTGGAACTTTAAAAATCAAGAAATGTATAAATATAGACTTAAGAATCAAGAATTGTGCAATTATAAAAATTGAAATCAAGAATTGTATAACTTGGAATTTTAAAATCAAGAATCGTAGGATTAGAAAATTTAAAATCAAGGATTGTAGCATTAGAAACCTTGAAAAAAATAATTTCTTCAGAGAAATGTCACAAACGATACACCCGTGCAGTGACTTCAGAAATCATAATGTGTACAGACGATAGAGCAATAGGCCAATGCATCAAATCATGCCGGCCATGGGATATAACAAAAGCATTGATCTCAATGACAAAGTATTAGCTCAGAGAGCCACCCCAAGTGTCATACTTGTAATACCGGGGGGGGGGGGGATGGGGCTTATACTGATAGGGTGAATAGCCCCCAAAACCTGATTATGAAGAAAAAAATACCACTAGGAAGAAATATATGATTTTAAACTTTTATAAACTTTGAAATCAAGAATTGTAGAACTACATTTTGAAATCAAGGATTGTAGAAGTGTAAACTTTGAAATTAAGAATCGTCAAATTTTTTAACTTTTTATATAATGATAAACTCTGAAATTAGGAATTGTAGAATTCGAAACTTTAAAATCAAGAATTCTTATGTATTTAAAGTGATACTAAAGGCTATTTTTTTTTAAATATAACAAACAAGTCATACTCACCTGCTCTGTGCAGTAGTTTTGCACAGAGCAGCTCCGTTCCTTCTCTTCTCGGGTCCCTAGCCTGCGCTCTGGGCCCCTCCCTCCTGCCCCCAGAGCAAGCAGCTTGCAGTGGGGGTACCCAAGCAGGCTCGTTCCTAAGCTGCGGCTCTGCGTGTCCAGTCACATACTAAGGCTCGCTTACCCCCCCCCCCCCGCCATTGGCTCACTGACTGATTGACCAGCAGCCATTGTCTCATAAACGACCTGGAGGATGGAATAAACAGTTCAATCTCTGTATTTGCAGACAATACTAAGCTAAGCAGGGCACTAACTTCTCCGCAGGATGTGGAAACCTTGCAAAAAGATCTGAACAAATTAATGGGGTGGGCGACTACATGGCAAATGAGGTTCAATGTAGAAAACTGTAAAATAATGCAATTAGGTGGCAAAAATCTGAATACAATCTATAGACTGGGGGGAGAACCTCTGGGGGGATCTAGGATGGAAAAGGACCTGGGGGTCCTAGTAGATGATAGGCTCAGCAATGACATGCAATGCCAAGCTGCTGCTAACAAAGCAAACAGAATATTGGCATTAAAAAGGGGATCAACTCCAGAGATAAAATTATAATTCTCCCGCTCTACAAGACTCTACAAGACTGGTCCGGGCGCACCTGGAGTATACTGTCCAGTTCTGGGCACCAGTCCTCAGGAAGGATGTACTGGAAATTGAGCGACTACAAAGAAGGGCAACAAAGCTAATAAAGGGTCTGGAGGATATTAGTTATGAGGAAAGGTTGCAAGCACTGTACTTATTCTCTCTGGAGAAGAGACGCTTGAGAGGGGATATGATTTCAATGTATAAATACCGGACTGGTGACCCCACAATATATAAATACCGGACCGGTGACCCCAGAATAGGGAGAAAACTTTTCCGCGAAAGAGAGTTTAATAAGACTTGTGGCCACTCATTAAAATTAGAAGAAAAGAGGTTTAACCTTAAACTACGTAGAGGGTTCTTTACTGTAAGAGCGGCAAGGATGTGGAATTCCCTTCCACAGGCGGTGGTCTCAGCGGGGAGCATTGATAGTTTCAAGAAACTATTAGATAATCACCTGAATGACCGCAACATACAGGGATATGTAATGTAATACTGACACATAATCACACACATAGGTTGGACTTGATGGACTTTTTTTTTCAACCTCACCTACTATGTAACTATGTAACTATGAAACTAAGTGAATGAGGAGGGAGAGTCCCCGAAGAGTCAAGATCGATGAATCAGGATGGGGCTCAGGTGAGTGTTAAGGGGGGATTGAGCCTTTAGAACCACTTTAATCTGGTTAAAAAAAAGGCACAAATCGATCCAATTCAACCAACAAAAAATTATGGAATAATAAACTTTCAAATCAAGAATTATATTGTCTACAGTGAGGGAAAAAAGTATTTGCTCCCCTGCTGATTTTGTACGTTCGCCCACTGACAAAGAAACGATCAGTCTATAATTTTATTGGTCGGATTATTATAACAGTGAGAGACAGAATAACAACAAAAATATCCAGAAAAACGCATTTCAAAAAAGTTATAAATTGATTTGCATTTTAATGAGTGAAATAAGTATTTGATCTCCTATCAATCTACAAGATTTCGGCTCCCAGGTGTCTTCTATACAGGTAACAAGCTGAGATTAGGAGCACTCTTCTCTCTCTCTCTCTCTTAAAGGGAGTTCTCCTAATCTCAGCTTGTTATGTGTATAAAAGACACCTGTCCACAGAATCAATCAGATTCCAATCTCTCCACCATGGCCAAGACCAAAGAGCTGTCCAAGGATGTCGGGGAGAAGATTGTAGACCTACACAAGGCTGGAATGGGCTACAAGACCATCGCCAAGCAGCTTGGTGAGAGGGTGACAACAGTTGGTGGGATTATTCACAAATGGAAGAAACAGAAAATAATCTCCCTCGGTCTGGGGCTCCATACAAGATCTCACCTCGTGGAGTTTCAATGATCATGAGAACGGTGAGGAATCAGCCCAGAACTACACGGGAGATTCTTGTCAATGATCTCAAGGCAGCTGGGACCATAGTCACCAGGAAAACAATTATTAATATACTACACTATGTAACTATATGTATATGTACACCGTGAAGGACCATTCCTTATTGTCTGATCGACCCTGTGTCATCTTCAGGGGCGCTTCTAATCTAATGAACACAATAGCACCTATTTATTTTTTGGGCACTTCATATGCTATTGTACTTTATAATATAATGTTTTTTTTTTTCTGTATTGTGTTGGTCACATGCATAATCAGTATCACACAGTAATTGCAATCATTTTTGCACATTTGAACTCTATAGATATTATATGCCATATTTACATCGCATTATATTTTGATTCGCCTTTGAAGCGCTGCACTTTATATTTTTACATTTACCAATTTAGTTGCCCTTCTCTCGACTCTCTCCAGCTCCACCACGTCCCTCCTGAGGACTGGTGACCAGAACTGGATGGAATACTCCAGATGTGGCACCACGTCCCTCCTGAGGACTGGTGGCCAGAACTGGATGGAATACTTCAGATGTGGCACCACGTCCCTCCTGAGGACTGGTGACCAGAACTGGATGAAATGCTCCAGCTCCACCACGTCCCTCCTGAGGACTGGTGACCAGAACTGGATGAAATGCTCCAGCTCCACCACGTCCCTCCTGAGGACTGGTGACCAGACACTGGACGGAATACTCCAGATGTGGCACCACATCCCTCCTGAGGACTGGTGACCAGAACTGGACGGAATACTCCAGATGTGGCACCACATTCCTCCTAAGGACTGGTGACCAGAACTGGAAGGAATACTCCAGCACCACCATGTCCCTCCTGAGGAATGGTGACCAGAAACTGGACAGAATACTCCAGATGTGGCACAACGTCCCTCCTAAGGACTGGTGACCAGAACTGGAAGGAATACTCCAGCTCCACCATGTCTCCCCTGAGGACTGGTGACCAGAACTGAACGGAATACTCCAGATGTCGCACCACGTCCCTCCTGAGGACTTGTGACCAGAAACTGGATGGAATACTCCAGATGTGGCACCACGTCCCTCCTGAGGACTGGTGACCAGAAGTGGAAGGAATACTCCAGATGTGGCACCACGTCCCTCCTGAGGACTGGTGACCAGAAGTGGAAGGAATACTCCAGCTCCACCATGTCCCTCCTGAGGACTGGTGACCAGAACTGAACGGAATACTCCAGATGTGGTCAGACATCTGGAGTATTCCGTCCAGTTATGGTCACCAGTCCTCAGGAGGGATGTGGTGGAACTAGAGAAGAGTCCAGAGAAGGGCAACTAAATTGTTTTTTATAAAGTGGCAGTTTTGACATTTGCATTTCTTTTGAAGCAACTGGGTTGCCTTCTTCTCATTTCTAGAATAAAATACGTTGCATGCAACAATTTAGTGGAATAGTGTTGGATCAAAATATAATAAATTTGTATCATAAATGAAAAGTCCTCAGCTGTGCCAGGGTGGGGGTGGTAGATTTGGAGGTTCATGTTTTGGTTGAACCCACTGGTGACAGGTGTTAAGTGTTGCCGCCGGTGTCAGAGGCAGCGCCCCTTACAAGATGCCCTGCACTCCCTTTTCCAACGGAGCTTTTTACGAAGACTCGGAGGCAGTGTGAGGTCAGGCTGTTATATGGTTCTCCGATGCAGAGTATTAATTAGGCTGAGCGAGGAAGGAGAGAAATGTCTGCTGTTTCCCTGAATGAAGAGGTTAATGGGATGCTCGCACACTAGACAGTCTTAATGAGCTTCAGCTGGATATTCTGGGAGTTTACTCTTTGTGTTAAAAGGGTCACACTGCACTAGTTTGATGTGGATTGTCTCCAGGACCCCCGGTGTCAGAGGTGAGCGTCTGTCAGCTCTGCCGTCACTTAGTGACACCATTCTAATTAACTAGCGCAGAGATGGGAGCGGGTCTGACGAGAGGTGCGGCCTGCTCGCCTCTCCAATTCCAGTCTCCCTATTGCCATCTCTATTTACTTTCTGGGCAGCGGCGCCCGTATCCATCCGCTGTGACATGACAGGAGGGTAGGGGAGGAAAACATATTTACTAAGTGCACAAGCTGGAGAGCAGAGTGCGGTGAATCCGGCGACCTCCCGCTGTCTACATTGGACGACTTCTCTCTACCCCTCCTGACCTCCGACACTTCCTGTTCTCACGCCCACGGCAAAGGAAATGCCATTCATAGGTTGCCTCCTGTCACTTCTCGACGCGTTCGGCATTGTAGGCCTAACTCTGAGTCCACGTGCTGAAAGCACTGTGTTGGCACGCTTTGGGCTTTCTTCGATCGAGACATGCAGCTTGCTTTTTGTCATCGATTTCAAACACTTTTGAGATCATTCAGAATTCATTGGCATTTGCATTTGACCTGCAGTTGACCCCCTTTTAACCTGCTTTAAGCATTGCATTCCCATGGCCGTTTTGTTCCCGGGGGGGGGGGGGGGGGAGACATTGAATTGCATGTTACCTCTGCTTGTCTAAATACATCAGTGGAGCTTATATAGTTATACCTACTGTGGGTAGACGCAGGAGAGTCTGGTAAATCCAGTTTAAAGGAATATATACATAGTGTGGACCGAAAAGAGGTGGATAGGTTGTTTTTGCCTCTTTTCCTCCCTGCTACTCTCCTTACATTGATCCGGATTCCCACATTTTTCCTTCTCCCCCGGTGAATTGTATGAATTAACATTTACACCTATATTTGTATGCCAACAGCCCGATACATGGTTGCTGGCACTAATGAGCATGTGCCTCCTGCTTTATATGGTGATTCTCTAGTGGTCATCTGGGAGATCTCCATGTGGAGATAATCTTGTGCTGACGAGTGAGACCTGTTCCTTTCAACTACCCTCAAGTGTGTCCTGACGAAGCAAAATAGCGAAACACGTTGACGCACAGGGGCTCACTGCTGTCCATTTGGCGTTAACCCTCTGTTTACACTAGACACTTATGACCACCATGTGTTCATTGTATGTTTTTAATTCTTTTTCTACTCGACCTGTTATGATTCATTGTTAATAAAGTATCAATTTTACTATACTCTTGTCCATTTTGCCTGTAAAGTCCGAACCAGGGTCCTTTGGGTCTTCACCCCTCTTTCCCTTCAAGTGCATTCCCATAAACTTGTATGTGGGAGAGAAACGGTTCTAAAAGGAACAAAAACTCATCAACACAAGACCATATTCTTCCAAAGGCTTTTCAGATGGCTACTACATCTCCCAGCATGCTCTTTTGCACAAGAATTTTGTTGATCATCAGATGTTTTTTAAGATGGGTTGTCTTGTTGGTGGATAGAATCATTCGTTGGTTCAGATTCCAGGGATCAACACCGTTCCTCACAAAATATGGCGCCCCGACACCTTATAACTTCTCTCTAATTAGATATGCACATGGCGAGATATTTGGAACAATCCGGCAGGAGCCCAAGCAAGCCCCCCCGTGTTTCTTCTCCAATAATGATGGGCTCCGGCACGTTCAGTTTCAGTCCTTTATTTTATTTTTCCTGTTCTACTATTCCATTTATTAAAGTTGCAATTGTACTATTCCTGTCACACCCCATTCACACCTGTGTGACTTGTCATGCGACTTTGGACATCAGAGTCACTTGTCAAGTTGTCCCCCATGTTTTCCAATGATAACTAATTATATATGTGCAAATTAAAGTTGCAGCGACTTTAAAGGAGTTCATGCCATACTTTAGGTCAGACTTTCATGCAACTTGAGCGCCATAGACTTCAATGTTAACCCTCAAAAGTTGTATGAAAGTCGCACCTGAATATTTTACATGCAACAATGGGTCCGACTTTGCAGAGGGACAACAAGTCACATCCATCCGAAGTTGCATCAAAGTTGCACTCCAAAGTCACCAATCATACAAGTGTGAATTGAGCCTTGAAACGATAATAAAGTCTTGTTTTTTCCTAAAATAACAAACATGTTATACTTACCCCCTCTGTGTAATGGTATTGCACAGAGCAGCCCGAATCCTCCTCTTTTGGGGTCCCACGCCTATGCTTCTGGCCCTTGCTGGGTACCCCCACAGCAAGCAGGCGTGCTCCCGAGCCATGGTTCTCTGTGTCCAGTCACACACAGAGCCTCTGTCTCCTGATTGGCTCACTGGCTGTGATGCTGCCAAAAGCCAATCAGGAGTGTGAGTCCCCCGGAGAGCCGATGCTGGACCGAGAGGGGGCTCAGATAAGTATTAGGGGGGGCTGTTGCGCACAGAAGGCTTTTGACTCTCATGCATGAAGGTAAAAAAACCTTGTGCCTTTACAACCACTTTAAGGTGGACACCAGTTACTTGGCTACACTTACGCAGTGTTGGAGAATATGCTTGCTATCTCTCTATACATAACCTCAGAGTAATATTGTAAATGGTTTTACCTCAATGTTATTCGGTTAATAATACTTTTATGTCCCTACTAATGTACTCAATTTTGGACCCCCGCTTTATGGTGTTCCTCACTAATTTGCTAGTGACGTTCTACTCTGTTGCTGGAACATTCAATGTCTGTTGTGCATCCATATTCGCTGTAACCATTTACATTTATCATCATCATTATCATTATTTTATTTTTTTTAAATCATTCAATAAACAGATTTCAGTGATGACATTTCTCTCCAGTAGTTTGTGGTCCCACCAAGATCATAACAGATGTGTCGCTTTCAAAGCCGGACGGCTCAGTGTATGATGGGTTGATGCCATTGTTTAATTTTTTAATAGCTACAGTAATTGGGTGGACGTGGCAATGAAGGAGACATAGAAGGAGGCAGCAAATGACTCAGCATGAGTGTCATCCAACCATCTATTTATTTTTGGCGTTAAATTTAGAAGCCAAGCAACAGCCTTAGGAGACCAAGAGTTTGTTCTTCCACTGGATTTAGTCTCACTTGTAACAAGCCCACGTACAGGTTGACCCCCAAACTTTCAAGGCTTGGACACTTTTGCATAGATATTGGATGGCCCTTGATGGAAAATGTGTGAGGACCTGGATATGAACCTGCAACCTCTGCTGGGTCTGGCAGCGCCTCTTCCTTCTGAGCCACCTGAGATGCTGGACCGCTCCCTGCCTGATTCCTTACACAACCTTGCCTTGTTTCTCCTTGAACCCTTTGCTCCTCCCATTAACTTCTTATTTAAGCCATGCCTTTGCACTTCCAGTTTGCCAGAGTATTGCGCTCCCTCAGCTATCATCTCACTCTTGCCACTCCTGCTGTCATCCGTATCTCCACGACCACTTGTTACTGACCTTCGACTTGTTCTTAGACTACGCTTCTGTTTGATCCCAACCTGCAACCACTTCTTACCGACTTTTAACTTGTTTACTGACTATGCTTCTGCTTTATCCCAACCTGCTATATCTGCTACTGGACCCTGGCTTGCTCATCACCTGGTGGGGCGACCCTGAGGGCTGCAACCTGGTACTAACATGCAGCAAAACCCATCTCCACCATCAGGAACATGGGCCTGTTGGTGACCTGCTTGTATATATTGCCTGATGGTCAGTGAGAACCTCTTTACTTCTAAAGCTACTATTCTCCGAGCCTGACCACGACAATATGACCACGTGACAGCATCACTGCTGTGCTTGTGCGCTGCTGGTGTGATGATATTTTAGTAGTCACCTAATATACAAGTGGCAGTTTGGACCACTTACAAGTGTAGGGGTCCGCCCATGTAGGAGCTGCTTCATCTTTACACTGGTAAGGCCAATGGTTTTACTAAGCCATTGCTCTCCTTCGAATGGCTCAGTCTGAAAATTTGACTGGTCACAAGGGGTCTTATGCATCAAAAGTGAGGCAGGCCATATACATGAGGGAAGCTGGACATGCAGTCTCTACAACAGTGGTTCTCAACCTTCTAGTGCCGTGACCCCTTGATAAAATTTCCCAAGTTGGGGGGACCCCTAATCGGGAGATAAGATCTCCTCCAGCCCCTCCCACTTCACATTCCTCACCAGTCAGCTGACCTCTAGTCTCTGCCCCCCAGCCATGCCATGAACTGAATGATTGCCTGCGAAGAGGCTGAGTGGGCGGCTGCGGGCTCCAGGGATAGCCCCCCGCAAAAAGGCTGGGAGAGCGGTGTGGGCTTCCGGAACAGCCCAGGATTCGGTGACCCCTGGCAAATCATCATTCGACCCCCCAGGTTGAGAACCACTGCTCTACAACCACCTGCAGGCAAGATACTTGGATGGCTCTTCCATTGACACGAAAACTTGGCTGAGCACCCGTGTTTATGCTCTGCAGAATGGCGGAGAGCTCCGGCAGGTAGCGTGTAATCAGTAAGGCATGTCATACATGATTCATTTCTTTCATTCAACTAGTGAGTTGACTGACGTGACATTTTGACATCTGTCATTTTGACAGTCGGGAATTGCTGGCAAGTGTAAGAAACGGGATGGTGAAGCGGTAGAGGAATAGAAGGATTGGACGTACCACACGCATTGTATTCATGAAGTACGTCAAGTTTCCACAACTGGTTGAGATTCTCAGGTCTCACTTAAAGGATAAGTTCACCTTTTAACAAAAAATAATAAAATAGATTTTGCAGGTAAAAAAAGTACATTCATTATTTTTTTGTTGCAGGAACCTGTAAAGCATTGCACCGACGATCAGGAGATCACTGATGCCATGCCGGAGTCCTGCAGACCTGTCAGTGTATCGGCTTCTCGTACAAGGAAGACGAAAAACACTCCGACAGGAAGAATCAATGAACTACCACGATGCTCCACAGTCCTCCCATGGTAGTTCATTGAGTACAAACAACCACTAAGGCTGTCAGGACTTGTAGTTTTCCATTTACAGAGGACTGTGAATGAATGACACTGCCGAGCGGGCGGAGCCACGTTTAAAAAAAAAAAAAATGTGACCGCTAACAGGGGGAGAGGATCCCCCCATTAGCTGTCACAACAAAGGGGAGCAGGGGGCTGGTCCTTTCATAACATGTTACACCCTAAATATGGGTGTAACATGTTATGAAAGGTGAATTTATCCTTTAACCACTTCAGCCCCGGAAGATTTTACCCCCTTACTGACCAGAGCACTTTCTGCGATTCGGCACTGCGTCGCTTTAACTGACAATTGCGCGGTCCTGCGACGTTGTACCCAAACAAAATTTACGTCCTTTCTTTCCCACAAATAGAGCTTTCTTTTGGTGGCATTTGATCATCTCTGCGTTTATTTTTTGCGCTATAAAAAAAAAACGAGCAACAATTTTGAAAAAAAAAAAAGCAATATTTTTTTACTTTTTGCTATAATAAATATCCCCCAAAAATATATATATAAAAAAAGCGATTTTCATCCTCAGTTTAGGCCGATGTGTATTCTTCTACATGTTTTTGGTAAAAAAAAAAAAAAAATCGCAATAAGTGTATGCAGGGTGCAGGGTGAAAGGAGCATCATGGGAAATGTAGTTACAAAACATCTGGAGTGCCAAGGTTCCCCATCACTGGTCTATCACATAAAATCCCAATAAAAAACATTTACGTTTTTTGGTTGTAACATGACAAAATGTGGGAAATTTGCGAGGGGTGTGAATACTTTTTCAGGGCGCTGTATGGCAGGTTGGGACGTGTAGTAGTTATGAGCGGAGTCGCAGGCGGTGGGACGTGTAGTTATGAGCGGAGTCGCAGGCGGTGGGACGTGTAGTAGTTATGAGCGGAGTCGCAGGAGGTGGGACGTGTAGTAGTTATGAGCGGAGTCGCAGGCGGTGGGACGTGTAGTTATGAGCGGAGTCGCAAGCGGTGGGACTTGTAGTAGTTATGAGCAGAGTCGCAGGCGGTGGGACGTGTAGTAGTTATGAGCGGAGTCGCAGGCGGTGGGACGCGTAGTAGTTATGAGCGGAGTCGCAGGCGGTAGGACGTGTAGTTATGGGCGGAGTCGCAGGCGGTGGGACGTGTAGTAGTTATGAGCGGAGTCGCAGGAGGTGGGACGTGTAGTAGTTATGAGCGGAGTCGCAGGCGGTGGGACGTGTAGTTATGAGCGGAGTCGCAGGCGGTGGGACGTGTAGTTATGAGTGGAGTCGCAGGCGGTGGGACGTGTAGTTATGAGCGGAGTCGCAGGCGGTGGGACGTGTAGTAGTTATGAGCGGAGTCGCAGGCGGTGGGACGTGTAGTAGTTATGAGCGGTGTCGCAGGCGGTGGGACGTGTAGTAATGGGCGGAGTCGCAGGCGGTGGGACGTGTAGTTATGAGCGGAGTCGCAGGCGGTGGGACGTGTAGTTATGAGCGGAGTCGCAGGCGATGGGACGTGTAGTTATGGGCGGAGTCGCAGGCGGTGGGATAGGTAGTTATGAGCGGAGTCGCAGGCGGTGGGACGTGTAGTTATGAGCGTAGTCGCAGGTGGTGGGACGTGTAGTTATGAGCGGAGTTGCAGGCGGTGGGACGTGTAGTTATGGGCGGAGTCGCAGACGGTGGGACGTGTAGTAATGGGCGGAGTTGCAGGCGGTGGGACGTGTAGTTATGAGCGGAGTCACAGGCGGTGGGACGTGTAGTTATGAGCGGAGTCGCAGGCGGTGGGACGTGTAGTAGTTATGAGTGGAGTTGCAGGCGGTGGGACGTGTAGTAGTTATGAGCGGAGTCGAGGCGGTGGGACGTGTAGTAGTTATGAGCGGTGTCGCAGGCGGTGGGACGTGTAGTTATGGGCGGAGTCGCAGGCGGTGGGACGTGTAGTTATGAGCGGAGTCGCAGGCGGTGAGACATGTAGTTATGGGCGGAGTCGCAGGCGGTGGGATAGGTAGTTATGAGCGGAGTCGCAGGCGGTGGGACGTGTAGTTATGAGCGGAGTCGCAGGCGGTGGGACGTGTAGTTATGAGCGGAGTCGCGGGCAGTGGGACGTGTAGTTATGGGTGGAGTCGCAGGCGGTGGGACGTGTAGTTATGAGCGGTGTCGCAGGCGGTGGGACGTGTAGTTATGAACGGAGTCACGGGCGGTGGGACGTGTAGTTATGAGCGGAGTCGCGGGCAGTGGGACGTGTAGTAATGGGCGGAGTCGCAGGCGGTGGGACGTGTAGTAATGGGCGGAGTCGCAGGCGGTGGGACGTGTAGTTATGGGCGGAGTCGCAGGCGGTGGGACGTGTAGTTATGGGCGGAGTCGCAGGGGGTGGGACGTGTAGTAGTTATGAGCGGAGTCGCAGGCGGTGGGACGTGTAGTAGTTATGAGCGGAGTCGCAGGCGGTGGGACGTGTAGTAATGGGCGGAGCCGCAGATGGTGGGACGTGTATTTATGGGCGGAGTC
Organism: Lithobates clamitans; assembly: GCA_037952925.1. Taxonomy (NCBI): domain Eukaryota; kingdom Metazoa; phylum Chordata; class Amphibia; order Anura; family Ranidae; genus Lithobates; species Lithobates clamitans. The sequence goes on along the minus strand of JBBGZY010003030.1, from coordinate 214,567 downwards.
GCAGACGGTGGGACGTGTAGTAATGGGCGGAGTTGCAGGCGGTGGGACGTGTAGTAATGGGCGGAGTCACAGGCGGTGAGATGTGTAGTTATGAGCGGAGTCGCAGGCGGTGGTGCCGTAGACTCCGGGGAGAAGGTGAGACGAGGCCGGTCTGACTTGCATGCCGTAGAGAAGCTCAGAATTCTCCGGCCCGTTTGGCTTGTCCCTCATTATCCCTGCAGGTTATGTATCGGCTGCGGGTGACACAGCTGCTTGTTAAGGGCGACTCAGCGAGCTTCTGGCACCGACTACAAAAGCCGGAGGCCGTTTGGTCTCCATGTGTCACATTCAGATGCTTTGATAAAACACGTGTCCCCCCCCCCCCCCCTGAACATTTTATAAGAGAGCAGCAAAACAGCAGGATCCCCGCGTACGGCTCTCAGTAATCATCCGGGGAAGGAGGGGGTGTCTGCGGTGCGTCCGCGGCCGCGTTTTCCCGCAGTTGGCGGTGTCACAGGAGGTTACACCTGAACCGGCGGAGGAAGGAGCAGGTGATGTCTCATCTCCTCCGCTGGCTGGATATCATTAAATAGACGGCTCTGTAAACCTATGGTCAGCCGGGGAGGACGGGGGAGAGAAGACTCTATCTCAGCATCTGGAAAATAGACAGCTTCTGAGGACGGGAGGGGGGCGGGCGGGGGGGGGACACACGGAGGAAACAATGAAGGGAGCAGGAGGGACAACACAGTCCATCACCGTCCAGTCAGAGCACATTAACTTACTGACATGTTTCTCATTAACCAGCCTGAGAGGTGTCACAGCTGCCATGACAGCTCGCCGGAGACAGCTTGAAAAGGCGGAAAGAGACCTGACAGAGCCTCCCGTTCTCCCGCTACACCTCGGCTCCCTTTAATGCCGCTCTGTGTGGGGGTGTAGCGGCAGGATAATTAGGATACCTGTCTCCCCTTTGTCGGGGGGGAAAAGTAGAAGGGTTGGATACACATCTGCCGACTGGGGAAACATCACAAAGACAATCGGAAAAAAGGTTATTTTTTTTTTTTTTTTGAGTCATAAACCCGACACTTTCTAAATAAAGCGCCTTGCTCCGGGAGGTCGCTGCGGCCGCGCCGCTCTCGTCACATGACTGGCACTTTTAGGTTACCATTTCGTCGGATAGTTTGCAAGACTGATCCTCAGGCTCAGGGGTGGGGGGTGGCGAGCGGCTGCACTTTGTGCCGCAGCGTCTCTTTGTACTTTCTTTTGTGCCTTTTGGAAATCCGAATGCGAGTTCTGCTCAGGAAACCGAAAAACCTGACTGCGGACTTCTCCTTTCATTTTATTTTGACAGGTCTTCATAGGTTATAGCGTATCGCCGGCGATAAATATATACCTATAGGACCAGGATTGTCTGCTCTGTCTGTGTGTTAGTAATGAACAAAAGGCAGATATGAAAACTTTGTTTAACCGCTTCAGCCCCGGAAGATTTTACCCCCCTTCCTGACCAGAGCATTTTTTGCGATTCAGCACTGCGTCGCTTTAACTGACAATTGCGCGGACGTGCGACGTTGTACCCAAACAAAATTGACGTCTTTTTTTCCCACATATAGAGCTTTGTTTTGGTGGTATTTGATCACCTCGGCGGTTTTTATTTTTTGCACTATAAACAAAAAAAAGAGCGACAATTGTGAAAAAAAAGCAATATTTTTTACTTTTTGCTATAATAAATATCCCCAAAAAGTATATAAAAAAAACAAATTTCTTCCTCAGTTTAGGCCGATACGTATTCTTCTACATATTTTTGGTAAAAAAAAAAAAAAAAAACGCAATAAGCGTATATTATTTGGTTTGCGGCAAAAGTTATAGCGTCTACAGAATAGGGGATAGATTTTTTTAGTAATGGCAACGATCTGCATTTTTTATCATGACTGCGACATTATGGAGGACAGAGCGGACACTTTTGACACTATTATGGGACCGTTGACATTTATACAGCGATCAGTGCTATAAAAATGCACTGATTACTGTATAAATGACACTGGCAGGGAAGGGGTTAAACACTAGGGGGCAATCAAGGGGTTAAGTGTGTCCTAGGGAGTAATTCTAACTGTGGGGGGTGCTACCTAGGACATGACAACGATCAATGCTCCCGATTACAAGGAGCAGTAGATCTCTGTCATGTCGCTAGGCAGAATGAGGAAATGCCTTGTTTACATCTCCCCGTTCTGCCGCTCCGTGACACGATTGCGGGACACCGGATCGTGCCGACAACCCTGGATTCCAGGACAGGTAAGTGTCCTAATATTGAAAGTCAACAGCAACAATATTTGTAGCTGCTGACTTTTAATTTTTTCATGGGGTGGCTTGACCTTTTCTTTAATAATAATAATAATATACAGCGGGTAAAATAAGTATTGAACACGTCACCATTTTTCTAGGTAAATATAATGGTAAAGGTGCTATTGACATGAAATTCTCACCACATGTCGGTAACAACTCGTACAATCCATACATACAAATACACCAAATAAAAATACGTTCAGAAATGAAGTTCTGTGTAATAAAATGGAAGGACCCAGGGAAAAAGTACTGCACACATGAAGAGAGGGAGGTGCAAAAAGGCATGCAAAGCCAAGACACCAGCTGAAATCTATCAGTAATTAGAACGCAATCCTGCCCCTTGTCAGTGCAAATTAATGGTTCAGTCTCATCTGATGGCTTATAAAAAGGTGTCTCGTTACCAAGGTGTCACACAAGAAATATCTCATGATGGGTAAAAGCAAAGAGCTCTCTCAAGACCTTCGCAGCCTTACTGATGGCATTGGTTACAGAAGGATTTCTAAACCTTTGAATGTTCCAGTGAGCACTGTTGGGGCCGTAATCCGGAAGTGAAAAGAACGTCATTTCACCATAAACCGGCCACGACCAGGTGCTCCTCCCAAGATTTCTAACAGAGGAGTTCAAAGAATTATCAGAAGGGTTGTCCAAGAGCCAAGGACCACTTGCGGAGAGCTTCAGAAAGACCTGGAATTAGCAATAAGGTACACAATAAGGAATATTTATTATTTATTTTTTTTATGGTTGAACTAGATGGACTTGCCAGATGGACAAGATGGACTGTCTTTTTTCAACCTGCCTAACTATGTAATGCACTCACCCGCTATGGCCTGTATGATCGCTCACCACACAACACTCCATTGCTGAAGAAAAAGCATGGTGAAGCTCGGTTAAAGTTTGCCGCACAACATTTAGACAAGCCTGTGAGATACGGGGAGAATATAGTCTGCTCAGATGAGACCAAAATTGAACTCTTTGGATGCCATAATACACCCCATGTTTGGAGGTCACATCACCCCAAAAACACCCCCATACCAACAGTGAGATTTGGAGGTGGGAACATCATGGTGTGGGCGGGGCTGTTTTTCAGCATACGGTACTGGCAAACTTCATATCGTTGAAGGAGGGATTAATGGTGATAAAAATCTGCTGCCATCTACCAGGATGATGGAGATGAAATGAGGGTGGACATCCCAGGAGGACATCCCAGGAGGACATCTCAGGAGGAGGACATCCCAGGAGGAGGACATCTCAGGAGGACATCCCAGGAGGACATCCCAGGAGGACATCTCAGGAGGACATCCCAGGAGGACATCCGAGGAGGACATCTCAGGAGGACATCCCAGGAGGACATCTCAGGAGGAAATCCCAGGAGGACATCCCAGGAGGACATCCCAGGAGGACATCTCAGGAGGACATCCCAGGAGGACATCCCAGGAGGACATCTCAGGAGGACATCCCAAGAGGACATCTCAGGAGGACATCTCAGGAGGACAATGATCCCAAACACAAAGCCAAGGAGAAAGAAAATAAAGCTGCTAGAATGGCCCAGCCAATCACCTGACTTCTATCCAATAGAAAATCTATGGAAAGAACTAAAGATCAGAGTTCATAGAAGAGGCCCATGGAACCTTCAAGATTTGAAGTTTGTGTGGAAGAATGGGGCCAAAATCACACCTGAGTAACGCATGCGACTCGTTCCTCCATACAGGAGGCGGCGTCTTAAAGCCATCATTACTAACAAAGGGTTTTGTACCAAGTATTAAATACATTTCAGTTAGCAAGTTCAATACTTTTTCGCTGTGTTTTTTGTTTTGGTGTCTTTCTATGTATGGATTGCATGGGTTGTTACCGACAAGTGGTGAACATTTCATTTCAATCGCACCTTTACCAATATATTTGCAGAGAAAAATGGTGACGTGTTCAATACCTATTTTACCCGCTGTATCTACAGCACCTTCCACAGAGGCTTAGCTGCCTCCACTCCGTAAGAACACTTGCAAAGATATTTGCTCCTGTGACTTTCTGGAGGTCAAAATGCAAAAATAAACATATAAGGTATAAATAGTCATATTCTTTATTACAAATATACAATACAAGCCTTAAAAACACCAAAGCAAGGCAAAGATGTCGTGTAGGAGTATTCCAAGATACACATTCGTATATCTCTTCATGCTATAGTTGTAAGACAAAAAAAAAACATTGTGACCTCAATGCCTTTCGTGAAACAAGGTTCACTTCATCAGGAGTTTGATCTCACTGGTAGGGTGTCTGTAATTAAATCCATAAAAATTAGAAGGGAAAGAAAAAAAAAATCTTACCAATAGCAAAATAGAGGTCTACCTAAATAAATCCAAGGTCAACAAAAACCCACAGAAGAGGAGTCTAACCCGGGGGCTGTGAAAACTGGGGAGGTGACCCATCCACAAGCCAAGGGGAACAACCACGGAGAAAATAGCGGACAGAGCTTAGGGTGCAGGCACTTCAAAACAAGGGACTCACATCAATAGGGGATATAAACAAGGCCCAAACTTAATAGCAAAGCCTGAAAGCCGAAACAGTGAAATACAGTAAAAAAAAGAAAATATGAACTAAAACAGACCAGAACTAAAAAAGCACAACGTGTATCCATAAGTATCAATCTGAATGAGTAAATGGGTGGCTATTGTCTGCTTTGGTCATGTTTCTTGTGTCATCAACTTCTTTACTGTTCAGTTCTGGTCAACTCCTGCCATGGCTACCACCGGCCTTCCTTCGGTACAGGTTGTTGGGCCTATTGAGCTATTTCTTGGCTGTACTATATCTCTTTACCCTCTTGTGTTCCTCTAACCTCTTGGATTGGTTTGGTTTCTTGGTAGGGTGTCGGTTGTTTTTTTTTTTTTTTTCTTTGGCATGTTGATTGACTTTTGGTGTGTCAGCCGTTGGCAGTGTGATGGCGTTTAATTACAGAACCATTCCAGCTCGACATGAATTAAAGATCGCTGAGGTGTGATGTGTGTGGCAACAATCTGCTCTCCCCGGCTCCGAGAGGGTTACTAGGTGTCTGCGCTTGTTACCATCATTGATCTGTTGCCTGTCTTGCCTATTCTTGCTGTCTGCTTCCTATCTCCTCTCCCAGCAATGCTTGCACACACAGCCTAATCAATGTCAGCCAAATTATTACTTGCAGATCCAGCCTGGGAGCCGGAATAGAGGGCACACATTACTGGTGACCCTGCCCTTCATGTTGCTGCTGTGTTGTCCCAGCAAGCGGGCAGCACGTTAACCCCTTCCCTACTGAACAGGGAGCTTCCTCTTCTGATGTCCCCTCTCCTTTTGTCTCAAAAGTGTTAAATCTATTTTGTATAAATAATATATTTTTGGAATGATTTATGATCATGGTACCACATCCCCAGTTCTAATCTATTGCAAGGTTAAAGGTACCAGAGGTCACCAGTACATCGGCAGATAAAGCTTTTAAAAATCTAGAAGGTTTTATTCTCATTCATATTAAAACATTGCTAAAAACTCATTTCACGGGATTACAAGACAATGTCCAAGTCTTCTTTATTTATAGATGTCTCTTGAAACAACAACCTCCTGCAGTCTCAGAACCTCCCGTTCCGATCATACATCTACTTTGTTGGTATCAAATATTTGGTTAGCTTTCGATTCTTCAGCCGATACTAATGAGACCACTTCACAATGCATTTCCCAGATCTAATATCTGCTTTTTCAGGAGGTAAAAAGGAAGTAGTGAACAATGTAGATTATATGCGTTCAACCGGTCAACGTAATCCGTCTTCACGCAAAGCCTGGATGTTTTTCATTCTCGGGTGGTGGTTGGTTTTCCAATGCTGCGGTGCACCATTTAGGATATAGGTTCAATTCAGACCTCCAATAATTAAATCTTAATGGCTGAAGAAGAAATGAATTGCTTTCAGTCCCCATCATTGATATTTGTGTGGAATCTGTAGGGTGGAGGCCTTTGGATTTGGACAATTTTGAGCCCCAGCTTCAGCTAAAAAAAAAAAAAAAAAAAAAAAAAAGTAAATCCACGTACAGCTGTGGCCAAAAGTTTTGAGAATGACACAAATATTAATTTTCATAAAGTCTGCTGCCTCAGTGTTTTTAGATCTTTGTGTCAGATGTTACTATGGGATACTGAAGTCTTCCATAAGTGTCAAAGGCTTTTATGGACAATGACTTGAAGTTTATGCAAAGAGTCAATATTTGCAGTGTTGACCCTTCTTTTTGAAGACCTCTGCAATTCATCCTGCATGCTGTCAATCACCTTCTGGGCCACATCCTGACTGATGGCCGCCCCCCATTCTTGCATAATCTATTCTTGGAGTTTGTCAGAATTTGTGGGGGGGGAGGGTTTCTTGTTGGGGTCTTGGGGACCCCAACTCTCTTGGGGATGACCACAAGTTCTCAATGGGATTAATGTCTGGGGAGTTTCCTAGCCACTGACCCAAAATTTCCATGTTTTGTTCCGCAAGCCACTTTGTTATCACTTTTGCCTTATGGCAAGGTGCTCCATCATACTGGAAAAGGCATTGTTGGTCATCAAACTGTTCTTGGATGGTTGGGAGAAGTTGCTCTCAGTTTTTGGACCATTCTTTATTCATGGCTGTGTTCTAAGACAAAATTGTGAGTGATCCCCCCACTCCCTTGGCTGAGAAGCAACCGAGCACATGAATGGTCTCAGGATGCTTTACTGTTGGCATGACACAGGACTGATGGTAGCGCTCACCTTTTCTTCTCCAGACAAGGTTTTCTTCCAGGTGCTCCAAACAATGGGAAAGGGGATTCATCAGAGAACATGACTTTTCCCTTAGTCCTCAGCAGTCCAATCCCTGTACCTTTTGCAGAATATCAGTCTATCCCTGATGTTTTTCCTGGAGAGAAGTGGCTTCTTTGCTGCCCTTCTTGACACCAGGCCATTCTCCAAAAGTCTTTTCCTCACTCTGCGTGCCGATGTCCTCACACCTGCCTGCTGCCATTCCTGAGCAACCTCTGCACTGGTGGTGCCCCGATCCCGAAGATTTCTAGTCACAAAGTAACAAAGCTACTCTTGTGCCGCCACCCCTCCCCCTACGAGGTGTTGTAGGGCCACCACACTCTTCAGAACCTGATGTTTTACAGACTCCACCCCCTTCCCTCCTTCTCTCCAGCTTTTGGGTGACTGATGAACCTCTCCACATCGGTGATCCCTCTGGGATCTCCTCTTCTTTGTAAGATCACTTAAGACGTAAAATGAACTTTTTGCTTAAGGTGATTGTTAGTGTTGCACCGGTGCCGATACTAAGCATTTGTATGAGTACTAGCACTCGTGTAAATGCTCCGATACTGAAACTGATACCATCAACTCTGCAGACTGGAAGGCTGCATTCACACCCGGGTGTTTTGAATCGCGGGGCAGATTCGCCGTGATTTCAAAACGCTCTGCTAAAACGGCAATTTGCACAACGCCAATTTCAGATGCCGTTCATTTTAATGGCACCTAAAAATGTGGTGCGATATTGTTTGCGCGATAAATCGTGCTGCAATCGCGGCAAATCGATCACGTGAAGCTTGTCGCCCCCAAAAAAGGTAAGGGGTGTGCAGGAGCTTCTTTCGGGCGACAAGCTTCACGCAATGCAAATCTTTTGAAATACAGTTCTTTATAATTATAGAGAAACGGTAGTCATTTTTCATTAGTCTAAGAAAACTGTCGCATGACACTAAAAATTGGTAAGTATTTGAAAAAAAAACTCCTATTTGGTCTTAAAAACTGATATTGGTGCATCCCTGGTTATTGTAGTCGTATTAGCACACTTGCAACAACACATTTGAGTAATATCCGTGATACTTTTTTTTTATTTGCACTAACAGTTACATTTACAGGGCAACTTCTCAGGGGTCTAATCCCGTTTTTCAAGGTTTAACCACTTGCGGACCGCACCACCATCATTATACGGCGGCTGTTTGACGTTAATTACCAGGATTATGGTAGCAGATAATCTTTTAAAACAGCGGGCGGTCCGCTTTAAGATAAAAGTGGTCTCTGCGGTGGATTCGCTGCAAGATCATTTTTATCGGTGGTGGGAAAGGTGCACCCCCTCCCGCTGCTCCCCCCCAGTGGTCTCCGCTTTCCAGAGCTGTCGGTAGGGGCGGAGACGACCGGGTCCTCTCCCCTCTGAGGCATGGAGTCGAGTAAGGGAAAGATGGCCCCCCATCGGCTCCATACCATTGGATGACAGAAGCAACATCAAACGTCACTTCCGCCCAATGGTCTTAGAGGGGAATTTTTTTTTATTGAAAAGAATAATATATGTGTATATGTATATATATGAGATGTGAGGTCTTTTTGACCCCATATCTCACATTAAAGAGGTCCTGTCATGTTTTTTTTCTATTACAAGGGATGTTTGTTATTACATTCCTTGTAATAGGAATAAAAGTGACCCAATTTTTTTTTTCCTAAAAAGACCGTGAACAAAAAAAAAAGTTAAATAAATAAGTAATTTTTTTTTAAAGCGCCCCGTCCCGCCGAGCTCGCACGCAGAAGCGTACGCACACGTAAGTCGCACCCGCATATGAAAACGGTGTTCAAACCACACATGTGAGGTATCGCTGTGATCGTTAGAGCGAGAGCAATAATTCTAGCCCAAGACCTCCTCTGTAACTGAAAACTGGTAACCTGTAGAAACTTTTAAACGTCGCCTATGGAGATTTTTAGGGGTCAAAGTTTGTTGCCATTCCACAAGTGGGCGCAATTTTGAAGCGTGACATGTTGGGTATCGATTTACTCGGCGTAATATCATCTTTCACAATGTAGAAAAAAATCAGGCTAACTTTACTGTTGTCTTATTTTTTAATTAAAAAAAAGTGTATTTTTTCCAAAAAAATTGCGCTTGCAAGACGGCTGCGCAATACGGTGCGACCTAAAGTATTACAACAACCACCATTTTATTCTCTAGGGTGTTAGAGAATATATATATATAATGTTTGGAGGTTCTAAGTAATTTTCTGAAAAATAGACGAAGGTGGTTGACCCCCGAAAGCTTATCCTGAAAATGTAACTTAGTACAGATTGAAAAAAAAGCATCACGTACTTAACTGTGCACGTTTTAGTAACCATGAGCCATTGCCTTTCATCCCCTGTCCTCTTTAATCACAGAGCCATACCCCAACATGGGCGTACATTACCACATTATTGTCCATTATTTGCCCTTTTGCCTTTCAGAACATTGTAATCATTAATTTTATTTGTTGGTCTTTATGTGTATAATCAAAAACAAGTAAAATGGGGGAAGGAGAAGATTCAGTTGGTCATGCTTAGATGTTGAGATTGCACAAAACTTGACTAACATTTTGGCTTGCAGTCTTTATTTTACATTAGGGACCTCCTGCAAGGAGCCAGGGATTGACCTTCATATATGGTGGACCTCAGTGGGTTTTGCTCTTTATACCTTATTGCATCCATTTAAATCCACTTTAAAGTGATCATATTGATACTGGAGTCCTTGTACTGCCTACCTGTCAGGTTTCGCATAGTCTTTAAGATCCTCTTGCTCACCTAGAAGGCTCTTCATGGCTTGCCACCCCTTTATTTCTCTGAACTTTTATCAACCCCCCCCCCCCCCCCTTCGTAACCTCCACTCCTCAAATTCTGATTTGCTGTGTGTCCCCCCCTTACTCACCTACACTCAATGGGGGACAGAGCCTTCTGCTACGCTCCAAAACTCTGGAATTCACTTCCGAAGAACATCAGAGAGTCGTCTTCCATAAACTCATTCCAATCAAATCCAAAAAAACATTTTTCTTTAGACAAGCTTTCATTTATTTGTCCCATTTTTCTTTTATGTTATCCTGCGTATTTCTTGGGTTTTCCTTGAGGACCCACCTTTAAAGGTGCTGTATAAAATAAAGCTCATTATTATTATTATAAAGTGGATATTTCAGTCATTACAGATCTGCATGAACAAATTCCTGGCATATCACAATATACAGCAACAGTATTGTGTTTCAGAAAAGCTTCACATCTACTCAGTAAAAAAAGCTGTCCTTGGGTTCCAGTCGAGGACTTTGCCTAGGATAAGATGATATCATCAGTCTGCTGCACGTAGGGGGGGAAGCATTTCCTCAGTCTCCTCTCTACAGTGAACAGACTGCAACATTGTGTCTTTGTAGCAAGGCTGAACAAAGATGGCGCCATCCTCCTGGAGAGAAGAGCAGATGAAGGCATTGTCAGGGGAAGTATTGTCATCTCTGTGGGAAGTAATCAATACCTAGAAGGGTTACACTGATTTACTTAACATGAAGAAATACATCTGATGCTGTGTCGGCTTTTGATAAGTGTACATTTGATCTCAGCCGATATTTGTGTTGTGATTCCTCAAAGGGTTGGCGACCAAACCTAGAATTTCCAGACTTTTTTTTTTTATCTCACTTGGCATTCCGTGTGCGGATGAGGAAGTACTGGACTCATTCTGGGACTGACACGTCTGTAGAAAATGAAATTCACACCAGAGTGTGATCGGGAGATTTCCCTGCGTCTGTTCCCCTCTGTGTCTCCAGGAACACGCCACCAGCACAAATCCCAGCAAAGCTCCCTCTTCATCAATATTCACAAGTCATTACCAACAAAGGCAGTTCAAGGTGAGACAGCAGCGTGTCGAAGAGACCGAGGACCACGCTGCGCTTATCTATCCAACCTTCTCTTTCTTCCTTTGAATTGGATCTTCTTTTGGTTCTTCGTATCTGTTTGGATTGCTGGATGGGGCACCACAAGTCCCATAATACCTTGTCTGATTGCAGAAGCGATTGCTCTTCAATGATAATGGTTTCAAAAGTAGTTAAAGCTAAAATCAAATATGATATGCAGGTGGCTCATACCAAACAGGAGGAATTAAAAAGCTGTCATGTACAGAGATACTGCAGTAGAAACATTTTCTCCAAAGCAGTGGTGTTGCTCTTATAGGTTGATCACCCAAAGTCAATAAAAAGAACATAGACATCAAAATATGGGGGTTCAACGAACATTAATCCTGGCATACAATCTGTGAAAACCAGCACAGGTACAGACATACCTTACCTATGCATTAAAAGAATAGAAGAGAAGGCCTCAGTCCACTCTGTATTGACTAGTCAGCCATGGTGGTTAATCATAGTGGTTGGCCATGGTGGTCAATCATAGTGGTTGGCCATGATGATCAGACATGGTGGTCAATCATAGTGGTTGGCCATGATGGTCAGATATGGTGGTCAATCATAGTGATTGGCTATGATGATCAGACATGGTGGTCAATCATAGTGGTTGGCCATGATGGTCAGACATGGCCCACCACTATGATTGACCACCATGTCTGACCATTATGGCCAACCACTATGATTGACCACCATGTCTGATCATCATGGCCAACCACTATGATTGACCAACCTTTCTGATCATTATGGCCAACCACTATAATGACCACCATGATAATCAGACATGGTGGCTAATCATAGTGGTTGGCCATGATGATCAGACATAGTTAATCATAGTGGTTGGCCATGATGGTCAGATATGGTGGTTAATCATAGTGGTTGACCATGATATTCAGACATGGTGGTCAATCATAGTGGTTGGCCATGATGGTCAGATATGGTGGTCAATCATAGTGATTGGCCATGATGATCAGACATGGTGGTCAATCATAGTGGTTGTCCATGATGGTCAGACATGGTGGTCAATCATAGTGATTAGCCATGATGATCAGACATGGTGGTCAATCATAGTGGTTGGCCATAATGGTCAGACATGGCCCACCACTATGATTGACCACCATGTCTGACCATTATGGCCAACCACTATGATTGACCACCATGTCTGATCATCATGGCCAACCACTATGATTGACCAACCTTTCTGATCATCATGGCCAACCACTATGATGACCACCATGATAATCAGACATGGTGGCTAATCATAGTGGTTGGCCATGATGATCAGACATAGTTAATCATAGTGGTTGGCCATGATGATCAGGCATGGTTAATCATAGTGGTTAGCCAATAAGATCAGACATGGTGGTCAATCATAGTGGTTGGCCATGATGGTCAGACATGGTGGTCTGTCACAGAGAGTGTAGAGAAAATATAAAAGGTGAAAAGGAGAGGAAGCTGTCATTCCACCTGGGACTCAAGAGTAGAGGTAGTGGATCTACGGTCTTTATGTTTTATCAAACTTATTTGCGGTATTATTAAGTGTACATATAGGTTTGTCATTAACCACCGCCCAATTTAGTTTATATTTAACAAAATCTAAAAAGATAGTTGATAACTTCCAGTTTTTTGCTATTTCTTTCCTAGCGGTCAGAAAAACATATAGGAATCTCCAGATCAAATTGATGAAATAAAGCGTTCTGGGGAGATTTGGGTAGGTTAACCTGCGGTGAACTGGCCATACACCCTCTGAATTTCTTATGAAAAAGAATTTGTTTTCAGAACGCCTGTTCAGTTTTCGTAGTCAGCTGGAGTGAAGAGGAAAATTGAAAAAGAAAGAATTTTTTTTTTTTTTTTAACTAAATTTTAAATATGCTTTTCATTCGGGAAAAATCCTACTTCTTGTAATAAGCATGTGCATCCCCAAATCGAACATAGAATTGGAAACATTGGCATGGCAATTGGAACAAAAATTTTTGGGGTTTTCATAAGTCCATAATGGTATGATGGAATGCTCTGACCAATATTTGTTTCTGAATTTCCATACAAATGTTCAAAAAAATTCTACTGCTGTATTGCCAGCTTTACTGGCAATTTTTTTTTCTTTTCTTGCCCCAAATGTGCAAAATTTTGGGGCATTGACAACAGTTGTGGTACATTGTGTCCAAAAGACCACACATTCTCTTGCACATCGGAGAGAGGGGGATACATTTAGATAATCGGGTGACAGCCATGCACCATACTCCTCAATGTTTTATAATTGGGTTCTGTCGGTGATGTGTTAATTGAGACCCATGGTAAATTCTTCCCAACTGCCTGCAGGTCTTGAATATCTTGGGATTTATCAAAATCATGTCCCCATTGTAGCATGTATGAGAGTTTTTGATTCTGTTACAGATAGAAGGAATCCATCCTTGCGAAGAGTCTCTAGGGAAATGAGGGGGATAGTATAGATGTGTGCCACCCAGCAGGTCCAAACATGGACGGTTTCCTCGGGATCTTTTTTAATTGGTTGAAACCAGGGTCTCCATGGTCTTGATATCATTTAAGATTTGTGCCCATTCCAATATATATATATATATATATATATATATATATATATATATATATATATTTTGTGGGGGGCATTTCATCAACACCATTACCATAGACACAAGATTTCAACTAGAGCAGGGGTAGGCAACCTCAGCAGTCCAGCTGTAGTGAGACTACAAATCCCATCATGCTTCTGCCTCTAGGAGTCATGCCTGTGATTGTCCGGGTCTTGCAATGTCTAATGGGACTTGTAGTTTCAAAACAGCTTGAGGGCCAAGGTTGCCTACCCCTGAACTAGAGCCACCAATAAGCAGCGCTTGAGGAATGCCCTTCTTGGCTTTTCAGAGGGACCCAGGTATTATCGACAAGAGAGGCACCTGGGGGGTAGACCTAGCAAATGTAGTTCTTTTACCCTCCGCACTCTTTAAGTGGTCGCCACTGCCTGAGGGAGAGGCCCTTTGCGGCCTCCAAGCCCCGCTTTCTGTTGGTGGCTGAACATGGTGTGCTCCTGATATCTGGGATTGGACTTAGGCTTTGGTGGAATAATCCGCCATTTCACCACAGCACCCTCCTATGATTGGGTCTCATTACTGGGTTTTTTTGGTATAAAGAGGGCTATCTGAATTTTTCAACTTCTGACTTTTTTTGGATGTTGCAGTTGATTTAGGAAATTCAGTTCTTTTAAATCCCAATAACTCCAGGTGGTCATTGATTCCTGAAGAGCCACTTCATGGCCTCCAAACTTCTTTTTCTGTTGGCGACAATAAAGGGCCCTCTCTATCTGAACGTGATGCGCTGGAGATATCTTGGATTGGAAGTAGAGCCGCCATTTTGCCACAGCTCCCCCTTGGGTCTCGTTGCTTTATTAAGTGCGCTGGACCTTTTGTATTTTTTTATTTTTATATATATATAAAGCAGTCTATTTGAATTTTTCAGCTTCTAACTGTTTTGGATGCCGCAGTTGATTTAAGGGAATTCAGTTCTTTTAACCCCCAACAACTCCAAGCAATTTCGCCCCTCTACAGTACAAATTAGGGGTGCCAGGTGGTACGGATAATGTGTGGCTGCGTAAGTCACATTATTAGCTCGGTATTCACTCTTCGAAGATCATTAAAACGAAAGATTCCTGATATGCAGCAAGGTAAGCGCCTTCGGGGGGCTAATAAACGTTGTAGCCATCGGCTCTGGGCACCTACGTACGGCGCTGAACTAGCAGCATGCTGAGGAACGGTCGACCTTGCCGCTGGTTTCCCCGGCACTCCCGCGGTGAGACCCTCCCTTCACAGGGAGTTAACGAGAGTTTGTGTTCAGCCGGCTGACCTTCTGCCTCGCTGTCTGCTGGAGCCGGCCTTGATTAAGCCGGACTTGAAGATGTTCACCTCCTTTAACTTGTTTTACATGGAGGAAAAAAAAAAAAAAAAAAAAAAAACTTTCTCTTAATTGCTGCTGGCCTTTCTGTGCTCTCCATGAAAGCTCTGATCAGGGTAATGAAGTTGGAGTGTACAGTCAGGAACAGGCAGGAGGGACACGGCGCACGCGGCATAATAATTTGGACCCGGCTCGTCATGCCGCTTCTTGACACCAGTCATCGGGGGAGGGGAGGAAGGGGGGGGGGTCATTCACCAAAAGCATTGTAGGTGAAACTGTAATTTGTGGTGCTGCAAATCCACCTCATTACCAGCAGTTTACTAACACGTTCCAGGAGATGAGGAAATTGTAGTGTGAGGCCATTAGAGTGTCCGTACATCTTCCACACAAAAGAGCGCGCTCGTCTCCGGGGGCTGTCTCCACCTCGTGATTATCCATCTACTTAGAATTCAGAATTCTACAGCCGAGGCTCCACCTTAATCTGTGCAATCAGAAGCCAAATCCAGCTGAGGCAAATCTACCTAAATTCTAACTGCAAAAATAAAATCAGGCGAGTGTAGCCCCCTTTCCCAACCTGGAAATATCTAACTGCAAGGATAAAATCGGGTGAGTGTAGCCCCCTTTCCCGACCTGGAAATATCTAACTGCAAGGATAAAATCAGGCGAGTGTAGCCCCCTTTCCCGACCTGGAAATATCTAACTGCAAAAATAAAATCAGGCAAGTGTAGCCCCCTTCCCCGAACCCAGGAATATCTAACTTCAGGGATAAAATCGGGTGAGTGTAGCCCCCTTTCCCGACCCAGAAATATCTAACTGCAAGGATAAAATCGGATGAGTGTAGCCCCCTTCCCTCGACCCGGAAATATCTAACTGCAAAAATAAAATCAGGAGAGTGTAGCCCCCTTCCCCCGACCCAGAAATATCTAACTGCAGGGATAAAATCGGGTGAGTGAAGCCCCCTTCCCCCGACCCAGAAATATCTAACTGCAAAAATAAAATCGGGTGAGTGTAGCCCCCTTCCCTGACCCGGAAATATTTAACTGCAAAAATAAAATCAGGCGAGTGTAGCCCCCTTCCCTGACCCGGAAATATCTAACTGCAAGGATAAAATCGGGTGAGTGTAGCCCCCTTCCCTCGACCCGGATCTGACCCGGAAATATCTACCTGCAAGAATAAAATCAGGCGAGTGTAGCCCCCTTCCCCCGACCCGGAAATATCTACCTATAATCTAACTGCAAGCATAAAATCAGGCGAGTGTGGCCCCCTTCCCCCGACCCAGGAGATATCTAACTGCAAGAATAAAATAGGGCGAGTGTAGCCCCCGACTCAGAACCGACCCGGAAATATCTACCTATAATCTAACTGCAAGAATAAAATCAGGCAAGTGTAGCACCCCCCCCCCCCCCACTTACACAGTGCGGATCCGACCCAAAAATATCTACCTGTAATCTAACTGCAAGGACAAAATCACAGGCTATCCCAACATGTAAAGTGTCC
The DNA here is from genome assembly GCA_037952925.1 of Lithobates clamitans. Classification (NCBI taxonomy): domain Eukaryota; kingdom Metazoa; phylum Chordata; class Amphibia; order Anura; family Ranidae; genus Lithobates; species Lithobates clamitans. Next base: position 198,184 of record JBBGZY010003030.1, on the reverse strand, counting down.
CCTCACAGCAATCATATAGCTATAAAGAGCCCCCCCCAGCAGATATATATATATATATATATATATATATATATATATATATATATATATACACATATATATACACACACACACACACTATATTCCCAAAAGTCATATGGGGGGGGGATATATACAATGAGCTATTGCAGTGGGTGGCAGCATATACACTATATCACCAAAAGTATTGGGACGCCTGCCTTTACATGAACTTTAATGACATCCCAGTCTTAGCCCGGAGGGTTCAATATTGAGTTGGCTCCGCCCTTTGCAGCTATAACAGCTTCAACTCTTCTGGGAAGGCCGTCCACAAGGTTTAGGAGGGTGTCTATGGCAATGTTTGACCATTCTTCCAGAAGAGCATTTGTGAGGTCAGGCACTGATGTTGGACGAGAAGGCCTGGCTCGCAGTCTCCGCTCTAATTCACCCCAAAGGTGTTCTATCTGGGTTTAGGTCAGGACTCTGTGCAGGCCAGTCAAGTTCTTCCACCCCAAACTCGCACATCCATGTCTTTATGGACCTTGCTTTGTGCACTGGTACACAGTCATGTTGGAACAGGAAGGGGCCATCCCCAAACTCCTCCCACAAAGTTGGGAGCATGAAATTTTCCAAAATGTCTTGGTATGCTGACGCCTTAAGAGTTCCCTTCACTGGAACTAAGGGGCCAAACCCAACCCCTAAAAAACAACCCCACACCATAATCCCCCCTCCCCCCCACACCATAACCCCCCCTCCCCCCCACCATAATCCCCCCTCCCCCCCATCCCTCCGCCATTACCTCTTGTTAGTGTCCTCCTGTGTATTTCTCCCATGGTTCAGAGACGGAGGATCTTCCGTTCTATGGATAGTGTAGGACCCCCTGATATTGGGGTACTTTGTCGCAGTAAGTGGGCTTAAGCACTATGTGGCCATATGATGTGACCAAATCCCCATATTTCTTGAATATGTTCAGGAGTTTTAAGTAGCCTTGCAGGAGTTAAATGTCATTTGTGTGTTGTAATCTTTTTTTTCCCTGTTTGTATGGTCTTATGGCTGCACCATCTTTGCTGCATTTTTTAGGGTGTGCCCCCAAGTATTTGTTTGCCTGGCGTCATAACTGATCACATGTGCAGCATCATGGCAGCTGAAGATTAAACTGAGGCCAAGATGGCGGCTTCCTTTGCTGAAAATGATAGAAGGGTTTAGTTCCCCTTTAAAGCGGAGGTCCGCTCCACCGCTGCAAAAATGAAAAGCCAGCAGCTGCACACACTGTACAAATACTGCAGCTGCCGGCTTTTAATAATCGGACACTTACCTGCCCTGGGGTCCAGCGATGTCGGGTGCATGTGCGTGTTTCCATCGGCTGTCGGGTGCTTGTCGCCTCCATTGCGAGTAAGGGAACCTGGCAGTAAAGCCTTTACGGCCTCACGCTGGGAACCCTACTGCGCATGCGCTCCGCTCCTCTCTCCTATTGGCTCGGGGAAGGAGGGGGGGAGCCCGAGTGGTGATGTCAACACCTGCAGCTGAGGCTCCCAGAAGTGGGAACAGGATACCTGTGAAAGACAGATATCCTGTGTCCCCCCCCTCCCCGAAAAGGTGCCAATTGTGGAGGGGTACAACGAGCGGAAGTTCCACTTTTGGGTGGAACTTCCACTTTAAGCATCATCCCTTTTTTTTCCTGATCCGTCCTGTCAGTAGGCTTCCAGTGTTAGCCTGACAGTACATTGCAATTCAACATTGGCTCACAGTGCTGCCTCTTCCTTTTTCCAGCCTTAGTCTTGCTGTGCAGGGCACTACAGGGAACTAATACAAGGATAGAGCCAGGTACCTATGCTGGCTGTATTTAAACATACAGCCGGATTCTAATTCCCTGAATGTTGTACAATTAGTTATCATTTATATCCTAATCAATGACTCCATTGATGACTCCATTGATGACTCCATTGGCGACACGGCAGCTGCTAATGACATCCAGAATGTCTGAGTGCTGCAGCGAGAGAAAAGCAGAGAAGTCCTGAGCCGGCCCCATGAAGAGGTGCTGCAGCAGCCAACAATTTCTCAGAAGCATCTTTATCTCCTGGATTGTACTTCCCGTACTCCGCTCTGTGTACATCTACTCCGTGTTATGTCCCCCCCCCCCCCCCTCCCCCGGCATTGATCTCTCCTTCCATAGGATTGCATCCCTCGTCTCCCCAAATATTGGGCTGTGCAGTTCCAGACTCTGCCCACTAGATGGCGCAGTGTGGCCGGCTCGGGTGTGACAGGTGAGCTGTGTAGGTACTCCGGACACTTATCAGTGTGTTTGAAATCTGCAGGATGACTGTAAGGGTGACCGACCTGTTCCATTTACCGACCCCCCCCCCCGATCGTTTCCTTCCTCCAAATCACAGGAGATCGCAGAGGTTGTATCTGGACGCACACCGCTGTACAAGGGAACCTTCGCAATCCTGTGTCAAGGGAGAGAGACGCACCGAGGACCACCTTCTCTTCTGAAAAAGTCTCCTTGCCAAGCTGCCTGCTCCATCAGGAATCAAGCATGCAGCAAGTGAAGTCACACCTGACCTGTAAATATACAGTGAGGGGAAAATAGTGATTTGCTCCCCTGCAGATGGTTTGCCCACTTACATAGAAATGAAGGGTCTATAATTTTTTTTGTTATCATAGGTGTATTTTATATGATAGAGACAGAAGATCAACCAAAAATCCAGAAAAAAACACACAATACAAATGTTATAAATGGAGTAAAATAAGTATTTGCTCCCCTTAGTAGTTGGTGGAGAAACCCTTGTTGGTGATCACAGAGGTCAGACGTTTCTTGTAGGTGGTGATCAGTTTCCACACATCTCAGGAGGGATTTTCTCATCTTTACAGATCTTCTCTAAATCCTGAAGGTTTCTTGGCAACTCGAAGTTTCATCTCCTCCATACATTTTCTATAGGATTAAGGTCTGGAGACTGGATAGGCCACTCCATGGCCTTCATGTGCTTCTTCTGGAGACACTCCTTGTTGCCTTGGCGGTATGTTTTGGGTCATTGTCATGCTGGAAGACCCATCCATGACCCATCTTCAGTGTTCTGGATGAGGGAAGAAGGTTCTCCTCCAAGATCTTACAATACATGGCACCGCCCATTGGCCCCTCAATGCGGCAAAGTCGGCCTGAACCTTTATCAGAGAAACAGCCTCAAATCATCATGTTTCCACCTCCGTGTGACTGTAGGGATGATGTGTGACTGTAGGGATGATGATGTGACTGTAGGGATGATGTGTGACTGTAGGGATGATGTGACTGTAGGGATGATGTGTGACTGTAGGGATGATGTGTGACTGTAGAGATGGTGTGTGACTGTAGGGATGATGTGACTGTAGGGATGGTGTGTGACTGTAGGGATGGTGTGTGACTGTAGGGATGATGTGTGACTGTAGGGATGATGTGTGACTGTAGGGATGATGTGTGACTGTAGGGATGATGTGTGACTGTAGAGATGGTGTGTGACTGTAGGGATGGTGTGTGACTGTAGGGATGATGTGTGACTGTAGGGATGATGTGACTGTAGGGATGGTGTGTGACTGTAGGGATGATGTGTGACTGTAGGGATGATGTGTGACTGTAGGGATGATGATGTGACTGTAGGGATGGTGTGTGACTGTAGGGATGGTGTGTGACTGTAGGGATGATGTGACTGTAGGGATGGTGTGTGACTGTAGGGATGATGTGTGACTGTAGGGATGATGATGTGACTGTAGGGATGATGATGTGACTGTAGGGATGGTGTGTGACTGTAGGGATGGTGTGTGACTGTAGGGATGGTGTGTGACTGTAGGGATGATGTGTGACTGTAGGGATGATGTGACTGTAGGGATGGTGTGTGACTGTAGGGATGATGTGTGACTGTAGGGATGATGTGTGACTGTAGGGATGGTGTGTGACTGTAAGGATGGTGTGTGACTGTAGGGATGATGTGTGACTGTAGGGATGATGTGTGACTGTAGGGATGATGTGACTGTAGGGATGATGTGACTGTAGGGATGGTGTGTGACTGTAGGGATGATGTGTGACTGTAGGGATGGTGTGTGACTGTAGGGATGATGTGTGACTTTAGGGATGGGGTGTGACTGTAGGGATGATGTGTGACTGTAGGGATGATGTGACTGTAGGGATGGTGTGTGACTGTAGGGATGGTGTGTGACTGTAGGGATGATGTGTGACTGTAGGGATGATGTGTGACTGTAGGGATGATGTGTGACTGTAGGGATGGGGTGTGACTGTAGGGATGGTGTGTGACTGTAGGGATGATGTGACTGTAGGGATGGTGTGTGACTGTAGGAATGGTGTGTGACTGTAGGAATGGTGTGTGACTGTAGGGATGGTGTGTGACTGTAGGGATGGTGTGTGACTGTAGGGATGGTGTGTGACTGTAGGGATGATGTGTGACTGTAGGAATGGTGTGCGACTGTAGGGATGGTGTGTGACTGTAGGGATGGTGTGTGACTGTAGGGATGATGTGTGACTGTAGGGATGGTGTGTGACTGTAGGAATGGTGTGTGACTGTAGGGATGGTGTGTGACTGTAGGAATGGTGTGTGACTGTAGGGATGGTGTGTGACTGTAGGGATGGTGACTGTAGGGATGGTGTGTGACTGTAGGGATGGTGTGTGACTGTAGGAATGGTGTGTGACTGTAGGGATGGTGTGTGACTGTAGGGATGGTGTGTGACTGTAGGGATGATGTGTGACTGTAGGGATGGTGTGTGACTGTAGGAATGGTGTGTGACTGTAGGGATGGTGTGTGACTGTAGGGATGGTGACTGTAGGGATGGTGTGTGACTGTAGGGATGGTGACTGTAGGGATGGTGTGTGACTGTAGGGATGGTGTGTGACTGTAGGGATGGTGTGTGACTGTAGGGATGATGTGACTGTAGGAATGGTGTGTGACTGTAGGGATGGTGACTGTAGGGATGGTGTGTGACTGTAGGGATGGTGACTGTAGGAATGGTGTGTGACTGTAGGGATGGTGACTGTAGGAATGGTGTGTGACTGTAGGGATGGTGACTGTAGGGATGGTGTGTGACTGTAGGGATGGTGTGTGACTGTAGGGATGGTGTGTGACTGTAGGGATGATGTGTGACTGTAGGGATGATGTGTGACTGTAGGGATGGTGTGTGACTGTAGGGATGATGTGTGACTGTAGGGATGATGTGTGACTGTAGGGATGGTGTGTGACTGTAGGGATGGTGTGTGACTGTAGGGATGATGTGTGACTGTAGGGATGGTGTGTGACTGTAGGAATGGTGTGTGACTGTAGGGATGGTGACTGTAGGGATGGTGTGTGACTGTAGGGATGGTGACTGTAGGGATGATGTGTGACTGTAGGGATGATGTTCTTAGGGTCATAGTCACCATTTTTCTTCCTCCAAATACGGCGAGTCAAGTTAATGCCAAAGATCTGAATTTTGGTCTCCTCTGACCACAGAACTTTCTCCTTGTCTAATTCATTTAGATGTTGATTGGTAGACTTCAGACGTTCCTCAGACGTTCCTCTACATGTGTCTTCCTGAGGAGGAGGACCTTGCGGGCGCTGCAGGATTTCAATCCATGGTGGTGTATTGTGTTACCAATGGTTTGTTTGGTGACTGTGGTCCCAACTGCCTTGAGATCCTTCACAAGCTCCTCCCATGTAGTTCTGGGCGGATCCCTCACTTTTCTCATGACCATCCTCACCCCATGAGGAGAAATCTTCCATGGAGCTCCAGACTGAGGACGATTGATGGTTATTCTGTATTTCTTCCTTGTAGCCCATTCCAGCCTTGTGCAGGTCTACAATCTTCTCCCTGACGTCCTCTGACAGATCTTTGGTCTTCCCCATGATGGTGAGGATTGGATGGAAGAAAGAGATTCTGTGGACAGGTGTCTTTTATACACATAACGAGTTGTCGTTAGGAGAACCTTCTTACATTGACAGGACTAATCTGTGTACCACATGAGCACCTACTGTAGTGTCTGTGTATACTCCATATATACCCCCCATATATACTATATACACTCTCTATATACTCCATATATACCCCCCATATATACTATATACACTCTCTATATACTCCATATATACCCCCCATATATACTATATACACTCTCTATATACTCCATATATACTATATACACTCTCTATATACTCCATATATACCCCCCATATATACTATATACACTCTCTATATACTCCATATATACCCCCCCATATATACTATATACACTCTCTATATATACTCCATATATACTATATACACTCTCTATATACTCCATATATACTATATACACTCTCTATATACTCCATATATACTCCCCATATATACTATATACACTCTCTATATACTCCATATATACTATATACACTCTCTATATACTCCATATATATACCACATGAGCACCTACTGTAGCCAGTCTGTGGGGGAGAATTATTGTTGGTTGGTTGAGAATCAAATACTTATTTTACTCCATTTATAACATTTGTATTGTGTGATTTTTCTGGATTTTTGGTTGATATTCTGTCTCTATCATATAAAATACACCTATGATAAAAATTATAGACCCTTCATTTCTATGTAAGGGGGCAAAACTTACACAATCTGCAGGGGAGCCGATCGTTATTTTCCCCACTATATGTAGGATCTCTCCATATCAGCTGTAGAGCCTGTATATATATCACCGTACAGCACAGCCTGTATATATATCACTGTACAGCATAGCCTGTATATATATCACCGTACAGCACAGCCTGTATATATATCACTGTACAGCATAGCCTGTATATATATCACCGTACAGCACAGCCTGTATATATATCACTGTACAGCATAGCCTGTATATATATCACCGTACAGCACAGCCTGTATATATATCACTGTACAGCACAGCCTGTATATATATCACTGTACAGCATAGCCTGTATATATATCACCGTACAGCACAGCCTGTATATATATCACCGTACAGCACAGCCTGTATATATATCACTGTACAGCATAGCCTGTATATATATCACCGTACAGCACAGCCTGTATATATATCACTGTACAGCACAGCCTGTATATATATCACCGTACAGCACAGCCTGTATATATATCACCGTACAGCACAGCCTGTATATATATCACTGTACAGCACAGCCTCTATATATATATCACCGTACAGCATAGCCTGTATATATATCACCGTACAGCACAGCCTGTATATATATATCACCGTACAGCACAGCCTGTATATATCACCGTACAGCACAGCCTGTATATATATCACCGTACAGCACAGCCTGTATATATCACCGTACAGCACAGCCTGTATATACATCCAGCAGATCCAGCTGCCTTGTTTACCCAGATGAATACAAACAGCCTGATTCTAGAAGGATTACCAAATTTACTTTAAGTGAATCCGTCATCAGATATATATGGGAGGGGAGACTGAGGAAATGCTTCCTCCTGCCTTCTACAAAGTTATAATGTATAGTCTGATCATTGGGGGAGGGGAGACTAAAGAAATGCCTCTTGCTGTCTTCAGCAGACTGATGACATCATCTCAGCCTAGGCAAAGTTACATTGTTGCAGTCTGATCCCTTGGGGAGGGGAGACTGAGGAAATGCTTCCTGCTGGCTACTACAAGGTTACAATGTACAGTCTGATCACTGGGGGAGGGGAGACTGAGGAAATGCTTCCCCCTACCTGCAGCAGACAGATGACATCATCTGAGCCTAGGCATTTTTCCAGTGTTGCAGTCTGATTGCTGGGGGAGAGGAGACTGAGGAAATGTTTTCTGCTACCTGCAGCAGATGGAAGACATCATCTGAGCCTAGGCACTCTTCCAGTGCTGCGGTCTGATCGCTGGGGGAGACTAAGAAAATGCTACCTGCAGCAGACTGATGACTGAGCCTAGGCAAAATTAAAATGTACAGTCTGATCACTGGAGGGGGGAGAAGACTGAGGAAATGCTTCCTCCTGCCTGCAGCAGACTAATGGCATCATCTCTGACTGGAGCTCAAGGACATTTTGTGTAATAAAAGATGGAGGTTATTGGAAAAATGATCCTGTTGCTGTTCATGGTTACAAGTCAGGGATTTATGTGAGGTGTAAAGAAAGAGATTTTCCGCGTTGGTGGTTGTGTGGGCCGGTTACCGCATCTTACCGTCTATGAGTTGGGGCCAAATCACAGCAGCCACCAAAAAGCTCAGTGCATGTTGCGGTTCCATTTGCTGGGTAGCAGTGGTGTCCCCTATTCAGAAGGAATGGGAGCACATTGCACAAACGCATTTAACGTGCGTTATATGTGAATGAGCCCCCGTTGTTCTGTGGGGACCGGCCTGGTGGTTTTCAGGTGGTATCTGGTTTTTGAGGACCGGCCTGGTGGTTTTCAGGTGGTATCTGGTTTTTGAGGACTGGCCTGGTGGTTTTCAGGTGGTATCTGTTTTTTGAGGACCGGCCTGGTGGTTTTCAGGTGGTATCTGGTTTTTGAGGACCGGCCTGGTGGTTTTCAGGTGGTATCTGGTTTTTGAGGACCGGCCTGGTGGTTTTCAGGTGGTATCTGGTTTTTGAGGACTGGCCTGGTGGTTTTCAGGTGGTATCTGGTTTTTGAGGACTGGCCTGGTGGTTTTCAGGTGGTATCTGGTTTTTGAGGACCGGCCTGGTGGTTTTGAGATGGTATCTGGTTTTTGAGGACCGGCCTGGTGGTTTTGAGATGGTATCTGGTTTTTGAGGACCGGCCTGGTGGTTTTCAGGTGGTATCTGGTTTTGTGGCACACTGAGCTTTCCATCGTCTGGTTCCCCCCCACACACGCACCTTCCCTGACAAAGGGGCCGCTGATCAGAGATTGTATCGGCGCCCGGCGCTCTCCTATTAAGCCGTTCCCGGCAGGTCTGGCACTCCGCCACACATAGTCCGGAACCTAATGAGAAGACGGCAGCTAGTTAGCAGAGGGGTGTGCGTGTCGAGCTAAAATGAGATAATTAAACTCCTCTGGTTTTTGAGGACTGGCCTGGTGGTTTTCAGGTGGTATCTGGTTTTTGAGGACCGGCCTAGTGGTTTTCAGGTGGTATCTGGTTTTTGAGGACCGGCCTGGTGGTTTTCAGGTGATATCTGGTTTTTGAGGACCAGCCTGGTGGTTTTCAGGTGGTATCTGTTTTTTGAAGACTGGCCTGGTGGTTTTTAGGTGGTATCTGGTTTTTGAGGACCAGCCTGGTGGTTTTGAGGTGGTATCTGTTTTTTGAAGACCGGCCTGGTGGTTTTCAGGTGGTATCTGGTTTTTGAGGACCAGCCTGGTGGTTTTCAGGTGGTATCTGGTTTTTGAGGACCGACCTGGTGGTTTTCAGGTGGTATCTGGTTTTTGAGGACCAGCCTGGTGGTTTTTAGGTGATATCTGGTTTTTGAGGACCAGCCTGGTGGTTTTCAGGTGGTATCTGTTTTTTGAAGACTAGCCTGGTGGTTTTTAGGTGGGATCTGGTTAATAAAATATTACTTGTGGCGCACTGAGCTTTCCATCATCTGGTCCCCCCCCCCACCTTCCATGACAAAGGGGCCGCTGATCAGAGATTGTATCGGCGCCCGGCGCTCTCCTATTGAGCCGTTCCCGGCAGGCCCGGCACTCCGCCACACATAGTCCGGCTCCTAATGAGAAGACGGCAGCTAGTTAGCAGAGGGGTGTGCGTGTCGAGCTAAAATGAGATAGTTAAACTCCTCTGATTGAAGGGGGAGGTCGGAGGTCAGCTCAATTATGTTGCAGCAGAATAATCGTCGTGTCGTTTGATATGGAGCTTCTAAGCCGTCCCAGCGCCTCCGACAAGCTGCTTTTTGTCTGTGTGTGTAAGTGAGAGAAAAGAGAGCTCCACGCGCCCAAATGAGAAGTATCGGGCCAGTTACCATCATTAGTCGCCATTCCTCAACAACCCCCCCCCCCCCGTACGCCGTATTCAGAGAGCCGGACTCACACTGAGAGTGGAGATCCACCGACAGTCACTCGCTGCAACAATCCTTCCATTCCCCGTCGTTTACTCTGAGCGCGCCGCGTCCACGTACCTGACATGAAATCCGTTTTTACGTCTGCGTTTGAACAGGCCAGTCCGGAGAGAAGTCCACCGAGCGTTGCTGGGATTTAAAATCGGCCAAAAAAAAAAAAAAAAAGACCCCGTTATCAAGGCCACCATGGAGGCGGGGGGCCCACTTTGTGTCATTTTTCTAAAAGGGGGGGGGTTTGGGAGGTCATTGTTTATTAGCGGCAGATTTAGTAAAACATTGCCGCTGTATGGGGGTCACGCTGCTGTCCCTTTTGGCTGTTTTCACACCTGGGCGTGGCGTTTTTTGGCACGTTTTTATGCGGGACTTGCGCGTTTTGTATGCAGCGTTTTTTAGCTTTGGCGTTTTTTTATTAGCCAATAGAGAAAACTATTATCTGTTGCATCATTCGTTGCTAGGCATTTCAGCTTTTTTAGCTTTTCCATTCATTTATTATATTGTTTTTTTGTTAGGGGTTCGAGTTCAGTTTAGGTTAGGGTAAGGATTAGGAGTTGGGGTTATTTATTATTTTATTTATTTATTTTAATTATTATTATATGAATAATAATAAATTAATAAATGTAAAATAAATACACAAATAAATAAATTCAATAAATTAATACTAAATAACAATACATAAATAACTAACCCTTAACTTTAACTCTCACCCCTTAAAAAAATTAAAATAAATAACTAAACACCCTAACACAAAATAAATTATTATTATTATTATTAATGTATTTTTTTCTTCAAGTTTGGGTGTTTATTATTTTATTATTAGTATTATTATTATCATTATTATTAATAATAATAATGTATTATTTTTTAAGGTTAGAGGTTAATTAATAATTTTTAATGTATTATTATTACACAGTATACATTTATTTTACTTATTTATGATGATTTTTAGTTATTTGTGTATTTGGTTTACATTTTTTAATTCATATATTATTACTTCAAGCAGATAATCGCTCAAGTGTGAATGCAGCCTTAGGATTCACACTAGCAATGGGGGGGGGGGGGGGGTAAAAATATGTGGTCGAGCTGCATGCCAACGCCACCCACCTAGTGTGTTGATCTTCTGTTCTGAAAGCTGTATTTTCCACCTTGTAAATTGGACATTTATAAATAAAGTCCCTTACAGGGACCTCTGACGGTGCTCCTGGCTGTATTTAGGGGTCAGCCTTCCGCACCCGTGGGCATCCTAACCACAAACGCGTGGACCAAGCAAAGGTGAAAGTGAGGCACGGGACGCAAATCTTCAGTGGGTTGGGCCAAATTATCACCAATAGCTCAATTTCTGGGACACTTTTTACAGAGGAGGGAATCCATGTATAAAAAGTCTGAGGAGTGTGCCAAAAAAAAAATGTCCAAGAGTCCAAAAATCTTTTAAATCTGAATTCCAGAAACATAAAAAAAAACATTAATTTAAATATGTTCCTCAATTGCCACAAAGGAAAAAAAATATTTTACAAACCCAGATGATACCTAGTAAAAGTAGCAGTGACATCATCACTGTGCTGCATATAGCTTGTGCAGAGAGCAGATCAGGGACCCAGCAGGCTCCACCCACCACAGAAAACTGCTGGAGGGGGTGGAGACAAGAGCAGTCCCCCTACACAAGGAGAGAGAGGGCAGCAGTGGGCGGGGTTTATTACAGGAAGTCTCACTCTAGATTATTGCACAGATCTGGGAGAAATACACAAATCTCACCGAGATTCAGGAAGAAGTCACATGACCCATGGATTTATTACCCCGAAGTTGTGTTTTATTTGTAAAATTGTTTCACAGTTGGAAAATACAAATCAGCCAACGCGTTTCTGGGGTCCAAACAAGCTCCCCCCTTCCTCGGGGGTTAGGCAGACATAAAAAACGGGGACATGGATATGAAATTCTAGATTGGTCCAATTCACGTTATAAAATATGGACTCCTATATAAATAGAAGAAATCCATTCCACACGGAGTGCACTTTATAAACCATGTTATGGGTCAAACGGATCCTAAAAATCTTTTCTTTCTTCTAAGTGTAAAATGCGTTGGAATGGTAAAAGACATAAAATACTATTTAGGAAAATTGAATGGAATTCTCCAGCTCTCCATAACAACCCCCCCATAATTAAAACATTGTGATCAGACCAATAAGATTCACGGGAATGTACTACTGATTAATAAAACAAGCCGTGACCGCGAGAGGAACAAAATAAACTAAACAGATAGAAAATTGAGCAAAATAATATTAAAATTCTTATACACGAATGTGATTATAGAGCTGATTCTGCAACAGTATATATATTTGCAGGATCCCCACCAGGTCTTCCAGTGTTCACCTTATCCCTACCAGGTCTTCCAGTGTTCAACTTATCCCTACCAGGTCTTCCAGAGTTCACCTTATCCCTACCAGGTGTTCCAGTGTTCACCTTATCCCTACCAGGTCTTCCAGTGTTCAACTTATCCCTACCAGGCCTTCCAGGGTTCACCTTATCCCTACCAGGCCTTCCAGGGTTCACCTTATCCCTACCAGTCTTCCAGTGTTAACCTTATCCCTACCAGGTCTTCCAGTGTTCACCTTATCCCTATCAGGCCTTCCAGTGTTCACCTTATCCCTACCAGGTCTTCCAGTGTTCAACTTATCCCTACCAGGTCTTCCAGAGTTCACCTTATCCCTACCAGGTGTTCCAGTGTTCACCTTATCCCTACCAGGTCTTCCAGTGTTCAACTTATCCCTACCAGTCTTCCAGTGTTAACCTTATCCCTATCAGGCCTTCCAGTGTTCACCTTATCCCTACCAGGCCTTCCAGTGTTCACCTTATCCCTACCAGGTCTTCCAGTGTTCACCTTATCCCTATCAGGCCTTCCAGTGTTCACCTTATCCCTACCAGGCCTTCCAGTGTTCACCTTATCCCTACCAGGTGTTCCAGGGTTCACCTTATCCCTACCAGTCTTCCAGGGTTCACCTTATCCCTACTGGGTCTTCCAGGGTTCACGCAGTCCCTGCCAGCTCTTCCAGGACTTGCTGGACCCCTGTCAGGTCTTCCAGGGTTCACATGCTCCCTGCCAGGTTATTCAGGATTTACTCTGTCCCTTCCAGGGTTCACACGGTCCTGTTCCTGCCAGGTCTTCCAGGGTTCACGTAGTTCCTGTCAGGTCTTCCAGGGTTCACATAGTTCCTGCCAGGTCTTCAAGGGTTCACGTAGTTCCTGTCAGGTCTTCCAGGGTTCACACAGTTCCTGTCAGGTCTTCCAGGGTTCACACAGTTCCTGCCAGTTATTTCAGGGTTCACGTAGTTCCTGCCAGTTCTTCCAGGGTTCACACAGTTCCTGCCAGTTCTTCCAGGGTTCACATAGTTCCTGCCAGGTCTTCCAGGGTTCACACAGTTCCTGCCAGGTCTTCCAGGGTTCACACAGTTCCTGCCAGGTCTTCCAGGGTTCACGTAGTTCCTGTCAGGTCTTCCAGGGTTCACGTAGTTCCTGCCAGGTCTTCCAGGGTACACGTAGTTCCTGCCGGTTCTTCCAGGGTTCACACAGTTCCTGCCAGGTCTTCCAGGGTTCACACAGTTCCTGCCAGGTCTTCCAGGGTTCAAACAGTTCCTGCCAGGTCTTCCAGGGTTCACACAGTTCCTGCCAGGTCTTCCAGGGTTCACGTAGTTCCTGTCAGGTCTTCCAGGGTTCACGTAGTTCCTGCCAGGTCTTCAAGGGTTCATGTAGTTCCTGTCAGGTCTTCCAGGGTTCACACAGTTCCTACCAAGTCTTCCAGGGTTCACACAGTTCCTGCCAGTTCTTCCAGGGTTCAGGCAGCCAATGCCTAGTTCTTCCAGAGTTCACACAGTCCCTGCCAGGTCTTCCAGGGTTCACACAGTTCCTGCCAGTTCTTCCAGGGTTCACAAAGTTCCTGCCAGATCTTCCAGGGTTCACACAGTTCCTGCCAGGTCTTCCAGGGTTCACGTAGTTCCTGCCGGTTCTTCCAGGGTTCGGGCAGTCAATGCCTAGTTCTTCCAGAGTTCAAACAGTCCCTGCCAGGTGTTCCAGGGTTCACACAGTTCTTGCCAGGTCTTCCAGGGTTCACACAGTCCCTGCCAGGTCTTCCAGGGTTCACACAGTTCCTGCCAGGTCTTCTAGGGTTCACGTAGTTCCTGCCGGTTCTTCCAGGGTTCACACAGTTCCTGCCAGGTCTTCCAGGGTTCAGGCAGTCAATGCCTAGTTCTTCCAGAGTTCACACAGTCCCTGCCAGGTCTTCCAGGGTTCACACAGTTCCTGCCGGTTCTTCCAGGGTTCACACAGTTCCTGCCAGGTCTTCCAGGATTCACACAGTTCCTGCTGGATCTTTCAGGGTTCCTGTCAGGATGCCTGCAGTGATTTTGTGCTGGGCGTGTCCTCCAGACTTTGAAGCGGTGGGTGCTTTCTTATCACCACCTGAGAGGAGGGCATAATAATTTAGTTGTGTTTGATGCCACTATAGGATTGGTGCTGTCAGAGTGGCCGCGCAGCTTTAACATTGTTGCAATGTGGGAAGCAGGATCTCAGCTCCTACCTTCTTCGCCCATCACCTACGACTAAGTCTATTGGGTAAAACGCGTCATGAGGTAGAGTCCCATCTGACTGGGGTGAAAATGTCTTAATAACCTAATCTGCTATCAATAAAGCTTGTTGCAATTTTTCCACAAAAAAAGTACCGGTGGTCATTGTCACTGAGGGGGAAGTCCAACATTTTAGAGACGTCCCTTGAACAGGAAGTGAGGGTAAATCTTCCAATGGAGACTCCAGTTATGGTGAGGGGATTTTTCTCCGTTTGGGAGCTTTCCTTTCACTTCCTGTTGTGTCTCGGGGACAGGAAGTGAAGAGATATTCCCCCAGTGGGACATTGACTGGGTTTCAATGCCAATGTATACACGTGAAGTATATTTGTTGCAGTTACTTATAAGAAGTATCTGTGTTACCTATAGTGACATGAACCTCCTATACAATCAGGGTCGGGACTCGGGTCGCCGTGGACAACACAGGCGCTTCCGTTAGTTTTGCTAAGTTTGGAGGGGCTGGGATCCCGACTCTGCCTATAATGGCAGCGCTTATTCCTGATTGCGCTGGCGAGACGGACGGATACGGGAGATAAATGTCGGCTCATTCTCCAGTAATTAGTTACCTCCTCATCCCCGTGTTGTAATTGTGAAGAAGCTGTAATGTTTAATTAGTGTGTAAATGAAACCCCAATTTCATAATGGGCGCGCTGACAGCGTTAAGTGAGGCGGCCGCGGAAGGCGATGCATTGTCTCAGCCGGCGATGAAGCCGTCCGTCAGTAAACCGAGCGTCACGCCGAGGAAATGGGAATGATAAGCGAAGTGAGGCTAATTAGGAAAATCATCCGGGCCCCGCTGATGGCTCTCTGGGAAGAGGGGGGTAATGAAGCCGATCTGCTGAGAGGCGCACTAATTGGAGCTGATCTCTGACCGAATGTCTTCTCTACCGCGCTCTGGCTGTGGAGGGGGCTGTCACCCCAGATGGAGAGTTCCGGGGTACATGAGGACCTGGCCGAGCGTCTTCTCCACCGCGCTCTGACTGGAGGGGGCTGTCACCCCAGATAGAGAGTCCTGGGGTACACGAGGACCTGGCCGAGCGTCTTCTCCACCGGGCTCTGACTGTGGAGGGGGCTGTAACCCCAGATAGAGAGTCCTGGGGTACATGAGGACCTGGCCGAGCGTCTTCTCCACCGCGCTCTGACTGGAGGGGGCTGTCACCCCAGAAAGAGAGTCCTGGGGTACACGAGGACCTGGCCGAGCGTCTTCTCCACCATGCTCTGACTGTGGAGGGGGCTGTCACCCCAGATGGAGAGTTTCAGGGTACACGAGGACCTGGCCAAGCGTCCACCACTGTGCTCTGACTGCGGAGGGGGCCATCACCCCAGATGGAGAGTTACGGGGTACACAAGGACCTGGCCGAACGTCTTCTCCACCGCACTCTGACTACGGAGGGGCTGGTCACCCCGGATGGAGAGTCCTGGGGTACACAAAGATCTGGCCAAGCGTCTCCTCCTCCTCCGCCACTGTGATCTGACTGCGGTGGGGACCATCACCCCGGATGGAGAGTCCTGGGGTACACAGAGATCTGGCCGAGCGTCTACTTCACCACAGTACACGAGGACCTGGCCGAGCGTCTTCTCCACCACAGTACACGAGGACCTGGCCGAGCGTCTTCTCCACCACAGTACACGAGGACCTGGCCGAGCGTCTTCTCCACCAGGCTCTGACTGTGGAGGGGGCTGTCACCCCAGATGGAGAGTTTCGGGGTACACGAGGACCTGGCCAAGCGTCCACCACTGTGCTCTGACTGCGGAGGGGGCCATCACCCCAGATGGAGAGTTACGGGGTACACAAGGACCTGGCCGAACGTCTTCTCCACCTCACTCTGACTGCGGAGGGGCTGGTCACCCCGGATGGAGAGTCCTGGGGTACACAAAGATCTGGCCAAGCGTCTCCTCCTCCTCCGCCACTGTGCTCTGACTGTGGTGGGGACCATCACCCCGGATGGAGAGTCCTGGGGTACACAGAGATCTGGCCAAGCGTCTCCTCCTCCTCCGCGCTCTGACTGCGGAGGAGGCTGTCACCTCAGATGGAGAGTTCCGGGGTACACGAGGACCTGGCCGAGCGTCTTCTCCACCACAGTACATGAGGACCTGGCCGAGCGTCTTCTCCACCGCCGCGCTCTGACTGCTAGGGGGCCCTCACGTCCGATGAAGAGTCCTGGGGTACACGAGTACCTGTCCGAGCATCTTCTCCACCGCATTCTGACTGCAGAGGGGGTCGTCACCCCGGATGGAGAGGCCCGGGGTACATGAGGACCTGGCCGAGTGTCTCCACTACCACCGCCCTCTAACTGTGGAGGGGGCCGACACCTCGGATAGAGAGTCTTGGGGTACACGAGGACCGATTACCCTTAATATTTAAAGGGTTCATCTTCCTGGTCAGGGCAACATATCAAACTGCAGATATAAAGAGTCCGATAGGACATAGATCAAATAGCACATGGGGGGGGGGGGGTTACACACTTTAACTGATCACTAGTCCTGGGGGGAAGCTGAAGTTTAATCTGGTTCACCTCTCCCCCCCTTATCAACAGAATAATTTGAGAAAACGTTATTTTTTGCATGACATATCTTATCACTGAATCTCTGTGATTCTCTATGCAATGCAGGCAGATCACGACTGGTGGGAGGGGCCGGCAGGGGGTTCTGTGCATAGTCTTCTTGAAAACATTACAGCCCCCCCCCCCCGCGCCTCCGTACTCCCTCTCAAGAGCCCTCAGTCCTGATATAAGCAGTGGGTGGGTTCTTGGGTGGAGTTATGCAAATATAAAAAAAAATCTTTCATGGGTGGATGTCAGGCACCATAGCGCCAGGAGTTAGAGCAGAGCTGTGGGAGGGGACCCAGCAGGCTCCACCCACTACAGGAGGGGGTGGGGTTCAGACCAGTCCCCCTGCACAAGGAGAGGGAGCAGAGCTGTGGGAGGGGCTCAGCAGGCTCCACCCACTACAAGAGGGGGCGGGGTTCAGACTAGTCCCCCTGCACAAGGAGAGGGAGCAGAGCTGTGGGAGGGGCTCAGCAGGCTCCACCCACTACAGAAACTAAAGGAAGGGCGGAGACCAGACCAGTCTTCCTGCACAAGGAGAGGGAGCAGAGCTGTGGGAGGAGCCCAGCAGACTCCACCCACTACAGAAGAGGGTGGAGACAAGACCAGTCCCCCTGCACAAGGAGAGAGAGCAGAGCTGTGGGAAGGGCTCAGCAGGCTCCACCCACTACAAGAGGGGGCGGGGTTCAGACCAGTCCCCCTGCACATGGAGAGGGAGCAGAGCTGTGGGAGGGGCTCAGCAGACTCCACCCACTACAGAAGGGGGTGGAGACAAGACCAGTCCCCCTGCACAAGGAGAGGGAGCAGAGCTGTGGGAAGGGCTCAGCAGGCTCCACCCACTACAGAAACTAAAGGAGGGGGTGGAGACAAGACCAGTCCCCCTGCATAAGGAGAGAGAGCAGAGCTGTGGGAGGGGGTCAGCAGGCTCCACCCACTACATGAGGGGGCGGAGACCAGACCAGTTCTGCACAAGGAGAGGGAGCAGAGTTGTGGGAGGGGCTCAGCAGGCTCCACCCACTACAGAAACTAAAGGAGGGGGGCGGAGACAAGACCAGTCCCCCTGCACAAGGAGAGAGAGGGCAGTAGTGGGCGGGGTTTATTACAGGAAGTCTCGCACTGGTTTTCTGCACAGATCTGGGAGAAATACACAAATCTCCCCGAGATTCAGGAAGAAGTCACATGACCCATGAATTTATTACCCCGGAGTTCCCCTTTAAGTAGGGCAATGTCGGGGCGTAGCACTGACAGTCCTCGTTGCACGCACTTCTGTATATCAGTCATACCATTGTAATCACCTAAACAGGATTATCCGCTGTACGGCCTCGACGCTTTTAAGGGGCGGAATTGATTGGATTTTCCCCTCCGATCCGCCTCGGTCTAATAAGCTTTTTTTTTTCCGGGGTAATCGCTCTTATCGCGGCCTCCCGCCATTCGCCGTCCCCGGAGTTGGCGGTAAACGGAGAGGAAATATTACTTATTCAGATGTTTACAGAAGCCGCTGACACCCCGCCGTCGCTCACTGCCAAGCCCGTTGTGTATTATTCATCGCAATAATTCGGGGACGATTGTTATAAAGTATGGGATCGCCGGGCGGAGGAAAAGGAGCCGCACGCTGGGATCGGCCGTTTCCCCCGCCGCTGAAATATTGGCCTCCGCCGCCATAAATCTCAATTTACAAGTGTGACTGGAGCAGGGGGGAGTACCGGGGGAGGGGGCTAATGATCACTTCTCTGTCCTATTCTTCATGTGGCGGAGGGGACGCCTCCGATATTATTATTATTATGGCTTCCTTTAACCCTTCGTTCTTCAGAGCCCCTTCTATCACCGGAGTGCCCAATCAACGCCCGACGTTTCTTCTATTACATCTGGATGGAGCTGAAGCTTAATCTGATTTTACGTTCCCCCCCCCTATCATTATTTTTAAATACAATATTTCCATTTTTATCACAGACTCTTTTTTTTTATACCCAGTGATGTCATTACTGGGTCTCTGTGCTTCTCTGTGCAATGCAGACAGATCATGCCTGGTGGGAGGGGCCGGCAGGGGGCTGTACATCGCTTCCTGAAAACATCCCAGCCCCCGGCCTCTGTACACCTCTCAGGAGCCCTCAGTCCTGATGTAAGCAGTGGGAGGAGTTATGCAAATGTCACCATGCCTTGATGGGTGTGTCGGTCTGGAGGAGGGGGCATTCCTAGGCAGGCTGTCTTTGCATAGGTAACGCCCACATGGGAGGCTGAGCCTCTGTGATTGAAAGAATGGAAATCTACTGAATGAAAAGGGGTGGGGCCAGGGACAGTCAAGCTGGAGAGAAGAGAGGGCTAGGTGATGCTGGACGTCCTCAGAGTGTGCGGTGAAATCAGAGGAAGCCATTTCAGTCCAGGAGGGGAGCCGGTACACCTGTGCAAGATTGAAGGGGAGAAGCCAGTACACCCGTGTAAAAGTAAAGGGGAGGAGCCGGTACACCTGTGCAAGACTGAAGGTGAGGGCGGAGTCAGGCTTAACAATTGGCGCTGGGAACTGGATGAGGGGGAGGAGCCAGTACACCTCTGCAACACTGAAGGGGAGGGGCGGAGTTCGGTGTAACAATTGGTGCTGTGAGCAGGATGAGGGGAGGAGCCTGTACAGCTGTGCAACACCGAAGGGGAGGGCGGAGTCAAGCTTAACAATTGGCGCTGGGAGCTGGATGAGGGGAGGTGCAAGACTGAAGGGGAGGGCGGAGTCAGGCTTATCAAGTAATGCTGTGATCAGGATGAGGGGAGGAGCCAGTACACCTGTGCAACACAGAAGGGGAGGGCGGGGTCAGGTTTAAGAATTGGCGCTGTGATCAGGATGAGGGGAGGAGCCAGTACACCTGTGCAACACAGAAGGGGAGGGCGGGGTCAGGTTTAAGAATTGGCGCTGTGATCAGGATGAGGGGAGGAGCCGGTACACCTGTGCAACACAGAAGGAGAGGGCGGGGTCAGGTTTAAGAATTGGCGCTGTGATCAGGATGAGGGGAGGAGCCGGTACACCTGTGCAACACAGAAGGGGAGGGCGGGGTCAGGTTTAAGAATTGGCGCTGTGATCAGGATGAGGGGAGGAGCCAGTACACCTGTGCAACACAGAAGGAGAGGGCGGGGTCAGGTTTAAGAATTGGCGCTGTGATCAGGATGAGGGGAGGAGCCAGTACACCTGTGCAACACAGAAGGGGAGGGCAGGGTCAGGTTTAAGAATTGGCGCTGTGATCAGGATGAGGGGAGGAGCCAGTACACCTGTGCAACACAGAAGGGGAGGGCGGAGTTAAGCTTATCAAGTGGTGCTGAGATCAGGATGAGGGGAGGAGCCTGTACAACTTTAGAAGACTGAAGGGGAGGGCAGAGATAGATGTAGAATCTGGTGCTGTGAGCAGGATGAAGGGAGGAGCCGGTACACTTGTGCAAGCCTGGAGGGGAGGGCGGAGTTAGACTTAACAATTAGCGCTGTGAGCAGGATGAGGGGAGGAGCCGGTACATCAGTGCAAAGGAAAGCTGGAGCCATTTGTTAAGGGGACCTACCTGCCCCTGATATATGCCTAGACTGCTATGGTTGCTAATTACCTGGCATGTTATGAGTAGACCTAAAAAGCTGGAGATCAGATTACACACACAGCTGGAAAGACACACCCACCTCTGTCCCTCCTGACGAAGACTGAAGTAGATCAGTCAGTCTGCAGTGGCAGCCAGCAAGCATGCCCAGTGTGTTGGGTTTCTCATTTTAGAATCCATTTCCAATCTGCAGCTTTTAATAAAACAATCCCCCGTGATCCTGCCATGAAGGCCACTTCCTGTTATAGGGTGACAACGTCCTGTATGTGGCCTTCTGATGGAGACTACACCCGGCTCAGCAAACATTACACAGACACAGCTCACTGGTGTCACCATCAGGAAACCCGCCCTGAGAAATGCCGTGCCGCCATCACTGGAGTGTATGGAGACAGGAAGTGGATGCAAAGAAGCTGCAGGAGATCAGCAGCACTGAGAAAGGACAAAGGATGAAAAAAAAAAGATTTTTATTGAATAAAAAGACAATTGTTTGAGAGGCACAGAGGAAACCCGTTGTCACTCAGCGTTCTACTGTTTATTAGGAACAATGTGTGATACCTGTGACCATTCACCAAGACACGACAGAGCTTTCCTGACAGCGCGATCTGCGTCTGCTGTGATGCAGGGATTGCTCTTGGCAGCGTGTATAGCGTGCTTCAACCCGTAATACGAAGGTTGGTCAATGGTGGAAAGGTATAGATCTGTGTGCCTAAGAAGTGTCAGCTTCATACTCACATGTATTTATCAACCGTCCCAAGCTGGCCGTTGCCTCCCGCTAATCCCTTCAAAGCTGCTGCTTCCTGCCGTGCCGAGCCGCTACCTCCCCATCCCTCTCCAATCTCTGCTGACAGGTTACTAAGAATTTCCAGGCTGAACATCATACAGAACCACCTTCGTAATGCTGGATCCTGGGGGCCACTCATACAGGACAACCTACATCACATCGGATCCTGGGGGCCACTCATACAGGACAACCTACATCACATCGGATCCTGGGGGCCACTCATACAGGACAACCTACATCACATCGGATCCTGGGGCCACTTATACATGACAACCTATATCACTCCAGATCTCAGGGGCCACTCATACAGGGCCACCTACATCACATCGGATCCTGGGGGCCACTTATACAGGACAACGTACATCACATCGGATCCTGGGGGCCACTTATACAGGACAACGTACATCACATCAGATCCTGGGGGCCACTTATACAGGACAACGTACATCACATCGGATCCTGGGGGCCACTCATACAGGACAACGTACATCACATCGGATCCTGGGGGCCACTTATACAGGACAACGTACATCACATCGGATCCTGGGGGCCACTCATACAGGACAACGTACATCACATCGGATCCTGGGGGTCACTCATACAGGACAACGTACATCACATCGGATCCTGGGGGTCACTCATACAGGACAACGTACATCACATCGGATCCTGGGGGCCACTTATACATGACAACCTACTGTATATCACTCCAGATCTCAGGGGCCACTCATACAGGGCCACCTACATCACACCGGATCCCGGGGGCCACTCATACAGGGCCACCTACATCACACCGGATCCCGGGAGCCACTCATACAGGGCCACCTACATCACACCGGATCCCGGGGACCACTCATACAGGGCCACCTACATCACACCGGATTCCGGGACCTGCTGACCGACTTGTGCTGTATCGAATCACAGCACAGATGGGGTGGCGCCCCCTACCCGGAAATGCAGGATTACGTATTTTGTCTCTCCAAAATCTGGCGTAAACCAGCAATCTTCCAGGTAGCACGGGGGTCCCACTGCCACAGTTGGTATTGGGGGAGTCTGGATCAGATTTGGTTTAGGGGTCGGTAAGTATTAGGTGTTTTGGTGTAATTGATTATTTATGGTGGGTGTTGAAGATATGCGATATGATGAAGGAGAACACGCGCTCCTCCCCACTCCTCCAACTGGAAGTGCTGCACTTAGAGTGGCGCTGCTCTTCTTTGTGTCTTAAAGGGGTTGTAAACCCTCGTGCATCCTATGCATTAAAGTGACACTAAAGGTTCGTTTAAATAACAAACATGTTATACTTTCCTCCGCTGTGCAGCTCGTTTTGCACAGAGTGGCTTCGAACCTTCTCTTCTGGGGTCCCTCTGCGGCTCTCTCAGCTCCTCCCCACATCAGATAACCCCCTAGGAGAAGCGCTCTCCCGAGGGATTACCTTGGGGGCGCATTCCCGAGTCCAGCATTCGGCGTCCATAGAGGCCGAATGCAGCACTCGGCCCCGCCCCCCCCCCCCCCCCCCCCCGGTGCCCGCGTCATTGGATTTGATTGACAGCAGCGGGAGCCAATGGCTGCGCTGCTATCAATCTATCCAATCAAGAGCTGGGACCCCTGGCAGAGAGACAGCGCGTCCCGGTGGGTCAAGTTTGAGGGTTCAGGTAAGTAAAATGGGGGGGGGGCTGGGAGGCCGTTCACTGACAGGTGTTTTTTCACCTTAATGCATAGGATACTTTAAGGTGAAAAAACACGAACCTTTCCAACCCCTTTAGGTAACCCCCTCGGGGAGAGCGCTTCTCCCTAGGGGGTTACCTGATGCGGGGAGGAGCCGCCGGGGGACCCCGAAAATGGATGATCGGGGCCACTCCGTGCAAAACGAGCAGCACAGTGGAGGTAAGTATGATATGTTTGTTATTTAAAAACAAATTTAGAAAAAAAAACGATCCTTTACAATCACTTTAAGATGTGTGATACAGAAGTTTCACGTGTCGCAGTTTTTGGTAATGAAACTCCGACAGTAAAAAAAAAAAAAGAACACCAACGTGCTTGATAACGAGGGGGGGATGACGCAAAAAGAAGGTTCCTTTCAGGCCCGTCACTTTTCCTGGAACTCCGTATTCAGCCGAGTCGCAGGACGGCGAGCGCAGATCTGAGTGGCGGCGGGGGGGGGGGGGACGGACTGTAGGAGACGCGGAAAGTTTTTCAGGTCACCAGTTCCACAAGTAGATGGGGGGGGGGGGTGACATGACTGGAAGACGGCTTCCTCGACAAATGGCTGCTGTGCAGACAGGAGTAATGACAGATCTGCAGCGAGGACATAGTCATTAAGTCAGTATTGTGCCTCTGACCTACGAGCGATGGAGTGATAGATGCAAGTAATTTGAAAGGCAAAGCTGCCATGAGGCTCGGCCTCGGTGAGTGAGACGTACACATCAACAGTGTATAAATAATGCAGATCACACAAACCCAACAACCGAATTAACCCCTTTTTCCTGCTGGAGCGACCCATCCGCGCCATTCATCACTCTGTGTCCGCCCCCTTTTGTATGGGAGGTCTCGAGTCGCTCGATGATCCGGGGCCGATCGCAAGCTCCACACTAACTTTTACTTTTTAAATGTTGCTCTCCAAATTGTGAAAATATCATTCGCTTTCCATACACTGGTAGAGTTTAGTTTCATTTTGAAGAATGTCCGAATTTCTAAACAGTGAACGTGGTTTTCTTTTAGGAAAGTCGAATATTAAAAGAAACCGAAATACTTTTCTTTCAATCATTTTTATTTTATTTATTTTTTCAACAAAAGGAAACGCACAAATCAACATTATGCAACACATGTACCAGCATTTCTCCTGTCATTATACAAATGTGGTAAATTTAAAGGCAGTAGTGGCTCAAGGGGCAGCTGCTTTGGGCCCCACAACAATGACTGGTCCCGGGGCAGCTGCCCCTTTTGCCCTGCGTTAAAGATGGCCCTGAACTTACCCCTATGTCACTGCACTTCAGTTGCAGACATCATGCCGGTACCATTATATATAGCCAGCGTTTGGCTCTCTTGTTAAAGCAATCCTAGTTGCTAACTAGCTGCTGGATTGCTTTTACAAGCAGTGGGAGGAGCTGTCCCCCCACCTCTCACGGCTTTCTTGGGCTCTCCCTTCAAACCCGGGAGACCCGAGCGACCAGCCGGCACTTCCGCCAGCTGATTAGAGAGAGCCAAGCAAAGCCCGGATCAGCATGGCAACCCGGAGGCAATGACCTGACATCACTTCCGGTTTACCAGGATGTCATCGCCGCCATTTAAAAAAAAAAAAATCAAAAGCATTCGAAAACACCAACCTTAGTGTTTTGAATTCTTTTAGGGATAGAGGAGGGATTTGGTGTCTTATAGAGCTGGAAAAAACACGCTTTTTTGAATTTTAATACAAAAAACACATTACATAGCCCAATTTTTTGTTAAGATATAAAAGATGACCAAGTAAATAGATACCAAACATGTCACGCTTTAAAATTGCGCATGCCCGTGCAACGGCGACAAACTACGTCAATTTTACTAGCAATAGGCGACGCTTTAAAAGCCTTTACTGGTTACCACTTTAGATTCACACAGGAGTTCTAGTGCTATAATTACTGCCCATGATCTGATGTTTTTGGTGTTACCTCACATGTGTGGGAACGATCAATGTTTACGTGCGTGAAGGACCGACACGCACGGTTGCCTTTGCACTCGACTACGGGGGGCACTTTAAATGATCTTTTTTTAATTAATGTATTTTTACACGGTTGCTTTAATTTTATTTATTTTTTAATCACTTTTATTGCTGTCACAAGGAATGTAAACATCCCATGTGACAGCAATAGGCAGAGACAGGTCCTCTTTATGGAGGGATCTGAGCTCTATAAGACACCAAATCCCTCCTCTGCCCTTAAAGCATTCAAAACACCAAGGTTGGTGTTTTCGAATGCTTTTGATTTTTTTTTTTTTAAATAGCGCTGATGACATCCTGGTAAACCGGAAGTGATGTTAGGTCATTGCCGTGGTCAAGAGATAATCAAAGCTGATCCGGGCTTTGTTTAGCTCTCCAATCAGGTGGCGGAAGTGCCGGCTGGTTGCTTGGGGAAGTTCCGGCTGGTTGCTTGGGGAAGTTCCGGCTGGTTGCTTGGGGAAGTGCCGGCTGGTTGCTTGGGGAAGTGCCGGCTGGTTGCTTGGGGAAGTGCCGGCTGTTTGCTTGGGGAAGTGCCGGCTGGTTGCTTGGGGAAGTGCTGGCTGGTTGCTTGGGGAAGTTCCGGCTGGTTGCTTGGGGAAGTTCCGGCTGGTTGCATAGGGAAGTTCCGGCTGGTTGCTTGGAGAAGTGCCGGCTGGTTGCTTGGGGAAGTTCCGGCTGGTTGCATGGGGAAGTGCCGGCTGGTGGCTTGGGGAAGTGCCGGCTGGTTGCTTGGGGAAGTGCCGGCTGGTTGCTTGGGGAAGTGTCGGCTGGTTGCTTGGGTCTCCCGGGAGAGCCCAAGAAACCCACGGGAGGAGGGGGACAGTTTCTCCCACTGCTTGTTAGCTGCTAGGATTGCTTTAACAAGAGAGCCAAACGCTGGCTCTAAATAACGGTACCGGCATGATGTTTGCAGCTGCATATAACCACCTGAAGTGCAGTGACATAGGGGTATGTCCGGGGCCATCTTTAATGCAGGGCAAAAGGGGCAGCTGCCCCGGGCCCAGTCATTGTTGTGGGGCCCAAAGCAGCTGCCCCTTGAGCCCCTACTGCCTGCAAATAGTTGATGGGTGGATTCAGAGGGACCCAAGAAAATGTTTGCCCAGGGTCTAATCAATATTAAAGTGTAAGTTCACCTTTACAGAAAAATCTGTAAGGTGAACTTAGATAGGTCCCCCCCCCCCCAGTCCCGCTGACCTGGACTGCGCCAATCTCCGGTTCTAAGCCCCGGTATATCCGCGCCAGGAGTCCAGGGCTTAGAAATCTTGTCTGCATCCATGCGGCACCTTCATAGCTGACAGGACGGGCTATGCGGCTGCTGATTGGTCGGCGCCACCCATGTGACGGCGCTGACCGTTTAGAATGCTCCAAAACGTCCCTCCTGACGAGACATTCAGCTCAAGGGATTTCTAAGCCCCGGACTCCTGACGCAGATATACCGGGGCTTAAAACCGGAGATTGCTGTGGTCCAGGTCAGCAGGCCGGGGGGGGGGGGGGGCGGGGCGAGAAGGACCTGTTACCTTACAGATTTTTCTGTAAAGGTGAACTTACCATTTAAAGATGGCTCTGGGTACGGCGCTGGTCCAGGAAGTAGATATGGACATGTTCCACAAGAGTCCATCTGCCAACCATAGCATGGAATACAATGGGGTTGATTTACTAAAACTGGAGAGTGCAGAATTCGGTGCAGCTTCATGGTAACCAATCAGCTTCTAACTTCAGCTTATTCAATTAAGCTTTGCCCAAAAAAAAACCTGGATGCTGATTGGTTTCCATGCAGAGCTGCACTAGATTTTACACGCCAGTATTTGTAAATAAACCCCATTGAGTACCTTATATTTATTGGTAACAAAGACATTATCGAAATTAAGTAACAAGTATAAAAAAGGAATATATAAAATTTCCTCATGCAGTAATGATTGTCTAAGCCAGCCTTTTTCAACCTTCTCCAACATGGAGGAACCCTTGAAATAACATTCTGGTCCCCTGCTACTAATTACTATATCTATGGCCCAATGATGGTGGATAGGAAGAATCCTCCTTTTATTTGTAGTCAGTGGGATAGATTCCCCTCCCCCCCCTTATTCTTACAGATAGCTGAAAAGATCATTGGTGTCAGTGATGTCTTATCTGATGGTCAGAAGTTGCTCATTGATCGGGGAACCTCTAGCAACCTCTGGAGAAGCCCCAGGATTCCACAGATCCCAGGTTTGAGAAAGGCGTCTAAGCTCAGGACACATTTGTTTCACTTGTCAAGGTATTGATCCAGTCTCCGTGTTCTATTGACATGTATCGGGTAGTGCAAGGATCAGCTTGTTTCAAAGTAGATAAAGGAGAAAGGAAAAAGTAGAAATGGAAGTGGTGAAAAGCAAAGTATTTGAGACCCGGCCAGGTTTCCACTCTATCTATATCCTAGTTCAGGGGTGTCAAACATTTCATTGCAGGGCCATATCAACATTATGGTTGCCCTCAAAGGGCCACTTGTATCTGTCAGACATGATATCCTTTCACAAGTCCCCCCATCCTCCCTTACATCACAGTGCACCCCCCTTACCTTGTGCTGCTGCCAGGAAGAAGCTAGGGGGGGGGGGGGTTTGAAAGCAGCGCAGAGTCTGGAAGAGGACCAGAGGAGAGCTGACTGCCAGAGCCTGCTGAATGCTAAGACCAGGGGAGGCGGAGATGAGGGGATGCTGTGGCTGTACAGAGAAGTACAGGATCTGTAGGAGCAGTTCTGTCCTTCTCTCCACTGCCGACTGTTGAGGCTCGCCTCTCTGTGGCTGCATGGGGAAGTGTAGGATCTGGCGGATGAGTTCTGTCCTCCTCGCTGCTGCCGACTATTGAGGTGAGCCTCTCCTTGGCTGCATGGAGAAGCGTGGGATCTGGCGGAGGACTTCTGTCTTCCTCTCTGCTGCCGACTGTTGAGGCTGGCCTCTCCATGGCTGCATAGAGAAGCGTAGGATTTGGCGGAGTAGTTCTGTCCTCTTCTGTGCTGCTTACTGTTGAGAAAAGGTGGGGACGGAGAAGAAGGGAGGTGCCGCAGCTGCAGGAGAGGTGTGAGGGCCCCATGAAATGGCCTAGAGGGCTGGATTTTGCCCGGGGGCCTTGTGTTTTACATGTGTCCTAGTTAGCTTTTTAGTTGAGCGATTGTATACACCGTGTCCATGGATCCCAGATTTTCTCAAACTTCACCCCTTTGTCTTATAGAACGCTCACTATTTTCTTCATTGAGGTGGATTCAGGTGATTCTGTTTTTGGCGGCCGCTGAGGACTTCCAGGCCTTTGCAGTTGACAGAAATCTGAAGAAAAGTGTCTGAGAATGTCTAGGGATGTCATCTATAGGCTTGTTTAGAAGGGCCATACATGCATTCTTGGGAATATTGATCATTATAACTGAGCTGAACAGGGAATAAATTCCCATCCAGAAATGTTTAACTTCGGGACAAGTCCACCAAATATGGAACATGGAGCCCAATTGTCTACATCTTCTGAAACCTAAGGGGGGGGGGGGGAGTGCAGGGTTAAAGTCTTGGGTACCAATCTGGAGAGGACTTTATATCCGGCCTCCACCATAATCATTTGTGAAGTATTTTTAAACAACATTCGTCAAATTGTGGAATGTCCTGAAAATTTTGGAAATGTTGGAAAATCTATTGTGCGGCAAGCTTAAGCGTTTATTGCCTGCCATCTTCCACAATGGCTGCGCAAGCTCTTGAAGCACCTTGTGTGGTTGGTTTACTAAACTAATAGAACATCTTCACTTTCCAAAGTGAATTTTCCCTTTAGCTAAGCGGATGTGGTGCAAATTCGCTTAGCAAAGAATACCAGATCATGTGCAAAGAAGATAAAACTATTTTTGTTGATACATGATTGGATGAGGGAGGTCAACAGAGCTTCACCTCATTCACTAAGCTAAGGGAAATATCACTATGCTATGTGAACAGCCTTTTTACCTTTAGTAGAACTTTATAGACCCTGGCTTGGTATCGAGAGTGATTGAACGGCACTGATTGGCATATTCAAGGCTTTGGATATCTTTTTTTATATCCTTTTCCACCTTTATAAAGTTCCATTACCTTGTTACCAGGTCTTTTGGCATTTCTTTTCTGCTTCCCATGGCTCAGTATCTAGCCTGCACGGTGCATCCACGTGAGGGCTAATAAACTCATTGACTATTAATACACAGACACTAATTGCAATTTAAAAAGCCACAGATGTGGGGAAATGAACCTTTAATTGGCATTGGAACCTTTGTGTGTCACCTTCTGTGTCTCTACCAAGGCCAAACATTCCAGGGTATGGAAACTTCTCATCAGGGCCATTTTGGGGGATTTCTTTTATCAGTAGGAAAGAATAACGAACCAAACAACTATTTGATAATAAATGACTTCATATTATCACTATCCGAAAATAAAATAATTTTTTTGGCATGATCAGTCAGATTTTCAACATCAATGCCAAAATGTAACCATTTGTGCCGGCGGAGGCAAACTTTTGAGCACAACTGTATGATGAACTCTTGGGATATTCAATGTGACTTTTTAGTGTGTTTAGTTTGTAATTTGTGACCACAATACAGTCCAGTTATGTAATTAAAGCATTGACCTTGGATGGTCCTCGAGGACCAGGCAGCTGGCTTTTTCAGAAGGCGGTCAGTAATGGGGACCCTCCGTATTCCTCCACCGAGAATGACATCTTGGCGGTTTTGTAGCTTTCTGTGGCTCAGACGCTTCCACTTTACAGCTTGAAAATAGTCTGAACGGATTCCTGTAAGCAATATATCTAGCGGCAGAAAAGGCCGAGAGATGGAGACCCCACAGACTGACAGACCCTCCATTACTCAGAGATTTGCTGTCGCCCAGCAGGATCCAACAAGAGGTGTCAGGAAGATTTACGCCCACGGACCGCGATTTAGCCTGCGCACGCTGGGCGATACTTATTAGTGACACGCAAACAAACCTGACAAATGACGCCTTGTTTTCCTCTAACCGCTCCAGCGATATCTAAATGACTCAAATTCCGCCGAACGGCCCTGAAGTTCTTTTCTGCTGTGATCAAATATTAACGAAGTTTGTTCAGGGGAGCCGCCATGACGGGAGAAGGACTTTGGTATTCAATGAAATTACTGTTACTCAACGACGTCCATTTGTTAGCAGCGGTAATGTGCGTTCTGATTTATGGCGGAGAATCAAGGCAGGGTTAGGAAGAAAAAAGGAGCTTTTGTAATGAGAAAATATTCCACAAAGATGTTGCCACTTCGCATCGGGAATGCTGGGGGTATTTTTAAACCAAATTTGCCATCAATTTACCCTGATGGCTTTTTTAATGGTAGCTGAGTTTTGCCTATTGTAGTTAAAGAAGAACTCCAGACAAAGGTGTCATGGACAGTGATCGTTATCCACAGAGAGGACCGTACTGGTGATTGCGGTGGCATGCCTAAGGGCAGAGGGGCATCAGAGGGTACTGGTGGTGGAGGGTAGCAGGTCGGGCAACTGTGTAGTGTACCTAAAGCTGTGTTGGGGACACAGAGGCGCATTTGGATACATGTGGTGCACAGAGGAACATTTGTAGGCACGGGGCATACAGGAGATCATTTAGAGATATAGGGTCACACTTAAAGACAAAGATCACATGGGGGGCACGTGATGATAGGCACATTTGGCATACTTGGAGACACAGGATGCACTTGGTGACATGAGGCTCACAGGGGATCACTTGGAAGACACAGGACACTCAGGGGTTCACTTGGGAGACACAGGACACTCAGGGGTTTACTTGGGAGACACAGGAAACTCGGGTTCACTTGGGAGACACAGGACACTCAGGGGTTCACTTGGGAGACACAGGGCACTCAGGGGTTCACTTGGGAGACACAGGACACTCAGGGGTTTACTTGGGAGACACAGGAAACTCGGGTTCACTTGGGAGACACTGGACACTCAGGGGTTCACTTGGGAGACACAGGGCACTCAGGGGTTCACTTGGGAAACACAAGACACTCAGGGGTTTACTTGGGAGACACAGGAAACTCGGGTTCACTTGGGAGACACTGGACACTCAGGGGTTCACTTGGGAGACACAGGGCACTCAGGGGTTCACTTGGGAAACACAAGACACTCAGGGGTTTACTTGGGAGACACAGGAAACTCGGGTTCACTTGGGAGACACTGGACACTCAGGGGTTCACTTGGGAGACACAGGGCACTCAGGGGTTCACTTGGGAAACACAAGACACTCAGGGGTTTACTTGGGAGACACAGGAAACTCGGGTTCACTTGGGAGACACTGGACACTCAGGGGTTCACTTGGGAGACACAGGGCACTCAGGGGTTCACTTGGGAGACACAGGACACTCAGGGATTTAGTTGGGAGACACAGGAAACTCGGGTTCACTTGGGAGACACTGGACACTCAGGGGTTCACTTG
Organism: Lithobates clamitans; assembly: GCA_037952925.1. Taxonomy (NCBI): domain Eukaryota; kingdom Metazoa; phylum Chordata; class Amphibia; order Anura; family Ranidae; genus Lithobates; species Lithobates clamitans. The sequence continues at coordinate 166,583 of JBBGZY010003030.1, read as the reverse complement.
GGAGACACAGGGCACTCAGGGGTTCACTTGGGAAACACAAGACACTCAGGGGTTTACTTGGGAGACACAGGAAACTCGGGTTCACTTGGGAGACACTGGACACTCAGGGGTTCACTTGGGAGACACAGGGCACTCAGGGGTTCACTTGGGAAACACAAGACACTCAGGGGTTTACTTGGGAGACACAGGAAACTCAGGTTCACTTGGGAGACACTGGACACTCAGGGGTTCACTTGGGAGACACAGGACACTCAGGGGATCACTTGGGAGACACAGGACACTCAGGGGTTCACTTGGGAGACGGGGATGGATTTGGAGACACAGGGCACACAGGGGATGGACTTGGAGACACAGGGTGCACAGGGGAGCACTTGAGACACAGGACACCCAGGGGATGCACTTGGAGACCCAGGGCACATAGGGAATGCACTTGGAAACACGTGGCACACAGGGGCTGGACTTGGAGACTCAAGGAAGCACTTGGAGACACAGGGCACACAGGGGAGCACTTGGAGACACAGGGCACAAAGGGGATGCACTTGGAGAATCAGGGCACAAAGGGGATGTACTTAATTCAGGGTACTTTGTCACAGTAAGTGGGCTTGGCACTATATGACCATATAGTGTGACCAAACCCCCGTATTTTTGAATATGTTCAGGTGTTTTTAACTAGCCTTGCAGGATAAATGTCATTTTTGTATGTGTGCTCTGTAATCTGTTTTGCACTTGGAGACACGGGACACCCAGGGGTTCACTTGGGAGAAAGGACATCCAGGGGATGCACTTGGAGACACAGGGCACACAGGGGAGCACTCTGAGACACAGGGGAGCACTTGGAGACACAGGGAACAAAGAGGATGCACTTGGTGACACCGGGTGCACAGGGGAGCACTTGGAGATATGGGGTGCTCAGCCAGGGAGCATTTAAAGGCACAGGGGAGTACTTGGAGACATAGAGTACATGGGAGCACTTGGAGACACGAGGCACATGGGGGTACTTGCTAACATGGGGTGACACAGAGGACACAGGAGGTGCAGGGATGCATGTAGACACCAGAGGCATTAGGGGGTTTGCTTGGCTCAGGTGAATCCCGATTCTGGCGGAGCATGGCTTTTTTAGGCTATTACCAATCTGAAGAGCCCTCTCCTGATTGGTTGCTGCTTTGGCATTCCAGGTGAATCTGGATAGGAGACCTGGCGCTGGATCCCAGGAGAGGTGGTGCAACAAAAGTTCTAAAAACACAACTGAAATACATATATACGGGTGCTCTTTATCTTTTAGAGGATTTCTAATTTTGCTAAGCTGTGTTGTGATTCAAACACTCCTGGTTGACAGCATAGCCAGAACAGCTACCTCGGTTCTGTTATGTGGTGCAGCTTTGGTCACCAACTGGCCTGCTGACAGGATGATGGAGATGCAGAATACTGACAAGGCCATCCCTGTTCTCTCTAATCCAGTAAGAATGTTCACAGTGTTAGACTGATAGTATAATTTTCTGGAGGTGTGGAGAGCTGCCCCACCTTCTCGCTGTCCAAGTCCTGCTGTGTAAGGAAAACAGGAAACAAATGTAAAAAAACATCCCAGGATGGGAGCGGACATGTTGCTGGAACTTGCCATCTTGGGGAATCTCTTCGTCTGATCTCTAATCTGTAAGTGTGTTGTGAATGCCTCACCTCTGGATTCCACAAGTGATATATATGAGACCAGAGACCAGACTCGGCCCACTGGACTCCACTTATAACTATAGAATCGCTTCTGCGTAAGCTTACACTTTAATAGAGTAATGTAAAATGCTGTATCCTCAAACACCCACTCAGATTTTAGGTAAGTGCAATGACCAAAGCTAATAGGTTTGTTTAGGTCCTTTCATTAATTGCCCAGGCCATACCTTTGGCTCAGATGGCATGGTGATGGCTCGGCTCTTGTGGGTCAGAGATGGAGACTTGGGACTTGGCTTTTGCGAGTCTTAGTCAGAGTCTTTAGACTCGGCTTTTGTGAGTCACAGATGGAGTCACACACAAAGTCTTTGGACTTGGCTCTAGTGTGTCATGAATAGTGTATTCAGACTTGGCTCTTGTGGGTCACGGACAGAGTCTTCAGACTCAGCTTTTAATGGTTACAGATGGAGCCTTCGATAACGGCTCCTCTGGGTCGTGGATGGAGACTTTGGACTCGGCTCATGCAGGTCACAGATGGAGCCTTTGGACTCAGCTCATGTGGATTACGGCTGGAGTCTTCATACTTGTCTCTTGTGTATCATGGATGTGATCAGTGGGATCAGCTCATGTGGGTCACAGATGGAGTCTTTAGACTTGGCTCTTGTGTGTCCCTGTGTGACACAGTCTTTGGAATCGGTATTTGTGGGTCATGGATGGAGTCTTTGGACTCGACTTTTGCAGGTCACGGATGGACCCTTTGGACTTGACCCTTGTGGGCTTTTGTGAGCCACAAACAGGGTCTTTGGAATTGTCTTTTCTGGATCACACACAAAGTCATTGGACTTGGCTTTAGTGGGTCATGGATAGAGTATTCAGACTTGGCCTGGTGGGTCACAGACAGAATTTTCAGACTCTGCTTTTGTGGGTCACAGCTGGAGTCTTCAGACTCAGCTCATGTGATTCACAATGGAGCCTTTGGACTTGGTCTTGTGGATTACGAAAGGTGTCGCCATACTTGGGTGACTTGGGTCTTGAGGTACTTGGGTCTCTTGGGTGTCATGGATGGCACCTTTGGACTTGGCTCATGCAGGTTACGGATAGAGTCTTTAGACTTGGCTCTTGTGGGTCACAGACTGAGTCTTTGGATTCTGTACTTGTGGGTCATAAATGGAGTCTTTGGACTCTGTACTTGTGGGTCAATAATGGAGTCTTTGGATTCTGTGCTTGTGGGTCCTGGATAATGACTTTGGACTCTGTACTCGTGGGTCATGCATAATGACTTTGGACTCTGTACTCGTGGGTCACAGACTGAGTCTTCAGACTCTGTACTTGTGGGTCATGGACGGAGTCTTCAGACTGGGAATTGGAGTGGCCCTCTTTAGACGTTCCTCTGTGGTGCAGGTACACGCCTGGCAGCCTTCTGCAAGGACAGAGCTGTCACTTACTGTCAAGACAGATGCCAGAAAACATGGCAGCCCCAGGCCATCTCTTTCTCCCCCTCTAATCGCCTCCTCCTGCTGACATTTGAATAAAATAGTGCTGCCTATTCGGAGTACGAGCGCTTTGCCTGATGTTCCCGGGGCCGTGGAGGGGGGGCAATGCTATCACATCCAGTCTATCTTATCAGAGGGGTAATTTGATGATAACAAATAATCCTTTGCTGGAAAGGAAACATGTGTATCCAACTAGAGATTGGATGTAGGTGGATTGTACCCTGGGGCGGGCGCTGCCACACGCTGCTAAATGTCCTTCTGTTTGACATACAACAAGGAGTGAGAAGCTTCATATCCAGAGCCTCCTACATTAACCCTTCAAATCCAGAGCCTCGTATATTAATCCTTCACATCCAGAGCCTCGTATATTAACCCTTCACATGCAGAGCTGTGTTTAACCTCTCACATTCCTGCATGTTCTATCAGTGCTTGGACATAAAGGATATAACGTAAGAAATGTCATACATTTCAGATTACCGGTTCTTAGATGTGATGGCTGTATTGGTTTTCGTTTTTTAGGTTTGTTCCTTTATTATTACCTGGTGATCCTGCCAGTAATATACCTCGTCTCCTTGGGTGACAACACTCACTTACCATACTGTAGCTATAGAAGAACATTGTTGTCACCCTAGGACAGGAAGTGTGTTACTGATAGTGACAATAAAGGAAAAGAAACCTAATGCAGCCGCCACATCTAAGGACTGGAAAGCTGCAATATGGGACATTTTTGTTTTTGGGTTTGGATACACTTTAATTGTTTCTCAGCCGGGGGTTCCTCCTGAGGCTGCTGAAGGTTCCTTGAATGGTGAGCAATGGTGGATTGATGTCCCACCTACACTGACCAGCAATGCAAGGGGACAACTTTACACTAGCCACCAATGTAACGGGTCCCTTCTACACTGGCTGCTGATGTTAGAGGACCCCGCAATTTTTTACCATCTGCTTTCTTTGCTGCAGTTATTTATTTTCTGAAAAACCCTTACAGGTAGCCGTGCCCCATCATGTACCATATCTGGGATGCTCTATCCGTTAGACACTTGCCCCCATACCCCATACTCATGGGGGGGGGGAGCTAGGATCTGGGGGGATTACGAATAAGTCCTCCACCTGCAGACCCCCACAACCACCGTCCAGGGTGGTGGGGAAGAGGCCCTTGTCCCCATCAATATGAGAACAAGGTGTTTTGGGGGGCGGAGCCCCCGCTGCCCCATAGCATCCCCCCCCCAATGTTGAGGGCATGTGGCCTGGTATGGTTTGGGGGTTTTATTGCCGGCAATTCTTGTTTTTACATTCAGCTGTCAGGGGGGAAATTGAACAAGAAAATTGTATGATGTACAAGTATGGCCAGCTTGTACAAGAAAATTGTATAATGTCTGGCCAGCCTAAGACTGTTCATTAAAAAAAAAAAAAAAAGTTTTCTACCGTAATTCCGACACTTTTCTGACACTCATTTGTTGCCTTGTCTGTGATTCAAAAGTATCGCAGCCAGGCAACCAGCATTTTCAGGAGGATCCCGCCAATGGTGGGCACTGTACTCAGGTCCACTTTAATAACTTGCACCACTGAGAAACCCTCCAACCTCCCACAACCTTAATTTCATCTCTTCATCCAAAGATCGCTCCGGTTTTGGCGGCGGTGTCTGATCTTATGAAGGCTAAAAACAAAAAATATCTGTCGGCTGCCATCTGTCCCTGTGGGAAGGGACGCAGACTCTCTCTCTCTCTCTTTCTCTGATTTAAATCTTCCCTTTATAGTGTCACCTTCTCTAAGTGTCTGAGTTTTAATACCGCGCGCTGGAATATTTCTGTCTAATGTATTTTCTACAATTGAACGGCACTTTCATCCCGAATTGTTCCGCCTTTGATGTGCGACCTTCTTCTTCTGTCTGCAGATTATTGCAGATCTTTTCATTATTCCACAAATCTGAAATCGGTAATTCCTTCTTCTGGAAGAAATGATTGTTATTTTTAGATATTTTTCGGCGGGTCTCGTTTCGCAGCTTTATTTTATCACATATTAAAGGTCGGCCTGTAGGGAGCCGGTCGCAAGGTACTAATGTAGTGAAGGCGATGGCAGTGCGCAAATGACGACAGTTAAAGTGACGCTAAACTCAGGTTAAAGCGGAGCTCACCCCCCCCCCCTCCAAAAAATGAGAAGTCAGCAGCTACAAATACTGTACTGCTGACTTTTAATATTAGGATACTTACCTATCCAGGGATCCTGCAATGTCGGCACCCCAGACGATTTTTCAATCGGCTCTCGGCTGCTGCCACCGCCATTCCTTTTAAGGGAAACCGGCAGTGAAGCCTTGCAGCTTCACATCACAGTCAGACCCCCTACTGCACATGCGCAAAGCATGCTGTGCTTTCTGAATGGCCCAGCGGCGGTGGAAGGAGGAGGGGGCTAAGCTTCCGGGGGACCTCGCCATGACAAGGTTTCCCGGAAGTGGGGAGAGGTACCTGTCAACAACAAATGTGCCAAATATGGCAGCAGAGGGGGGGGGGGGGACAAACAGGCAAAGCTTCCCCTTTTGGGTTGAGCTCCGCTTTAGGGAAAAAGATTTTTGTATTTCAGTCTGTATTCTTAACCCAAAAAAATCCCTCTCAGACTCTTCCAAATTTACAAATGAATTTTTTTGGGCTACGGTCGTTCTCCGTGATGGACCCCCTGTATGTGGGAGCGTTGGGAACCCTCTCTTCATTGCTCCTGAGATGAACTATGGACTAGAGGACAGATGATTCAAGTACAGAGTACTCACGGGAGAGTCAGGTGCAGAGTACTCACAGGAGAGTCAGGTTCAGAGTGCTCACAGGAGAGTCAGGTACAGAGTACTCACAAGAGAGTCAGGTGCAGAGTACTCACAGGAGAGTCAGGTGCAGAGTACTCACAGGAGAGTCAGGTGCAGAGTACTCACAGGAGAGTCAGGTGCAGAGTACTCACAGGAGAGTCAGGTTCAGAGTGCTCACAGGAGAGTCAGGTGCAGAGTGCTCACAGGAGAGTCAGGTGCAGAGCGCTCACGGGAGAGTCAGATGCAGAGCCCTCATAGGAGAGTCAGGTGCAGAGTACTCACAGGAGAGTCAGGTGCAGAGTGCTCACGGGAGAGTCAGATGCAGAGTCCTCATAGGAGAGTCAGGTGCAGAGTACTCACAGGAGAGTCAGGTGCAGAGTGCTCACGGGAGAGTCAGGTGCAGAGTACTCACGGGAGAGTCAGGTGCAGAGTGCTCACGGGAGAGTCAGGTGCAGAGTACTCACGGGAGAGTCAGGTGCAGAGTGCTCACGGGAGAGTCAGGTGCAGAGTGCTCACGGGAGAGTCAGGTGCAGAGTGCTCACAGGAGAGTCAGGTGCAGAGTGCTCACGGGAGAGTCAGGTGCAGAGTACTCACGGGAGAGTCAGGTGCAGAGTGCTCACGGGAGAGTCAGGTGCAGAGTGCTCACGGGAGAGTCAGGTGCAGAGTGCTCACGGGAGAGTCAGGTGCAGAGTGCTCACGGGAGAGTCAGGTGCAGAGTGCTCACAGGAGAGTCAGGTGCAGAGTGCTCATAGGAGAGTCAGGTGCAGAGTGCTCACGGGAGAGTCAGGTGCAGAGTGCTCACGGGAGAGTCAGGTGCAGAGTGCTCACAGGAGAGTCAGGTGCAGAGTGCTCATAGGAGAGTCAGGTGCAGAGTGCTCACGGGAGAGTCAGGTGCAGAGTGCTCACGGGAGAGTCAGGTGCAGAGTGCTCACAGGAGAGTCAGGTGCAGAGTGCTCATAGGAGAGTCAGGTGCAGAGTGCTCACGGGAGAGTCAGGTGCAGAGTGCTCACGGGAGAGTCAGGTGCAGAGTGCTCACAGGAGAGTCAGGTGCAGAGTGCTCATAGGAGAGTCAGGTGCAGAGTGCTCACAGGAGAGTCAGGTGCAGAGTGCTCATAGGAGAGTCAGGTGCAGAGTACTCACGGGAGAGTCAGGTGCAGAGCGCTCACAGGAGAGTCAGGTGCAGAGTGCTCACAGCAGAGTCAGGTGCAGAGTACTCACGGGAGAGTCAGGTGCAGAGTGCTCACGGGAGAGTCAGGTGCAGAGTGCTCATAGGAGAGTCAGGTGCAGAGTGCTCACAGGAGAGTCAGGTGCAGAGTACTCACAGAAGAGTCAGGTGCAGAGTGCTCACAGGAGAGTCAGGTGCAGAGCGCTCACAGGAGAGTCAGGTGCAGAGTACACGTGGGAGAGTCAGGCGCAGAGTGCTCACAGGAGAGTCAGGTGCAGAGTACACGTGGGAGAGTCAGGCGCAGAGTACACGTGGGGGTGTCAGGCCCGGAGTACACACGGGAGAGTCAGGCCCGGAGTACACATGGGTCAGGCCCGGAGTACACAAAGGAGAGTCAGGCGCAGAGTACGCACGGCAGAGTCAGGTGCTGGAGGCTGGAGTTTATCTCCACACTCGATTAACATCATGCATCAGAAGAATAGAATTTCTGATTTTCCAACTTCAGCTTTTTTTTTTTTTTTTTACATTTTTTTGCTCTGTAGATAGTTGGACGATCGCTGCTATAATGAAAAAATTGTTCGCTGATGTTATTCAGTGCTGTGACTGTAATGATCTCTGTGATTCCTGTGACCTGTGCCGGAAGCCCTCACACCGGACTGTACTTTATGTGGTCAAGGAACTCTTCCAGAGTCATCTAGTGTCCTCATCATCTACAGCGAGGGCCATCATTCCCGGCATCAGTACATTTCTACGCTCTTGTAGTGCTGAGACTTGAGAGAGGAGATAATCTCCGTCCTCTGTCATCTGTATCGGAAAAGTAAGAGTGATGTCGGCCGTTCCATTATTGGGCAGCCATTTATCACTGTTCCCAGTGATGGTGACCCCCACAGATCTTAAGCCACCCAGCACCACAAGAGTCGCACATAACCGAGTGTTGTCCCTTTAAAGATCATCCACTGCTAAATTGAGGAGTCGGTGTTCCATGAGGATGGCCATATTGTGCCTCTGCTCTGTCCTCCTTGCATTGCTCGTTATCGATCGCGGTAACCTCATAAGACAGTGCCTGCATGAAGTGATCAATACGTACGCCCTCTGGAAACAGGGAATAGGGTGTCCCACCATTGTCATCCACACAGGGCCCCCGTGTCCTCTTTTCCTCAGGCTGATGGGGGCCGGAAGGTCAGGAATTGCAGAATTGAAAGCCGTGCCTCCTTCCAGCGATGTCAGTTATATGGAAGAGCGGCGGTGTATCACTCTACCTACCAACCCATTCATTTACTTGACACTGACTTACTTGTAAGGGCAACGAGAGATCAAAGAGAGAAATAAACCCCCTTTAACCCTCTTCTTGGAGACTGCGGAGAACTTCCCGGGATCGGTTTGATGCCGGTTGTAGGAGATACAAGCCTTGGCTGTTCTCTGCAGTCTAGAATATCGCTGTGTGCAATGTCTATGTAGTCCTGGATGTTTATAAATGAATAAATAACTGTACCAGACCCCAGATTGTTAGTGCAGAATCCCGGGAAGATCCCATTGGACATGCAAGGCTGGGATTTATGTCTGGTGGGATCAGGGAGGCACAGTGGCTCAGTGATTAGCAACTCCAGCACTGGGGTCCTTTTTTCTATTCTTGGCCAGGGCTCTATCTTCATGGATGTGAGTGGTGGTCTTCAGGGGTCCGACGGGTCAAGCCAAAAAAAAGCAAATTATAGACCCATATAAAGGTTCAGAGGGTCCACCGGAAAAAGACAAGAGGAGATGCACACCAATAGAAATATACTAGTCAAATAAATAACATAAAAAAGTGGTGTGATTCAATTCATATGTACAGTGCCTTGAAAAAGTATTGATACCCCTTGAAATTTCCCACATGTTGTTACAACCAAAAACGTAAATGTATTTTATTGGGATTTTATGTGATAGACCAACACAAAGTGGCTCATAATTGTGAAGTTGAAGGAAAACTATAAATGATACAAATAAATATGTGAAGTGTGGGGGGGGGGGGCATTTGTATGGCGCCCCCCTGAGTCAATACTTTGTAGAACCCCCTTTCACTGCAATTGCAGCAATATTAACTGGCTGCATGGGAACCTCTGAAATCTGGTTTGGTAAATTACCCACCACTTGATCCTCCCTCCTCCCCTCCAGCACAACAGTCCCGCTCACCATAGTCCGAGAAGTACCACAGTTACCAGCAGTCCCGTCATCGAGTAAAGTCTTCCGTTTAGAAAAAACACCAGCTGTTTCAGCTTTCATACGGCCCTCCTGCTCTGCAGTTTCAATGTTGATGCAACATTCCTGCTCTGCACTGTTGGTGTCCATGTGGGACGCCTCGCATCCAGCTCCTCCTGCATTCCCTGCTGATTGCAAGGATCTGTTGGCAGGCGCAATCTCAGGAAAGTCCTCCACACACTGAAAGAGCAAGCACTCCTTTACCAAGATCTTCATCTTATGAGTCGGTGCCACTCAAGGGAGATTTCTGTAATGGTCTTCAGCAATCCACCATTTTCCTCAACCTCCTCCTGAGATGACCCAGGCTGCTGGGGAGGGAGGGGGGCAGATAATGACTCAGACACGACAGAACCTGAGATAAGGGTAGTATTGGGGCCACCATGTGAAGCCACTTCCTTACCCCCATCCATACTGTCACCGTTGCTCTTGCATCCACCCTCTGGCTGGTACTGGCACAGGCACTTTCCTTCATCTGTTGGAATCTCTCCTCATTCTCACACTTTTCTATGAACACACCGCTGCTTTCCTTCAGAGAGGCGACCAGCTTCTCCTGCTTTTTCAATGCCTCCTCCGGAGACTTCAGCTTGGATACTTTCCTCTTACTGTTTCCAGACCTACTATGCAGGGATTTCTTTTTCCTAAGATCTTCTTTTATGACAGCAAGTTTCTGTTCCTCCTTAGCAATTCAGCGAAGTCTGTTCACCACTCTATCCTAGAAGACTGGCAAGGACTCCCCTTGCATAGGGACAGGCCCAGGATCCATTGCAGTTTGAGCACATGGAGTAGGCCTCAGTGCCTCTGGAGAGCCCCACCTTCCTCTTCCCCCAGCATGGTCCATGCTTGCCTGGGAAAAGCCTGCATGAGAGGCCCCAGGCTTGCTGCTTCTCTCAGCTGAGATCACAGCAGAGTGAGCCAACACACCCTGCAGAACAGCACCACCTGGTGGAGAAGCTCCCCTGCTGCAGAGACTGATGTGACTTGTTCAGTGTTCTCTGTGCAGCAATGCGGTATATGTCTGGCTATATAAATTTATAATAATAATACTGTGGGGGGGGGGGGACATTAGAGTGTAAGCTCCTCTGATACAGAGACTGATGTGACTGGTTCAGTGTTCCCTGTACAGCACTGCAGTATATGTCAGAGCTATATAAATGTATAATAATAATAGTGTGTGACTGTGGGGGAGGGGACATTAGAGTGTAAGCTCCTCTGGTACTCTGTACAGCACTGAGGTATATGTCAGAGATATTTTATAGTGGATATCCTGCTTTCTTATCATTTTTTCGCTGTAAGCGTTCTGCGCTCCTTCATAGACGGATTTGTCGGAATGTATTTTACATCTGAATACCCGTCAGTGATGATAAGGAGAACATCTGCTGCTCTCTCCTCTCTGATAGATATATAGATATTGAACGGCGCGCCCCTCCCCCTGCGCGCTGCCCATTGTTCGGGCGTCATCTCCTCCACAGACAGGCGTCAGAAAACTCGTGCCGCTAATGCGTTTGTCGGACAGCTCTGGCCTGGAGATTAAGGCGCCTTTATCACGCGGGGGAAACACGATAATAGTTTTCAGCAGATCCCGGGCGCTGTCACAGATTAAAACGTCGGTGGGATGGGGGCATTAGCACGCATTTCAAGTGGCGCTTTCATTCCCTCCATCGGCTTTCCTGACAATTGTGCCGCAGCCGGGAAGATAGCCGAGAAAGTCAGTTCTAATCTGATGTGCCATTGCTTTTCCCGCAGCTGATCTGTGTTGGAGTATCGATCGGCTGGCACTGCCGCTCGTCAGCTTGTTTGTCGGTGGGAAGTGATGGTGGAAAAGACGTTTCGGAGGTGGGGGGGGGGGTTGGTGCGATACGTCGGGGCCAGAGACTCACTTTAAACTTGATACATACAATTGATCTGCACACAAAGAGTTCAGCGCAGGGCGATGTGACAGAAGCGCCCTAATCGCGGCAGTTTGAATGGCCCTGACCTTCCTCTTATTAAATAGAAAATATAAAAAAATGCCCGCCAGCCGCGGCCCCCCCCCATCCGAACGTGTGCTGAGAGCTGGAGGGGGATAAATTGGATTGATTGTGTCTTCAAGTGATGTGTGCGGTTGATTAGCGGATTCCATTTTTATACCGCTTTTACCTGTGTGCGACGCGCTAACAAGTCCCCCCTCCACCGCCGATCTTCAAATGCACCTCCGAATTCACCGCCACGATTGTAACACAATCCCATTCATCAGAGACATAATAGCGCTAATGTTATGCAGGTGCAGATCCTCAGAACAGATATTGACAAAGAAACTTCAATCAGATGTAAACCCGATCACTGAAACCTCAAAGCTGAAGCTAAACATGGCCCCACCCCAACTTTCGTAAGACGTGTGGCTGCCCTCAATTTCTCAATCACTGGATTTTTTTTCTTAAAAATTGTCTATTTTCTCAGTTTAGGCATTTGATATGTCTTCTATTTTATATGGTGAAAAAAATCCGGGTTTATGAGATTTGCAGGTCATTGCATTCTGTTTTCATGTGGATTTTACACAGCGCCCCAACTTTTATTAAAAATTGGGTTTGTATTATCTATGGAGATCTATCTTTGTATTAATGTAACCTCCATTGTCTCCGCTCAATGTATGACCATCTACTAACCAAGTGACAATGTATCAAAGGAGATCTATGTTTGTATCAAAATAACGTCCGTTGTCTGTGGTCCTGGTGGATTGTAGGGATGACCCTATATAAATAGTATCTAAAGAAATTTGTCTTTGTATCAATGTAAAGTCCATCGTCTCCGCTCATTGGATGAACATCTACTAACCAAGTGACAATGTATCTATGGAAATCTCTATGTATTTATGTAGTGTCCATTGTCTCTGGTCCTGGCAGTTTATTGGGATGACCCAATATAAATAGTATCTAAGGAGATCTGTCTTTGTATCCTTGTAACGTCCATCGTCCGTGCTCATTTGAGGACCATCGTCTCCACTTATTGGATGACCGTCTACTAACAAGGCGAGAATCTATCTAAGGAGATCTATCTTTGTTTCATTGTAACATCCATCATCTCCACCTATTGGATGACCATCTACTAACAAGGCGAGAATGCATCTAAGGAGAACTATCTTTGTATCAATGTAACAACTATTGTCTCCACTTATTGGATGACCATCTACTAACCAAGCGAGACTGCATCTAAGGGGATCTATCTTTGTATCTTTGTAACGTCCATCGTCAGTGCTCATTTGAGGACCATCGTCTCAACTTATTGGATGACCATCTACTAACAAGGCGAGAATGTATCTAAGGAGATCTATCTTTGTTTCATTGTAACATCCATCATCTCCACGTATTGGATGACTATCTACTAACAAGGTGACAGTGCATCTAAGGAGAACTATCTTTGTATCGATGTAACAACCATTGTCTCCATTTATTGGATGACCATCTACTAACCAAGCGAGACTGCATCTAAGGAGATGTATCTTTGTATCAATGTAACAACTATTGTCTCCATTTATTGGATGACCATCTACTAACAAGGCAAGAATTTATCTAAAGGGATCTATCTTTATATCGAACCATTGTCTCCACTCATTGGATGAACATCTACTAACAAGGTGATAATGTATCTAAGGAGAACTATCTTTGTATCAATGTAACAACCATTGTCTCCATTTATTGGATGACCATCTACTAACAAGGTGACAGTGTGGTTGATTTACTAAAGGCAACTAGACTGTGCACTTTGCAAAGTGAAGTTGTTCCAGAGCTTAGTAAATGAGATAAGGCTTCATTTTCCAAAAAAACCCAATCACATGCAAGGGAAAAAAAAATAGCATTTTTGCTTGCACATGATTGGATAAAGGTCAGCAGAGCCTCTGCTCATTTACTAAGTTCTGGAGCAACTTCACTTTGCAAAGTGCACAGTCTGTTTGTCTTTAGTAAATCAACCCAAATGTATCTAAGGCAGTGGTTCTCAACTCCAGTCCTCAGGACCCACCAACAGGCCAGGTTTGCAAGATAGCTGAAATACATCACAGGTGATATCATTTGCTGCTCAGTGATTGCAGTATTCTAGTCTGCAACTCCCCAAGGTAATACTTAAAATCTGGCCTGTTGGTGGGTCCCGAGGACTGGAGTTGAGAACCACTGATCTAAGCAGATCTATCTTTGTATCAATGTAACAGCCATCATCTCCACTTGTTGGATGACCATCTACTGACAAGCGAGAATGTATCTAAGGAGATCTATCTTTGTATCAATCATTGTCTCCACTTATTGGATGACCATCTACTAACAAGGTGACAAAGTATCTAAGGAGATCTATCTTTGTGTCAATCATTGTCTCCACGTATTGGATGACCATCTACTAACAAGGTGACAATGTATCTAAGGAGATCTATCTTTGTATCAATGTAACAGCCATCGTCTCCACTTATTGGATGACCATCTACTAACAAGGTGACAAAGTATCTAAGGAGATCTATCTTTGTATCAATGTAACAACCATCATCTCCACTTATTGGATGACCATCTACTAACAAGGTGACAAAGTATCTAAGGAGATCTATCTTTGTATCAATGTAACAACCATCATCTCCACTTATTGGATGACCATCTACTAACAAGGCGACATTGTATCTAAGGAGATCTATCTTTGTATCAATGTAACAGCCATCGTCTCCACTTATTGGATGATCATCTACTAACAAGGCGACAATGTATCTAAGGAGATCTATCTTTGTATCAATGTAACAACCATTGTCTCCACTTATTGGATGATCATCTACTAACAAGGCGAGAATGTATCTAAGGAGATCTATCTTTGTATCATTCATTGTCTCCACTTATTGGATGATCATCTACTAACAAGGTGACAATGTATCAAAGGAGATGCATCCATTTTGTACGGTTCTGGCATGTTATAGGGATGACCCAATGTAAATAGTATCTAAGGAGATCTATCTTTGTATCAATGTAACGGATCGATGTGTCTACAAATGTAGCCTAGACAGTTTCCATCATACAGAAAATATCGCTCCTCAATGTTTTCATTCCGCAAGAATTTGATCCTTAAAATCCGTCTCGGAGAATCTCTCTCCCGTAACAGCGGCGAGCGCCAATCTGCCGTTAAACGTCCAGTTCTGTGTATTGTTTTGTCCCTGACAGGAGCCATCCAGCGCGGCGAAGGAAGCGGCGTTAATAAGCCGTATTTCACTTTAATTTTGACATATAAGGTAATGATCTTTTTTAAGCTCCTCTCATATTATGTGCATGGCTGGATTATTGAGCCCTCATCACCTCCAGATAACTTTATAGTGGAGACGAGGCCCAGAATTTATTATCAGTCAATGAAGCTCAATACTCTAACAAGGCGTGTAATAAGATATACATATTTAATGATCTGAAGTAAAACATTCTGTTAATGGGATGATGAGAAGGTAGGAGTTTTAATTTTCTTCCCAAACCTTGCTTGTTCTCTGCTCTCTGTAATGTCACTATATAACGTCTTTATTACCGCCCGCGCTCCGCTTAAAGGGGCAGGACGCCTTTCTTCTTATCCGTTATGGATGTGAGCAGTGTGGGGCTTTAACCATGGCTCGTCGGCGAGGGCTGGCTCTTTCCAGATGAGGAAGGAAAGTTTCTGCCCTACATCGAAGATTTTTAGATTTCAGTGTTTTTTTTTTTCATTTTGTTTTTTTACCCGGCACAGAGTTAAAGTGGAACTCCAACCAGGAAGCAAGTACTAGGGTGTGCAAGACACCTTTTCCTCCCAGTCCCCCCTTCATATTAGATGGTCCCCCTTCACTTCAGAGCCCCCCATCATGTCAGAAGCCCCCTTCATATCAGAGTCGTCCCCCACCCTGTCACATCTGAGGCCCCCTTTATATCAGAGTCCCCCCCCCTTCACATTGGAGCCCCCTTTATATCAGAGGAACCCTTTTACATCAGCGTCACCCCTTCACATCAGATTCCCCCCTCCTATATTGTCAGAGGCCTTCACATCAGAACCCCCCCCCCTACTTTAACTTCAGAGCCCCCCAACATGTCAGAAGCCCCCTTTATATCAGAGTCCCCCATATTGTCAGAGAAATCTCTTTACATCAGAGTCAACCCTTCACATCAGATCACCCCCCCGTCACATCCGAGGCCCCCTTTATATCAGAGTCCCCCCTTCACATTGGAGCCCCCCCCATATTGTCAGAGGCCCCCTTTATATCAGAGTCCCCCCTTCACATTGAAGAACCTCTTTATATCGGAGGAACCCTTTTAAATCAGAGTCAACCCTTCACATCAGAGGCCCCCTTTATATCAGAGTCCCCCCTTCACATTGGAGAACCTCTTTATATCAGAGGAACCCTTTTAAATCAGGGTCAACCCTTCACATCAGAGGCCCCTTTTATATCAGAGTCCCCCCTTAACATTGGAGAACCTCTTTATATCAGAGGAACCCTTTTAAATCAGAGTCAACCCTTCACATCAGAGGGCCCCTTCACATCAGAGTCCCCCCTTCACATTGGAGCCCCCTCATATTGTCAGAGGCTACCTTTATATTCGAGGAACCCCTTTACATCAGCGTCACCCCTTCACATCAGATTCCCCCCTCCTATATTGTCAGAGGCCTTCACATCAGAACCTCCCCCTTAACTTTAGAGCCCCCCATCATTTCAGAGGCCCCCTTCACATTAGAGCCCCCCCCAATGTTTTCAGAGGCCCCCTTTATATAAAGATAAAGGGATCCCCTTTACATCAGAATCACCCACCCCTTTACATCTAAGTCCCACCTATATAGTACATCAGAGGCCCCCTTTATATCAGCATCCCCTTATATTGTCAGAGAAGAAGAACCCTTTTACATCAGAGTCACCCCTTCACATCAGATCCCCCCGTCACATCAGAGCACCCCACCCCATATTGTCAGAGATCTTCACATCAAAAACTTCCCCATTCACTTTAGAACCCCCCGTCATGTCAGAAACCCCCTTCACATCAGAGCCCCCCATATTGTCAAAGGAACCAATTTACATCAGAGTCAACCTTTCACATCAGATCTCCCCCATCACATCAGAGGTCCCCTTTATATCAGAGTCCCCCCTTCACATTGGAGCCCCCTCATATTATCAGAGGCCCCCTTAATATCAGAGGAAAGTTTTTAGGTCAGAGTCATCCTCTAACATCAGATCCCCTCGTCACACCAGAGCCCCCCCCCCCCATATTGTCAGATGTTTTCACTTTAGAGCCCCCCCCCTATCATGTCAGAAGCCTAGTTCATATCAGAGTCCCCTTCACATCAGAGCCCACCATATTTTCAGAGGCCCCCTCAACACATCAAGGGAACCCCTTTACAGAAGAATCGCTTCTTCACATCTAAGTCCCATCTTTGCAGTACATCAGAGGCTCCCCATCATCACAGAGTTCCCCCATCACAGAGTCCCGTCATTCATCTCTGACTGGGGTAAACTGGGTCTCATGCTCATGGCACCCTGGGGGACCCAAGTGGTGACCTAGGATTCCGTGGCACCTCAGGATGCTGCGGCACCCTGGCCGAGAAACACTTCCTTAGAGCGCAAACTGACAATTATGCAGGACTCGTGCCTTTTTTCCAGCTTTCTTCATCTACATAGTTTGAAGCCAGGCAACTAGCATTTTCATAAGGTCAGCAAAAGCGGCACCTCTATTGCTTTAATGACAGGTTTGCTTTAAGAAGATAACATTGACTTTCCATTGCTGATCACTCTTCAGGTGAATGTAAAAAGTAAATGTAATATTGTCAGTATCTCCATCTGCACTATATCCCTGTGATCCAGTGTGACGTGACAGGTTCACTTTTTCCCTTGTGATCAGATGTCTGCAATGATTAGAAGATTTGAACCGTCCTTGTAACGACCCCGTTGTGTCTGAAGCTGGTACGACTTTTCCTCCTGACCCGTGTGATGTGTGTAATGTGCAGTGAAGAGATCATTACCTTTCTCGCAGGGACAAGGGAAGGGGCCGCTCTTCAGAATGTAAATGAAAACTTAATAGAGCATTTTCTGGCTCTTTTGTTAAAGTCGTGTCCACACCGGGCACCTTTCCTGCCATCTTCTCCCGGATTCAAAGAGATGGGCAAAGGCACTGACTGCTTTATATCAGTCACAGTTTGCCATGCGGGTATTTGTGGCTTGCTCTGGATGGTTTTCAGATCTTCTTTTGGCTGGAGTCAAGGGGACTTATCTTGGTCACCTTAACTCTGCAGGGAATATAACTGTGTCCCTGCAGACCTTCAAGTGGTCGCTCCCAGTGCTTTGGGGCACCCAATCCTCTGTCCGCTTGGGGAAACGTGTGGATGGTCGAAGAGGCTTAGTTGAATCCAAAAAAACCTGGATTGTGGTTCTAGCAGAGGTGCCCGGTTGATAGGTGAGGTTTGCGATTTCAGGAACGATTGGGCAAGAAAGGTCTAGAAGGCCATACATATAAAGAAGGACCTGCTTTTTGTACCTTTCTTGCCAAAGCCCATTAGTTCCCATAATTGCTTGACTCATCTATTGACGACCATCTAGCTTGGCAGTTCTCAGGTGCTGTTACTTGGCAAGACCACATTTGGGTCCCTGGATCCCAGAGGTAGCGACCATGGTGCCGGTTCCTCAGGTAGAACCCTTTTATGTTGGTGCCGTGATGAACCTCAAGTGAGTTGATTCAAGACTTTTTTGGTGCATGGTAAAATAGTATAGTCAACACGTTTCTGTGGATTGGGCTTTTCCTCCTTCTCCAGGACTGGTGTTGATTTCTCTGGTGTTTTTCTTTTGGGTCCTTTATGAGATTGTTCCAGGCTAATGGGTTTTCCGGCGTAAACTCATGGAATGTGCTGCTTCCAAGCCCTAAATCGGGTTCACCCTACTAACAGACCAGGTGCTGAACGCCAACTGGGGGTCCTCCTATGCCCCACCGACTGTACTGTAAGCCAAAGGAAAGGACCTGCGGCACAAAAATGCTCCCAAGTAAACATTCAAGGTACTTGATCTTTCTGTGCTTTTACCAGCAATTTTTTTTAAAGTTTGTGACAGGGTCTCTCGGTATTTTTAAGGGCAACTAATGTAATCTTACTAATTTATCTTGGTTTTGGCCTCTTGCAACCCCGGCCTCTTGCAACCCCTATTTGCTGAAGCAGGAAAGGGGTTGGGTGTGCTGCATGCAAATATGTAGACAAAGAGCAAGGAGAGAGTCTGGTAATCATTCCGCTGCTTCTCCTTCATTGTCCAATCACAGGCTGGGGGAGGGACAAGACCTGTAGGTGCTCCTTTACTGCAGCAGAGAAAAGTCAGGTCTTTGAGCTGGCTGTGAAATACAAATCCTTTGACAGGTAACACAGGTCTCCTATATATATATATTGGGATTTGTCTTTATATAAATTAATGTGTACATTTTTTTTTTACTCAATCTTTTTTATTTCTTTCATAAGTTTCTAGAAGGGGTTCCAGACAATCCGCTCCTCCGATTCGTAAAGCGAGGCAAGTTGACTATGTTTTAGTTGGTGAGCTCTTGGCTACCTTTAGGGCCTTGGCCCTAATTAACAACTCCCTTCGCCTCAACCTCCCAACATGAGATTCGGGGAGAGCAGCGGGACGCCATAGTGCCCGTCCTGCCTTGAAATCGCACAAATTGTACCATGTGACATCACTTTTTTTGTTTTTCGAGGGCACCATGCAGAGAATTTGCCCGTCACCCGGCATCTCGCCCCCCCCCCCCCCATATCTGGGGCAGCACATCTCCTGCTTCTCCTACTGACTTTAAATGAGTTTTAGAACTCTTTTTTTTAATAAAACAGTTTTCAGGGCCTTCAAAGAGCTGTCTTTGTGTCACAAATTCCTCGCACCAAGCCTGACTCTCCGGGAGAGAAAGGACGGCTCAGGGAATGCTGGGTTTGATCTCTCTCTGCTGCCGAACACAGACAAAGGCAGTGCCAGTGATTTGGTGCCGAGTGTTTAAAAATAGGCCAGTCTCCGTGTAAGATGAAGGGCCTCAGCCTTCTGCAGAATCAAGTTTTTACTTCTCAGCTCAAACCCGCTGAAATGTACCTCTCCGCTTTGAGGGCCGCGCTTCTACTTTTTGATTTATGCTTAAAAAAAAGGAGAAATGAGGATCATGCTTTGACTTTTTGACTTACCACCGCAGGAAAAGGCAAATGAGAAGTTTTTCAAGAGGAGGACTTGTGGATGCAGTGCTGGCCGGGGAAAGCGGGAGGTTCGGTTGTGTCGGGTGGAGAGTCATCCGCTAACACAATAAAATTATAGAAATGATTAAAAAAAAAAAAAATGTAATCGCAAAATTTGTAATTTCATCATTTATAAAGTGTATTCATTTTTTTAGAATTTGGACCACGATACGTGTGCTTGGCATTGCCTGAATACTGATAGGAGAGATTCTGTATTCTTCTTTTTTTTTTGCATTCTGTATTTATTGAAAAAGGTTTTTCAATTTTACAGCAAGAGGAAAAGAATAAAGGCAAAAAATACAATCTCAAAGCAAGAAAATGAAAAACAAACAATTTCCTGATTAGGCAAAGCATTGGGAATCGGAATCAGGGTAATAACCCAGAACTATACACTCACCGGCCATATTATTAGGTCCCCCTTGCTAGTAGCGGGTTGGACCCCATTTATTAGGTACACCTTGCTAGTAGTGGGTTGGACCCCCTTTATTAGGCCCCCCTTGCTAGTAGTGAGTTGGACCCCCTTTATTAGGTCCTTCTTGCTAGTATCAGGTTGGACCCCCTTTATTAGGTCCCCCTTGCTAGTAACGGGTTGGACTCACTTTATTAGGTCCTCCTTGCTAGTAACGGGTTGGACCCCCTTTTTTATGTCCCTCTTGCTAGTAGTGGGTTGGACCCCCTTTATTAGGTCCCCCTTTCTAGAAGCTGGTTGGACCCCCTTTATTAGGTCCCCCTTGCTAGTATCAGGTTGGACCCTCTTTAATTAGGTCCCTCTTGCTAGTAGCAGGTTGGACCCCCTTTATTAGGTCCTCCTTGCTAGTAACGGGTTGGACCCCCTTTATTAGGTCCTCCTTGCTAGTAACGGGTTGGACCCCCTTTTTTATGTCCCTCTTGCTAGTAGTGGGTTGGACCCCCTTTATTAGGTCCCCCTTTCTAGAAGCTGGTTGGACCCCCTTTATTAGGTCCCCCT
Organism: Lithobates clamitans; assembly: GCA_037952925.1. Lineage (NCBI taxonomy): Eukaryota > Metazoa > Chordata > Amphibia > Anura > Ranidae > Lithobates > Lithobates clamitans. Next base: position 146,091 of record JBBGZY010003030.1, on the reverse strand, counting down.
TGCTAGCCCCGGGTTGGACCCCCTTTTGCCTTCATTCTTGGTGGCATAGATACAACAAGGTGTTGGAAACGTTCCTCAGAGATTTTGCTCCATAGTGACCTGATAACATCACACAGTTGCTGCAGATTTGTCGGCTGCACATCCATGATGCCAATCTCGCGTTCCACCACATCCCAAAGGTGCTCTATTGAATGAGATGTGGTGAGTGTGGAGGACATTGGAGTACAGGGACCTCATTGTCCAGTGGTGAGATGATTGGAGCTTTGTGACATGGTGCATTATCCTGCTGGAAGGAGCCATCAGAAGATGAGGACACTGCAGTCATAAAGGGATGGACATGGTCAGCAACAATACTCAGGTACCCCATCCCCCACACCATTACACCCCACCACCAGCCTGAACCAGTGATATCCCATCCCCCACACCATTACACCCCCACCACCAGCCTGAACCGGTGATATCCCATCCCCCACACCATTACACCCCCACCACCAGCCTGAACCGGTGATATCCCATCCCCCACACCATTACACCCCCACCACCAGCCTGAACCGGTGATACCCCATCCCCCACACCATTACACCCCCACCACCAGCCTGAACCGGTGATATCCCATCCCCCACACCATTACACCCCCGCCACCAGCCTGAACCGGTGATACCCCATCCCCCACACCATTACACCCCCACCACCAGCCTGAACCGGTGATATCCCATCCCCCATACCATTACACCCCCCACCACCAGCCTGAACCAGTGATATCCCATCCCCCACACCATTACACCCCCACCACCAGCCTGAACCGGTGATATCCCATCCCCCACACCATTACACCCCCACCACCAGCCTGAACCAGTGATATTCCATCCCCCACACCATTACACCCCCACCACCAGCCTGAACCAGTGATATCCCATCCCCCACACCATTACACCCCCACCACCAGCCTGAACCGGTGATATCCCATCCCCCACACCATTACACCCCCCACCACCAGCCTGAACCGGTGATACAAGGCAGGATGGATCCATGCGCCAAATTCTGACCCCACCATCTGAATGTCGCAGCTGAAATCCAGACTCATCAGACCAGGCAACATTTTTCCAATCTTCTCTTCTCCAGTTTTGGTGATCCTGTGCCAATTGTAGCCTCAGTTTCCTGTTCTAAGCTGACAGGAGTGGCACCTGGTGTGATCTTCTGCTGCTGTAGCCCATCTGCTTCAAGGTTGGATGTGTTGTGTGTTCAGAGATGGTATTCTGCATACCTTGGATGTAACAAGAGGTTATTTGAGTTACTGTTGCCTTTCTATCATCTGCCCATTCTCCTCTGACATCAACAAGGCATTTTCCTCCACACAACTGCCGCTCACTGGATATTTTCTCTTTTTCCCAACATTCTCTGTAATCCCGAGAGATGGTTGTGTGTGAAAATTCCAGAAATACTCAGACCGGCCCGTCTGCCACCAACAACCATGCCACGTTCAAAGTCACCGAGATCCCCTTTCTTCCCCATTCTGACGCTCGGTTTGAACCTCAGCAAGTCGTCTTCACCACGTCTAGATACCTTAAAGCATTGAGTTGCCGTGTGATTGGCTCATTAGCAATTTGTGTTACCAAGCAACTGAACAGGTGTACCTAATAAAGTGTCCGGTGAGTGTATATCTTGGACGCAGGAGATTCCATATCCTGTCTATGATTAAGTTGCCATTGGAAACGGTATAAACAGATAAATATGAAATGAGTCTAATTATTAAATAATCAATTAAAAAATATTCCATAAACCTCTTTTTTTAACAGATGGTCAAAATTTTCATTGGACGGGCTTGAACAACACGCTAGATCTGTAATGTGTGCAGACTAATGAAAAGGTTTTCTAAAAGGAGAGCCACCCCATGGACTTCTTCAACCTTTTAGTGTGTCTTTAGGTCAAGGTTTTCTTTGAGAACTTCTTATTGTTGACTTTATATCTTGGAGAAGTCTTCGGGTACTGCGTTTTGTGAGGTCCATCAGAAATCCCAGAATAATGGGCTGAAGGCACTTGTAGGCCCTAAAATTCCTGAAATGCTTCTGGACAATGCCTCTACCATGACTGGTCACCTTCTATCGTTGGCTTTTGTGTTGGGTCCACTCTTCGTGGCTTTGCCCCGAGGACTTGTCAGCGTTCCACCTGACTCCGGTTGGTGTAGTTTTACATGGCCTAGGCTCTTCGTTCCCCCCCCCGTTTCTGGGACGGAGCAGGTCCTATCATTCAGGATGAGCTGATAAAGAGGGAGAGGATGCTGTCTCCGTATGAATAGAGCTGTCGACCTGATTGTGATATATTGTTTCTCATTACCGCCTCCCTGCTCCTGTACGCCCCACGTGTGGAAATCCTATTTATTCCTTAATTTGTTAAGAAGACGGGGGAGGTACACCCTCCGCTCCTTCTCTGAGCCCAATCAGGGAGGGGTAATTGGCTGAGGCCAGCGCGAGGCTCGGGCCTTGATGAAGAGATATGTGTCTGTTCGTACTGTCCAGGCACAACTGCCCCTGCCGAAACAAGCCTCCCCGGCCTCAATTAATAATGATTTGCAAATGGCAGACAAGCAGTAACATAGAAAGATGGTCGCCCAGCCTCTCTCCCCGCTCCCCTTAATTTCCTCCTGTAATATAAATTGTGCAGTAACGGAGAACCAGCATCATAAATTCTCAGATTACTTATTCACCATAATAAATGGGCCCCTTGTCTGGTCCATCTCTCTCCCCACCTTCACAGGATCGCATTCTTGCTTCTATTTCCTGCGCTCGGCTTACCGCTCAACGCTTCCTTCTTTATTTGTATGGCTGTCATATCTCTGCTCATCCCCGATTCTCCTCCGCTCCGTCTCATCTGACTCCTCATCCCTCTCAATGTTTAATCTCTTTATCGCCTGTCTGTCTGACATATCTGTTCAAACAAGGCCGTACAAGGGGAGCTTATTTTTTTTTTCTTTTTTAATGAACAAACTGTACACGTTCTCCATAAGATTGTGCTGTGTGTGATGCTGGTAACAGACCTGGACCTGCTCTACGAGACGATCGGCTGGCCTGGAAATTTTCAGTCGCTCAGAAAGGGTTAGATGTGTGAGGGATGGGTCTTACCACCCATAGTGCCATAGTGGAGTTACTCTTGAAGTGTCATTTATACGTGTGCCAAATTCACCATCACCACCCCAAGCCAAACTTTTCCTGCAACGTGACCTGAGGAAAAGTGTGTGTGCTACTCATACTCGATAGGGAGGGGGGGTATGTAAGACAATGCATCCACAGCTGCTTCTAGAGTGCTGACAGGGGATGGAGCCCATCCTGGCTCCTGCAAAGGTTCAAGGAAGGAAAGGGTGACCCCACCTGGAAGTCGCACATCTATGGTGTCCTGCTATGATGAATAGAGTGGCAACCTCAGCTTGGACTCTGACTAGGCTGAGGTTGACTTTAAATCTTGGAGAAGCCTTTGGGTACTGTGTTTGTGGGGTCCATCAGATATCCCAGAATAATGACTGAAGGCACTTGTAGGCCCAAAAGTTCCTGAAATGCTTCTGGACGATGCCTCAACCATGACTGGTTGGCTTTGTGTTGGGTCCACTCTTCGTGGTTTATGAAAGGAAGGAAAGGGTGACCCCTGGAAGTCGCACATCTATGGTGTTTTGCTACGATGAATTAAGTGGCAACCTCAGCCTGGACTCCGATCAGGCCATGGCCCCAGCGTTAATAATGTTGATAGATCTATATTGTGTGCAGACGCATGAAACTTTTTTTTTATTATTAAATCTAAACGGAGAACCACCCCATAGACTTCTTCAACCTTTTAGTGTGTCTTTCAGTCAAGGTTTTCTTTGAGAACTTCTTATTGTTGACTTTAAATCTTGGAGAAGTCTTTGGGTACTGCGTTTGTGGGGTCCATCAGATATCCCAGATATATGACTGAAGGCACTTGTAGGCCCAAAAATACCTGAAATGCTTCTGGACAATGCCTCTACCATGACTGGTAACCTTCTATCGTTGGCTTTGTGTTGGGTCCACTCTTCGTGGTTTAGGTCAGGAAGGAAAAAGGGACCCCTGGAAGTCACACATCTATGGTGTCTTGCTACAATGAATTAAGTAGCAACCTCAGCCTGGACTCCGACTGTTGGGTGGTCCAACGCGTTTCACTCTGCCCCCCAACCCCCCCCCCCCTGGAGCTTAGTCATGAGGATCATGGGGATTCCTGCAATGGTCAAGCACAAAACAACACTTATATATACACCGTGTGTGATTGGGTAGCTTTTCACTCCTTTCTATCCCAGTGGTCATTTTTAGAGAACAAGTATACCTTTACTTGATTTTACCAGCACATAGTACAGCACAAAGCTATATTCTATGGAGTCTTGGAATGAGGCACCATTCCTGCCACTGACACCAATGATGGGGCACTATTCCTGCCACTGACACCAATGATGAGGCACTATTCCTGCCACTGACACCAATGATGGGGCACTATTCCTGACACCAATGACGGGGCACTATTCCTGACTCCAATGGCGGGGCACTATTCCTGCCACGGCCACCAATGATGAGGCACTATCGCTCTAACTGACACCGATGATGGGGCACTATTCCTGCCACTTACACTAATGATCGGGCACTATTCCTGCCACTGACACTAATGATCGGGCACTATTCCTGCCACTGACACCAATGATCGGGCACTATTCCTGCCACTGACACCAATGATCGGGCACTATTTCTGCCACTAACACCAACGATGGGGCATTATTTCTCCCCCTAATACAAAAGATGGGGAATTGTTTACTACCACTGATGTCAGGAGAGTTTCTACTTCCATTGGCCACACTCTGGCCCCCCCTAAAGTAAACATGCCCCTTTTGATTAATAAGTTTGGAAACCCCTGTTATAATACAAGGTGAAACCATATTTATCCGTTGAGAAACTTTTCCAGTCTTGTCCATAAGAGACCGTCTTTATCTCCATCTCCTGGTCATCTCCATATGGCAAACGAGTCATTCTACATTCTTTACATACTATGTTGTATTTTCATCTGCAGATCTTTATGGGCACTGGTGTCTTCTGTCATTAGGAACGCCCGCTCATGTATCCGTAGACCTTTTGCTGCTTGGTTACAGCATGCGTCTTTCAAATGCAGGATTCAGTATGCTTCACAGCATCGGCTATTTTTGGTTTTTGGATTTTATTGAAAATCCAAACCTTTAATTGACCAGAATTCTGTGGACTCCTGACCATCACAACTAGATGAGATTGTTGGACATCCCATTGCAAAGCCATGGTCATTAATGTGAGGTTGGCTGTAACATCCTCCACTCTTCTTTCCAGAAGATTGTGGGGGGGCGTCTGTAGGAATTTGTGCCCATTTGAGGTCAAGTTCTGATGTTGGATGAGAAGACCTGGTTCACCATTGGCGTTCCAATTCATCCAAAAGTTGTTCAGTAGGGTTGGGGTCAGGGCTCTGTGCAAGACACTTGAGCCCTCCACACCCAACTGGTCAAACCATGTCTTTATGGAGCTGGTTCCACTCTTGTGGGAAGGCTTTCCACAAGACTTTGAAGTGTCTGTGGGAAATGTTCCCATTTGTGAGGTTAGGTACAGATGTTGGATGAGAAGACTTGGTTTGCAATTGGTGTTCCAATTCATCCCTAAAGTGTTCAGTAGGGTTAAGATTGTGGAGATGAGTGAGTAGAAACTCTTGGAAACACCTGCAGATTTGAGAACAATGATCACTTAATTGGTGTATGATATAAGCATAGTCACTACGTCATGAAGGTGTTCAGTAGGGTTGAGGTCAGGGCTCTGCAGTACACTCAAGTTCCTCCACACCAAATTGGTTACACCATGTCTTTATAGAGATGTGGGATGAGAAGACCTGGCTCATTTCAATTCACCCCATAGGTATTCAGTAGGGTTGAGGTCAGGGCTCTGTGCAGGACACTCGAGTTCCTCCACACCAAACTGGTCACACCATGTTTTTATGGAGCTGCTTTTGTACACAGGGGCATAGTCATGGTGGAACAGAAAAGGCTTTTCACCAAACTGGTCTCACAAGGTTGGAAGAGCACAATTGTCTACATTGTCTTTGATGATGTAGGATTAGCAATTCCTATCACTGGAAGCCCCCGAGCTCAACCATTTAGAAGAGGTGTACATCTTATTTTGGTCAATGATTGTATCAGAGCAGCTTAATAATGCAACATTTTTTACTGACATTCAGGAATGTTCTCAATAGAAGATTGGAGTGAGGTCGTTGTTTCTCAAACCATGTGGCACGTTGAATCCTGCTTGGCGCACTGTCCAAGTCTCTTGCGCTGCTCAAAACATCACTGCACGACATTTAACTGCCTCCCTTACCTATTGTGTTCTCTGTATCATTTGATTCAATTCAGCCCCAGGTAGCACTCCTCGGGTTTTGAGAACATGCCAGTGTGTGGATCTTATAAGCCTATGTCATAACTCAGCAACATACTTGCTAAAAACCTAACTCGTCTTGGCTCTCAAACCAGCAAGGTGGACCTTCTTCATGGCTTCCTTACTGGTGATCAAGATTCTGCAGCAGTTCAGCCAGTAAAGAAAGAAATTCCTTTAAGAAATTGCATTTCGGTGATTCTGCTGCCGGTTCCACCCTGAAGACTTGTTGGTGTGAAAAAATGGCCCTTACTAAGAGGACCAGTAGGACCCGCTAGTATGGCTTTCCAGAGAGACCAAGAGCTTCAGAACCCGGTGCTTCTTCCTGGCATCGCTCAGTGCTGGGTTGGTGTTACATGTGGCATTTACATGGATGCCAGTAGGTATGAAGATCACTTATTTCCAGGGACACAAAGACAAATAGACAATGTTTTCTAACCTGGCCACTTGCTTTGACCCCCAAGAATAGTCATTTATGGCTGTTGGGTGGGCTGCACATTATATTTATTACTACATTATATATATTATTACATTAGATCCCAACAGAAGGTGCCGACAGACCTTTCATTAAAAGGGCAGATTGTTCTTGATGACCATATCAAGCAGCCCTCCTGTCGTGTCTAGTGCATTCTGGGAAAATTAAAGGCAGACTCTAGCTCTGAGTTGCATGGAGAACGTAAGTTGCAATGGTGTAGCTCAGTCCTCCCCCGCTCATTTGTCTTTTCTCATCTCTGAAGAATATATTTCTCTGCTCCTTTCTGCAGATAATAACCTATCAGAAGGTTCCATTCCGATTACTGACACCCCCACTATCTCCTCTCCCCTTATCTTAACATCGAATATGCAAATAAAGTCATTTAGCTGAATGCAGAAGTTGATTTTCACTTTAACCTAATTACTGTGATTTATGGCCGGACAGCCCCCCCCCCCCCCCTTGGTCGGAGACATAGTTGTATATCATTACGCAGCCCCCCCGAATTGATGGCGGTTGCCTCCTGAACAGTCTCCTAATTCCGCCTCTCTCCCTCCCCTTCATTTGTTTTTTAATCCTTAACAAGTTTAGTGTTTTATTAGCTGGCTTTAAGTGGACTGAAGTCGCTGCGCCGTACAGAGGGCCGGGCGTTGAGAGCCAGCCTGCCGTGCTTAATCGTGCCAGGATAATGGATGTCTAATTGAGTCATTGGAATGCTGTTTTGCCTACAGGAGTGCATAGCATTAAATGTATGATAGGCCTAATTTTCAAACACATCATTACAGCCTCCTTATCCGCTCTTAATAAACACTTTATGAGGGGCTTGGCGCGTACGCAAAGGCTCCCGCAGACACCGGCGTCCACCGCGGCCCCCTCGCTCACTTCCCCAGACTGATAAACTCTAATTAAGTCTAATATTTAAAAATATGCTAATGGAGACTTGTTTGAAGAAGTGGTCTCCATTTCCATAATTTCATTATTACGTAAAATACGCTAATTATTCGAGGGAGCTTATTACCAGAAGAGAAATTAGCTCTTAATAGAAGGGGGGTGTGAAGGGTCCTTCTCCGGATCTTCAATGAGAGGTCTTCGCTTCTTCTTTATGTCTTTTATTAGCCGGGGTGTCTGGCCTCCGGCTCCATCTTTGGGGCCGTTTCCCTCGAAATTTCCTCTAATTTACAGATTTGTGCAGATTCTGAGTAATGAGCTTCAATGTTGATCTGTATATTATCAAATCTTCTGCTTGACAATTTTGTGGTTTCATATCGTATCTGGGGCAATAAAATAAAATGTATCCGAAGATCTATTGGGACAGGACCAAGAGATACATTGTAACAATATTCAAAGGAGCAATTAACCTGAAATAATAGTTACTTTATATATTACTACTATTTGTATAGAACTTGTTCTATTTTCTGGTATTTATGTGTGGGTAAGGTGTATACAGAGGTAACAAGTGTATATGTGGGTAAGGTTTTTTTTGGTATAGACTACATGTGGGTAAGGTGTATACATGGGTGAGGTGTATAGGTGGGTAAGGTATATACATGGGTGAGGTGTATAGGTGGGTAAGGTATATACATGGGTGAGGTGAATAGGTGGGTAAGGTATATACATGGGTGAGGTGAATAGGTGGGTAAGGTATGCATGGCTAAGGTGGGTAAGGTATACATGGGTTGTGTGTATATGTGGGTAAGGTGTATAGGTGGATAAGGTATATACATGGGTAAGGTGTATAAGGTATATACATGGATAAGGTTTATAGGTGGGTAAGGTATACATGGATAAGGTGTATAGGTGGATAAGGTATATACATGGATAAGGTGAATAGGTGGATAAGGTATACACATGGGTAAGGTATACATGGATAAGGTTTATAGGTGGGTAAGGTATACATGGATAAGGTGTATAGGTGGGTAAGGTATACATGGATAAGGTGTATAGGTGGGTAAGGTATATACATGGAAAAGGTGTATAGGTGGATAAGGTATATACATGGATAAGGTGTATAGGTGGGTAAGGTATATACATGGATAAGGTGGATAAGGTGTATAGGCGGATAAGGTATATACATGGGTAAGGTATACATGGATAAGGTGTATAGGTGGGTAAGGTATACATGGATAAGGTGTATAGGTGGGTAAGGTATATACATGGAAAAGGTGTATAGGTGGATAAGGTATATACATGGATAAGGTGTATAGGTGGGTAAGGTATATACATGGATAAGGTGGATAAGGTGTATAGGCGGATAAGGTATATACATGGGTAAGGTATACATGGATAAGGTGTATAGGTGGGTAAGGTATATACATGGGTAAGGTATACATGGATAAGGTGTATAGGTGGATAAGGTATATACATGGGTAAGGTGTATAGGTGGATAAGGTATATACATGGGTAAGGTATACATGTATACATGGATAAGGTGTATAGGTGGGTAAGGTATATACATGGGTAAGGTATACATGGATAAGGTGTATAGGTGGATAAGGTATATACATGGATAAGATGTATAGGTGGATAAGGTATACACATGGATAAGGTGTATAGGTGGGTAAGGTATTCATGGATAAGGTGTATAGGTGGACAAGGTATACACATGGATAAGGTGTATAGGTGGGTAAGGTGTATAGGTGGATAAGGTATACACATGGATAAGGTGTATAGGTGGACAAGGTATACACATGGATAAGGTGAATAGGTGGGTAAGGTATATACATGGATAAGGTGTATAGGAGGGTAAGGTATATACATGGAAAAGGTGTATAGGTGGATAAGGTATATACATGGGTAAGGTAGATAAGGTGTATAGGTGGGTAAGGTATATACATGGGTAAGATGTATAGGTGGATAAGGTATATACATGGGTAAGGTATACATGGATAAGGTGTATAGGTGGGTAAGGTATACATGGATAAGGTGTATAGGTGGATAAGGTGTATAGGTGGGTAAGGTATACATGGATAAGGTTTATAGGCAATATGATAGCTATGTATACGGACCACTGTCACCAGCCATGATCTGTCTGTATTGCTTAGAGAAGCACAGATACCCAATGATATTTTTTTATTTAAAAATTCATTATCATGTTAATGAGGGGGGAGGGGGGACCAGGGAATGCAAAATCTAAGCAGATTAAGCTTCAACGTTAATTTTTTTTCTTATTTTGTTGCTTGTACTTTTCCTTGTTGAGTTGTTTTCATCCTTTTCATTCATCTAGTGTAGTGTTACATATTGACACATTGGAGTATTTGTTCTGTTTTTGAATTCCTTGACATCTTATGTAAAACTTGAGCCCTATTTCCTCCGTGAGGATGGTTCCTAATTACTCTCATCATTGCACATTACTTCAGCTCCATTTACAAGGACTGGAACTTGCAGGCGCGTTACATTCTACTTAGAAATCTTCTCTCGGTTTGTTAGACTCGTCCATAGGGAGTGCTGCCAGACCTCTCCGGTCTCTCTTTCTTAAATATGTTTCTCGAGGGACGGAGACATCTGTGTGGAGAAGATGCAATCGAGGGGTTTTCTCGTCGCTCGTGCCGAAGCCTCTTGGGGGTGAGATGAACAAGATTCAGTTTTGTGAATTGTAACATTGGTATTAGACTGCCTGAGTCGGGTCACAGGGGTTAATAGTTTCTCGTAATGCATCTGCCCCTCTCATTGTCAGCGAGATACCAGAGCGTCTCCGATGGCTGGTCGATACTTTGTTTATTAGAGAACTTGTTACTGGCATAGTCTGTCCTTAGCAAGACGCAGCCATGTGTTGAGATGAAGACTTTTTCCAACTGTAGAGCCGACAGAGAGATAAATAGATGAAAGTCCGACATATCCCCGACATTGTCTACTTCACTGGTGTCTGCCCCAGATACATCGAAATAATACAAATCCCCAACTTTGCCTACTTCACCAGTGTCTGCTTCAGATACACCAAAATATTCCATATCCCCGATATTGTCTACTTCACCGCTGTCTGCTTTAGATACATTGAAATATTCCATATCCCCAACATTGTCTACTTCACCGATGTCTTCCCCAGATACACCAAAATATTCCATATCCCCAACATTGTCTACTTCATCAGTGTCTGCTTCAGATACACCAAAATATTCCATATCCCCGATATTGTCTACTTCACCGCTGTCTGCTTTAGATACATTGAAATATTCCATATCCCCAGCATTGTCTACTTCATCAATGTCTTCCCCAGATACATTGAAATATTCCATATCCACAACATTGTCTACTTCATCAATGTCTTCCCCAGATACATTGAAATATTCCATATTTTCAACATTGTCTACTTCACTGCTGTCTTCCCCAGATAGACTGAAATATTCCATATTTTCAACATTGTCTACTTCACTGCTGTCTTCCCCAGATAGACTGAAATATTCCATATCCCCTACATTGTCTACTTCACCGGTGTCTGCCCCAGATACATCGAAATAATACAAATCCCCAACTTTGCCTACTTCATCAGTGTTTGCTTCAGATACACCAAAATATTCCATATCCCCGATATTGTCTACTTCACTGGTGTCTGCTTTAGATACATTGAAATATTCCATATCTCCGACATTGTCTACTTCACTGGTGTCTGCTTCAGATACACTGAAATATTCCATATCTCGGACATTGCCTTTTTCACCAGTGTCTGCGTCAGATACACTGAAATATTCCATATCTCCAACATTGTCTACTTCACCGATGTATTCCCCCAGATACATTGAAATATTCCATATCTCCGACATTGTCCCGAAGCGGTAGGGCCGGCTTTGCCTATAGCTATTATCTAACCCAGTATAGGCAGATTGGTCCCATATAGGAAGATCTGTCCATTCATCTGCCCCAATCTCTCCAAAGCTCTCTTGTGACCCCCTTTACATTCATTCATTTTCACAATATAGGTCTGAATTCATGTCTCCTTTCTTGTGGAAGAAGTTGTACATAGAATATCTTTCAGTAAATGTCGTTTAAGGTCTCCAAAATAGTTTGCCCAAAAAAAAAAACGACAGAGATACAGAATGGAAGTCCTTCCATCGTTATCAATCGCTGGCAGTAAATTCAGGAGGATTCAGGACGTGTTTTCTGGAAAGGCCACACAGGTCGTAGCCCGATGCAGAAGTAAACGGGAGGGCGTCACATTTATCTCCTCTGTATTATAATTTGTGGTTTAGGGACCTCGGCCAGGGCTCACAGAGGCCAAGAGGAGGTCAGCATCATCTGTAAATCACAGCCATGAATGATGGATTTGTCAGACCCGGCTACTTAATGGCAGCTCTGTGAACTTAAGAATTCTTACATATTAGAATTTATTGAAGGTTGAAATTAAAAATATGCTCCGTGTAATACCGCAGTCGTTGACCCGGAGAGCCCGGGAGAGAGGACAGCAGGAAAATGGTGACTCTGCGGTTGGCATATTCTAGAATGTAAAATGTTCACATACATGTAATGTGGATCAGCAGATCCTGACGGCCAATTCACGCATGGTGGTCCTGTCAGGGGGAAGATCCTTCTTTTGAAGGTTGACTCATCCATGAGGGGACCACAGAGTTCCTAAATGACCCACATTGGCTCATGAAAGGATTTTTGGAATTTGATCCTTGATCAACTTCCTTGGTCAGATTGTATGACCATGACAATCAATGTTTTCTCAGATTATTGGTATCAAGTTTGGGTGGAAGACGGGGCTGGAGTGGTGGGGCTGGACTGGTGCCGCTGGAAGCACTCCATTCCATCGATCTCCTGGCCGCCGTCCAGATTACTATGTGGAGGGTATAGAGGGAATTGCTTACAATGGGTTCAATTCCAATTATAGGTGGTAGATGATAGACTCCGTTTGTGTCTAGGGCTGCTAGCCTTCTGATAATGACAATGGGGGCATTACCGTAGGGACATTTGGGTGATTGGAGAGGAGCCCCCAATGTCTAATTAATGTCTCACTTGATTCTTATAGTTTATTGAAAATAAAAGTATACGAGTAGAGCTTCTTCACGGCTGTATTTCTTGGAGAATGGTTATATTCTGAGAGGGTTAAATATATCCGATCATTGGCTCTGCAGTATGCTGGTGTTGTGGAGCCAAATACAGAGAAATGCAGCCCTGAAAAAGGGGGTGGCAATTCCCCCAAAAGGAGTTAGCTCTACTTGTTTACTTTTATTCTTCAACAAACAACTATAATAATCAAGTGAGAAATTTTTTTGGACATTGGGCGCTCCTCTCCAATCACCCAAGTGTTCTCGGATTGTTGTATGCTTCTCATTTCCCTAACTCACCTAATGATGACATTCTCATCTAATCGTTCCACCTGTGTTGGACATTGGATAACTGGATTCAATTTCCCAAAGCAGTTCTACAGCGGAGACTGCGAGCCAGGCCTTCTTGTCCAACATCAGTTCCTGACCTCACAAATGCTCTTCTGGAAGAACGGTCAAACATTCCCATAGACACCCTCCTAAACCTTGTGGACGGCCTTCCCAGAAGAGTTGAAGCTGTTGTAGCTGCAAAAGGTGGAGCCAACCCAATATTGAACCCTACAGACTAAGACTGGGATGTCATTAAAGTTCATGTGCGTGTAAAGGCAGGCGTCCCAATACTTTTGGCAATATAGGGTATGTCGTCACGGGTCTGCCTGGTGTTGCTATACATATGGTGTCGAGTAACTGAACCTGAAAAAGTGAAGGAGCCAGCTCTCCCCCATAGACCTCAAAAATTTTATGAGGGCAATTCGTAATGATAATAAAAAATGTGCATAACGAGAACAGATACAATGATGTTTCGGGGTCGTGTCTAACCCCTTTCTCAAGCCGATAACAGAAAATAACTGGACCTGACGGGTAAAAGCCAATGATAAAAAGATGGTAAATCTAGTGTTTCCAGTGACTATATTGTCCATAAAAATGAGGACATGTTCTTGTCAGTGTAGGCCGCACTCCATTCCATCGATCTTCTGGCCGCCGGTGTTCTCTGGTCATATTGGAGGCTCTCGGGCAGAGTCCGGCTGGTTAATGATGGGGGGGGGGGGGGCCAGTTGGAGAATTGGTGAAATGATTATTAATTGCACAATTATAAATCTCCGGGGACGTTGCTCACCCCCACCATCCCTGTCCACCACCAAGTGCACCTGTCAATAGAAAACTAATTTTCCTGCTTTGGCAGAGAAATGAGGTGTGAGGCACAGCGGTAATTGGTGATAATGAGCTAACTTATTCTTAATATTCCTCCAGCGGCTGTCATCGTCCCGCTCAGGAGAAAGCAGTCGGGGCACACCTAAATTAACCCCTTCCGTGTGTGAGGTTAAATATGAATACAATGTGTTATCATATGTGGTGTGATTGGGAAAAGATTTGTTTGCTCTCATAGAACAGTCTATACAGGTTAGGGTCACGCTGACAGGCTGACTGATTTTCCATCATTTTAGTATCCAAATGGATAAAGACTGAAGATTAATCTGCTTATATGTTGCTTTCCCTGATTCCCCCCTCCCCCCCCTTATCAAAATGCAAATTACTTTTTAAACTAAACCTTTGTCATTTTATTGCATATGTTATTTTAGAGCTAGTGATGACATCACTGGGTCTCTGTCCATCCCATGGTAATGTCATCACTGGGTCTCTGTCCTTCCCATGGTGATGTCATCGCTGGGTCTCTGTCCTTCCCATGGTGATGTCATCGCTGGGTCTCTGTCCTTCCCATGGTGATGTCATCGCTGGGTCTCTGTCCTTCCCATGGTGATGTCACCGCTGAGTCTCTGTCCTTCCCATGGTGATGTCATCGCTGGGTCTCTGTCCATCCCATGGTGATGTCATCACTGGGTCTCTGTCCTTCCCATGGTGATGTCATCACTGGGTCTCTGTCCTTCCCATGGTGATGTCATCACTGGGTCTCTGTCCTTCCCATGGTGATGTCATCGCTGGGTCTCTGTCCTTCCCATGGTGATGTCACCGCTGGGTCTCTGTCCTTCCCATGGTGATGTCACCGCTGAGTCTCTGTCCTTCCCATGGTGATGTCATCGCTGGGTCTCTGTCCGTCCCATGGTGATGTCATCACTGGGTCTCTGCCCTTCCCATGGTGATGTCACCACTGGGTCTCTGTCCTTCCCATGGTGATGTCATCGCTGGGTCTCTGTCCGTCCCATGGTGATGTCATCACTGGGTCTCTGCCCTTCCCATGGTGATGTCACCACTGGGTCTCTGTCCTTCCCATGGTGATGTCATCGCTGGGTCTCTGTCCGTCCCATGGTGATGTCATCACTGGGTCTCTGTCCTTCCCATGGTGATGTCATTGCTGGGTCTCTGTCCTTCCCATGGTGATGTCATCACTGGGTCTCTGTCCTTCCCATGGTGATGTCATCACTGGGTCTCTGTCCTTCCCATGGTGATGTCATCACTGGGTCTCTGTCCTTCCTATGGTGATGTCATCACTGGGTCTCTGTCCTTCCCATGGTGGGGATGTCATCACTGGATCTCTGTCCTTCCCATGGTAATGTCATCACTGGGTCTCTGCCCTTCCCATGGTGATGTCACCACTGGGTCTCTGTCCTTCCCATGGTGGGGATGTCATCACTGGGTCTCTGTCCTTCCCATGGTAATGTCATCACTGGGTCTCTGCCCTTCCCATGGTGATGTCACCACTGGGTCTCTGTCCTTCCCATGGTGGGGATGTCATCACTGGGTCTCTGTCCTTCCCATGGTGATGTCATCACTGGGTCTCTGTCCTTCCCATGGTGATGTCATCACTGGGTCTCTGTCCTTCCTATGGTGATGTCATCACTGGGTCTCTGTCCTTCCCATGGTGGGGATGTCATTGCTGGGTCTCTGTCCTTCCCATGGTGATGTCATCACTGGGTCTCTGTCCTTCCCATGGTGATGTCATCACTGGGTCTCTGTCCTTCCTATGGTGATGTCATCACTGGGTCTCTGTCCTTCCCATGGTGGGGATGTCATCACTGGGTCTCTGTCCTTCCCATGGTAATGTCATCACTGGGTCTCTGTCCTTCCCATGGCGATGTCATCACTGGGTCTCTGTCCTTCCCATGGTGATGTCATCGCTGGGTCTCTGTCCTTCTCAGGTCATGGCTGATGGGAGGGGCCAGCAGGGTGCTGTACAAAGCTTCCTAAAAACATCCCAGCACCCGGCCTCAGTACTCTTTTTGTGAGCCCTCAGCCCTATTGCAAGCAGTGGGATGGCTCTTGGGAGATGTTCTGCAAATATCTAAATGCCTTGATGTGTTTAGTCAGTCTGGAGAAGTGGGCGTTCCAAGGGAAGGCAGGATTTACATGCAGAACAGCCTAGGTAACACTGAAATCCAATGAGTGTCCTCCAGTCAGACAATGACTGGCTGCAGCTTCTAATCCACATTATAAGAAGCTCACAGTGTGCAGTGAAATCAGAGGAAGCCATTTCAGTCCAGGAAAGGAGGCGGATACACCTGTGTAAGAATGAAGGGAAGGCCGGAGGTCAGATGTAACCATTGTATTCTTTGGGACATTGACCAGCCTTATGTTAACCTGATACATCTTGTTTGAAGTTCTGAGAGGACCCCACTTTGAAGCCAACCTCCAGAAAAGTGAGAGATCTGGAGATAATGGTGAAAATGTATACAGTTGTGCTCATAAGTTTACATACCCTGGCAGAATTTATGATTTCTTGTCCTTTTTTCAGAGAATATGAATGATAACACAAGAACTTCTTTCACTCATGGTTTGTGTTTGGCTGAAGCCATTTATAATCAATCAGCTGTGTTTACTTTTTTTATATCATAATCACAACAGAAACTACCCAAATGACCTTGATCAAAAGTTTACATACCCTGGTGATTTTGGCCTGATAACATGCACACAAGTTGACACAAAGGGGTTTAAATCGCTATTAAAGGTAACCATCCTCACCTGTGATCTGTTTGTAATTAGTGTGTGTGTGTATAAAAGGTCAATGAGTTTCTGGTTTCCTGACAGACCCTTGCATCTTTCATCCAGTGCTGACATTTCTGGATTCTGAGCCATGGGGAAAGCAAAAGAATTGTCAGCGGATCTGTGGGAAAAGGTAGTTGAACTGTATAAAACAGGAAAGAGATATAAAAAGATATCCAAGGGAGAATGCCAATCAACTGTGTTCAAACTCTAATCAAGAAGTGGAAAATGAGGGGTTCTGTTGAAACCAAACCACGGTCAGGTAGACCAACTAAAATTTCAGCCACAACTGCCAGGAAAATTGTTCAGGATACAAAGAAAAACCCAAAAATAACTTCAGTTGAAATACAGGACTCTCTGAAAAAATGTGGTGTGGATGTTTCAAGATGCACAATAAGGAGGCACTTGAAGAAAGATGGGCTGCATGGTCAAGTCACCAGAAGAAAGCCATTACTACACAAATGCCACAAAGTATCCAACTTACAATACGCCAAACAGCACAGAGACAAGCCTCAAACCTTCTGCCACAAAGTCATTTGGAGTGATGAGACCAAAATTGAGCTTTTTGGCCACAACCATAAACACTACATTTGGAGAGGAGTCAACAAGGCCTATGATGAAAGGTACACCATCCCTACTGTGAAACACGTAGGTGGATCTTTGATGTTTTGGGGATGTGTGAGCTACAAAGGCACAGAAAATTTGGTCAAAATTGATGGCAAGATGAATGCAGTATGTTATTAAAAAATACTGGAGGAACATTTGCATTCATCAGCCAGGAAGCTCCGCATGGGACGTACTTGGACATTCCAACACGACAATGATCCAAAACACAAGGCCAAGTCGGCCTGTCATCGGCTACAGCAGAATAAAGTGAAGGTTCTGGAGTGGCCATCTCAGTCTCCTGACCTCAATAACACTGAGCCACTCTGGGGAGATCTCAAACGTGCCGTTCATACAAGACAGCCCAAGAATTTACAGGAACTGGAGGCTTTGTGCCAAGAGGAACCATCTGAGAAGATAAAGAGCCTCATCCACAAATACCACAAAAGACTTCAAGCTGTCATTGATGTTAAAGGGGGCAATACACGGTATTACTGGGGTATGTAAACTTTTGATCAGGGTCATTTGGGTAGTTTCTGTTGTCATTATGATTTAAAAAGAGTAAACACAGATGATTGATAATAAATGGCTTCAGCCAAACACTAACCATGAGTGAAAGAAAAGTTTTTGTGTTATCATTCATCGTCTCTGAACAATAGCCAAGAAATCATAAATTCTACCAGGGTATGTAAAATTATGAGCACAACTGTATCTGACCTTTGAGATTCATCTCCATTTCAAGGGATTTTTATTGCAACCCTAAACCTATCTGACCTTTGTAATGAGGGTCCAAAGAGGAGGGTAAGCGGCAATGTGATCGGGTGCCGGTACTGCATCTATCTTTTAACCTGATACATTCCCTACTTCAGGAAAGTCTTGAGTCCAAAAGTGGGATCTCCCATTCCAGGGATTGATGGAATTAAACTGAATTTTCCAAATGTTTGTCTAGTTCATAAAGTAACCTTCTCCAAAGCAAAATACCAATATGAAAAGCATTAGAAGAAAGAAACTCGGGTTGTCCCGTTACCACTTTTTGAAGACCGAGTCCAAGTACCGATACTTTTTTGTACTGACAGTAGCTTTTTATTGCTATTTTTTTTACAATTTCTTTTTTTACAAATTTTTTTATTATTATTATTTTTTACAATATATATATATATATATATATATATATATATATATATATATATATATATATATATATATTAACAATACTTTCTTTTTTTGGGGGGGGATATATAGTTGAAGTTATAATTGAAGTCTGATCTTTACAAACTAGCTTCCTCCAAATCCTGTCTGCAGATTTTCTCCCGTTTTATCTGCATGTTTGGACCCGGAAATAAAGACCAGGCGGCCCAGAACAGAATATCTTCATTGTCACACCGCCTGCGGGGGCCCAACCATATGTTGCAAGGACATTCGGGATCATGGAAATCCCGATATCCCCCCCTCCCCCAGCTGGGAACATTTGTTAGGAGTTTTATATCTGAAAATACACAACATCAATTTTGTTTTTGGTTCCCGTCACTCTGATCTCCGTGTCCATGAGATTTGGAGGCTTTGAGCCATCGTCCCCCAGAAGCCCCGTAGCAGGCTGAAGAGGATTTGGACTCAGGAGGGGGGGGTGGGGGGTGTGCGTGTGACCTGCATGGTGGAGAGAGGCCGCCGCTGTATTCATTACCTGCAATCTGCCATTTTAACATTGACGGATGGCTTCTCATCCCTCTGCGGCTCGGAGCTTGTACAGACCATAAAACATGGCGACAGCTTAAATATGGACCTGCTCAGCTCCACAGCCGCCAGTGATCCGTCTTTCCGGGGCCGCTTCTGCCTCCGTCAAATGAGCAAATTACCGAGGCCGCGGCTTTGAGAGGCCGCTGATGAGATGTGCTGGTGGAACATGACTCTTTCATCACTGCGGGCGGCTCACCGGGGGCACCGAGCTGTACACCGTGTAGTGTTAACAAAGCCTTCCATGGCCCTTCCTGACGAGGGTATGTTCAGGTGAAGGGATCCCCAAATAGCTTCATTATAGAGGACGAAAGAGTTTAGAATGACATATGATAGAAACTTATTAATGTGAACTCCGTAACCTCTTACAGTAGGTGTAAACCCAATCACTTAAATCTCATGGGAAAAAGTGTTTATTTGTCTCCCCTACCCTCCTAAACAAACAATGCATTACTATCCTCCCCCTTTATTAGGTCCCTCTTGTTAGTAGCGGGTTGGACCCTCTTTATTAGGTCCCCCTTGCTAGTAGCGGGTCGGACCCCCTTTATTAGGTCCTCCTTGCTAGTAGCGGGTTGGACCCCCTTTATTAGGTCCTCCTTGCTAGTAGCGGGTTGGACCCCCTTTATTGGGTCCACCTTGCTAGTAGCGGGTTGGACCCCCTTTATTAGGTCCCCCTTGCTAGTAGCGGGTTGGACCCCCTTTATTAGGTACACCTTGCTAGTAGCGGGTTGGACCCCCTTTATTAGGTACACCTTGCTAGTAGCGGGTTGGACCCTCTTTTATTAGGTCCACCTTGCTAGTAGCGGGTCGGACCCCCATTATTAGGCCCCCCTTGCTAGTAGCGGGATGGACCCCTTTTATTAGGTCCACCTTGCTAGTAGCAGGTTGGACCCCCTTTTATTAGGTCCACCTTGCTAGTAGCGGGTCAGACCCCCTTTATTAGGTCCACCTTGTATCCCATCCCCCACACCATTACACCCCCCACCACCAGCCTAAACCGATGATATAAGGCAGGATGGATCCATGCGCCTAATTCTGACCCTACAATACAATACATGACTTCCGAAGTTGTATTTTGTCGTATGAGAATTTTTGTAAGTTGAGTAACCTCTTCATTTTCGATATGGAGAGTAGCAAAACACAAAAAAATAGGCAATCGTTTGTCCGATATGATCAACAGGGTTTTTGCGCCCAAGAGGCGAGAAGGACTGCCCAATCATGTGACCACAAAACAACAGGGGGCGCCAACCAAGTGCAGCATTAACATACTTTATGGAATAAAAGCAGTATGCAACTCATATGATAATAGATAAAATGCGGCCATTAGAGAAAGTATATCCCAAGCAGGAGTCTCGTGCCGGTGAGGACTTGTGTTGCAATGGTGTCCTGCGACCATCAGCTGTATGGGAGCCGCTCAGGAGCTGAGGTGACGTCACCCCCCCCGGGGGGGGGGGGAACTGCAGCCAGAGGGTGTGGTAACGCATTTCGAAGCACTTTAGCTCCTTTTTTAAACATGATTGTAAATTATGTGACCACAGTCAGTGGCTGTCACATGATCAGCCAGTCCTTCCTGCCTGGCCCCATCATCCTATTAATGGGGTTTTGTTCCCAGAGGGTGGGAAGGACGGCCCAATCATGTGACCTCATTGGTTGTCACAGTGGTCACAAGATCAGGCAGTCCTTTCTGGCTAACCCCAACATCCCTTTAACAGGGTTTTACTCCCAGAGGGCGGGAATGACGGCCCAATCATGTGACCTCAGCCATTTGCTATCACAGTGGTCGCAAGATCAGGAACCAGCCCTACTGCTTCTCCATCATTACTAGAAACTGGGAGCTGTCATTGGAGTTTGCTCTCATTAGAGAAACCTCTGCCAGACATAGCCCAAGGGGTCAATGTTATTTCAAAAGTGGTTTTCTGTATTTTAAAATTTGCAGTATTCATTAATCCTTGGTAATCATGCAATGAAGGTCCTTGTTCAGTCACTTCCTGGTATAGGGTGACAACGCTCTCTCCCTGTCTCCCAGCTGTGCACCTGTGTTGTCACACCATTAAAGACTACAAATGGCCATGAAAATTCTGACCAGCACATTCGATGGCTTGAGAAATGTTCATAAGTTCTTCAAAATTCCATTTGTTCTTAACATTTGATTTTGGAAAAATTGGACCGTCCTAAACGAAAAAAACAAAAAACATATCCACTATTCGAAAGTCATTAATTCGAGAAAAATTTTCCATCCTGCTCCTTTGAGTTTTCTCATCACTACGGTCGAAAAAGAACATCTGAAAGCGAGAATTTTCTAACTAAACTCTGACCAACTTAGCTTGTTTGCAGAACCGCCTACAGTTTTATGGAGACGGCATGCAGGCGAGGGACCACGGGAACCGTCGTTCCGACCCACCTCACCCTCTAGGATCCCTGCTCCCATCTCTGATGGGCTGAACAATGTTGTATCCCCTGTAATAATGTCATAGGGGGGCCTAAAGACGATTTATCATTTTTCTGGAGAGGACATGTACAGGGGGAGGAGAACTGAGAGTATAAGGCTAAGTTCACATTTGTGCAAAATTGCGTGCTTTCTCGACATGCACGGAGACTCACCGCCCTTTAGCAGACGCACATTTGTGCCATGAATGCCATTTGGTTCGGTTTGGTGCGGTGCGATTTTGCAAAACGGCCTGGGATTCCTTTTCTTGCACGTGAATGGGCTGCCTTAAGTGGGACTTGCCTGAATTCCATGCAAAACGCACCCACGCGCCCTCCATCACACCTGCATGGCGTCAGCAGAGACGTAATGTTGGACTTTCTAAGACATTAATATTTCGGAAAGGAGAAGTCTACGTGTACAGCGATCGCTTTGTCTGTGCCGAATTTGAAGCTTTTCAGAAGGAACATTCGCGTTATTGGCGGTCGGTTACCAGTTGACTCCTTTCCGACGTTGGTTGAGCAGGGACAATCTGCTTTCTGTACTCTGGGGTGCCGAATCTTGACTGATGTGCTTGCAGTCCTGCCCTGAGATTTACCCCCGCCGCCGGGCCGCTCTTCCATGAACCCCCATCATTTCGGCGCTCCCGTTATGGCCACATTTTTCTTGTCAGACTGACAGAGCTGCTAAGTGGATTTCTGGCTGATCCACGGACGGCTTATCACATTACCGCAATGTCCTACATAAACATATTACTTTGTATTCAATAGGCCTAATGAATATAAACTACCAGCAGCATTTTGGGGATATTTCCTTTATGAGCCAAGACGGATGGCCGGTTATAGATTTATTAAAGAATAATAGACGGGCCTCCTCCTCCTCCCTCCACCACCACCACTCCCCCCCCATTTCATACACCGCACTGAAAAATCAATATGTTTATTGTAAGAATATTGTCTATTGATATTGTAATAATCAGGCAGATTGATTTAATGCTGTGCCGAGGATGGAATGGGTCAGTCCAGGGTTAGCCGAGAAAACTACAAAGCGTCCTGTGAAGAGTCCACCGCGTCCCAATCCTAGGAATTCACTAAAACAAATTACAATTTAGAGAAATTCATATTTTTATGGCAATTATTTGTGGGATCTCTACTGAATTTGGGAACATTTATATTTTATTCATGAAGATTTGGTTTTGATAAACGTAAAACAGACATTTTCTACTCGCAAAAAGTACAAACAATGGGGGAAAAAAACGGGAGCACGATGCAGTGGGTCCACCAGGAAGAACATGTGCTTGGGTGACCGGCGTTCTAAGGTCTCGGCGTTAATATCTCATTTGCGTTTGGTGAACAATTCTTGAATGGCCTGTACGTTTTTTTTTCCTGTTATTACATTTTGCCCTCTCCTCATCATGAGTTCTGATTCAGGTGTCATTTTCCGCTCCAGTTAAAATATGTTTTGTGATCAAAGTTCAGGATGACTCACGGCTCCTTTTATGTTAAATTCCATCGTGAATCAACCTCTTTTATAGCCCTTCCATCCTGTAAAATATAGAAAAATATTCGCGTTTCAAGGACTTTTGTCTATCGAGTTCATTCTGTTCTCGTTAATTATTTTTTCTTTTACATTGTTAATACACTGCCAGGAAGGCGTTGTAATAAGTGGGGAGAAAAGCAGTGTGTGGTTGCAGCAACCAATGGGAAATCTTTGTATGCGGTGAGTGACGGCTTTGAGTTTTGCTCCCAACTTGGCAGGTGTAGTGGCACCAGAATCATGGACTAGCTGGGTGTCACAACTGTATATTAGGTTTCTGTTTGCTGCGCACTTTTAAACTATCTGGCTTGGATAATATTTAGCCTTAATGCTGAGTGACAAAACAATTATGAACTGGTCAGCTCATCCCTCCCCCTGTTGTCTACCAGGTCTTCAATGGAATGCAAGGTGTATGTGCCTTCCTCTCTCTGGGAACCATCAGTTCTCTGGAGTGCCCAGTCCCGTGTGCCTTCTTCTACCCTGGTTCCATCACGCTATTCCCAATGCACACGTTCCTGTATAAATGGCTGTGTTTGTAAGTGGGTGCTGAAGTGACCACCGGCTGGAACCGTAAATAGTCAAAGCGAGAGAATGTCACCAGCACACCCATGGCAATCCATTGTGTTCTGGTGACAGTCTCTTGCTCTTCCTCCACCCTGGGACTCATCGGCTCTCCAATGGAGTGCCCATTCCACGTGCCTTCCTCTACCCTGGGCTGCATTAGCTCTACAATGGAGTGTCCAGCCTGTGTGCCTTCCATTCCCAGGGATCCATCAGCCTTCCAATGGAGTGCCTGGTTTGTTTGCTGCCGTCTTCCAGAGATCTATCAGCTCTCCAATAGAGTGCCCAGAGAGACTTTGTCTCTCCCTGGAATTGAAAGGAGTGTCCAATCTGTCTGCCTTCCTCTCCCTGGGATCTAACAGCTCTCCAAAGGAGTGCCAGGTCCATGTGTCTTCCGCTCCAAGGGAACCATCAGTTCTCCAATCGAATGCCAGGTCCATGTGCCATTCTCTCCCTGTAATCCAGTTGAATCCCAGGTCCATGTGCTTTCCTCTCCCAGGGATCCATCATCTCTCCAATAGAGTGCCCAGTCCATGTGACTTTCTTTCTCCCTGAAATCCAAAGGAGTGCCCAGTCTGTGCGCATTTCTCTCCCTGAAATCCAATGGAATGCCCAGTCCATATGCCCTCCTCTCCCTGGGATCTAATGGAGTGCTTGGTCCATGTGCCCTCCTCTCCCTGGGATCTAATGGAGTGCCCAATACTTGTGCCTTCCTATCTCTGGGATCCAATAGAATGCCCGCTCCTTGTGCCCTCCTCTCCCTGGAACCTAATGGAGTGCCCAGTTCATGTGCCTTCCTCTCTCCGGGATCCAATAGAGTGCCCAGTCCATGTGCCCTCCTCTCCCTGGGATCTAATGGAGTGCCCAGTCCATGTGCCTTCCTCTCCCTGAGATCCATCAGTTTATATCGTCTGATGTTATCCGGGAGTAGAAAATCAAAATGTCTCCTGACATCACATCTGCATGAATAGAGGCACTTTGATGCTGCAAGTTTAGGAAGTTTTCTGAAGATTGGACATCCTGCAGACACGTTCTGAACACTCTCTACCTTTTGCGAGCTACCTAAGGTTACTTTTTAGATTGTTACCTTATACGGCCCAAAGTATGTGAAGCCCCCTGTAAATGATGGAGTTCAGGTGTCTCCAATGAAGGATACTGGTATTACTACATCTTACAAAGAGATGGTAGAAAATTGGGCCGTTCCAACCTTGTGGTAACAGTTTGATGAAGACCCTTTTCTGTTCCACCATAACTGTACCTCCCCGTGTACAAAGCCAGCTTTAAAAAAGACATGGTTTGGCCAGTTTCTGGTGGGGGAACTCTAGTGGCCTTCACAGAGCCCTATCCCAACCCTACTGAACACCTGTAGGGTGAATTGGAATGCTGATGTTGAGCCAGTTCTTTTCATCCCACGTCAGTACCTGACCTCACAAATGGTCACAACTTCCAACAGACACCCTCTGAAATCTTGTGGAAAGCCTTTCCAGAAGAGTGGATGAAATTATAGCCACAAAAAGGCACAACTCAATAAAAATGTCCATGGAGGCAAGTGGCAAGTCCATATTAATAGCCATAGAGGGAGAGGGTAACTCTATATTAAGGTGCGAAAGGGGTAACTCCATATTATTGGCCATGGGGCAGGGCAACATAATATGAATGACCATGGAAGGAAGGGGCACTCCATATTATTGGCCATGGAAGGAAGGGGCACTCCATATTATTGGCCATGGAAGGAAGGGGCACTCCATATTAATGACCATGGAAGGAAGGGGCACTCCATATTAATGACCATGGAAGGAAGGGGCACTCCATATTAATGGCCATGGAAGGAAGGGGCACTCCATATTAATGACCATGGAAGGAAGGGGCACTCCATATTATTGGCCATGGAAGGAAGGGGCACTCCATATTATTGGCCATGGAAGGAAGGGGCACTCCATATTAATGACCATGGAAGGAAGGGGCACTCCATATTAATGACCATGGAAGGAAGGGGCACTCCATATTAATGGCCATGGGAGGAAGGGGCACTCCATATTAATGGCCATGGAAGGAAGGGGCACTCCATATTAATGGCCATGGGAGGAGAGGGCAACTCTACATTAATGGACATGAGTGGAGAAGGTAACGCCATATTAATTGCCATGGGCAACTCCATATTACTGGCTGGGGGGGGGGGGGGGGCATCAACTCCAAATTAATGGTCAAGACAGGAGAACACAACTCCATATTACTCGCCATAGTTTTGGAATGGGTTGTCCAGCAAGCTCATATATGTGTGACGGGTCCGGTGTGCACAAACATTTGGCCATAGTGACTATATAGTGTTCCCTCTGAGACTCATTCAGCACATTTATTCCTCGACTGTCCTGCATTGTAGGTTTAGGATAGGTTCTCTTGGTGTGTCAAAGAAACTCTGTCAGCACCGGGCCTCTATACCAGCGTCAGCCGCAGGCAGCAAATCTCTGATGAGATCATCACAATACATGAATATTCATTGATGTAAATGTCTTCTGAACATGACGGGACCTGGGGGTGGGGTGGGGGGGGGAATCGGCACAGATGATGGTCCTGCATGCGGCCGGGGTCCAGGTTTTGGAGGCGCCGGTGGCCTGTATTGCGGTGTGATCCCCGAACGCAGACATTGTATCTTTTTTGTCTCTGATTAGAGTTTATAAAAATCTCCGGTTTGGCCTCCCCAGAGCACGGCGGCATTCGATGTGTTATTAAATCAGTCGCTGCAGATTACATGGGAAAATCAATGAGGACCTGTAATTGCATATTAGCAGCCTGTTCTGCCATTGTTATTTTATTTATTTTTTTGATGTGCGGATAATTATAATAAGCGTGTTTACCGCGCTCTGGATGGGAATCCGTTCATCCTAAGTGATTTAGTGAGCTGAAGCCGCCGTCTTGGCAGCGCCGAGTCACACGTCCGCCAAGAATCAGCCGGCTGGTGCCGGGTCATAATACACACAGATCTCTGCGGCCAATCATGGGCCAGAACCACCTACACCCCCCATGTCCTCTTCTTTTCACACACCCCATTGTGGGCTTATCTGTTCTGTCCACATTTACCCCACCGTGGGTGTGCCCTGCCCTCTCCACATACACTGAGTTGTGGGCTTGTTCTTCCGTTTCCACATACACCCCACTGTGGGTGTGTCCTTTTTCCACATACACCCCACTGTGGGTGTGTCCTTTTTCCACATACACCCCACTGTGGGTGTGTCCTTTTTCCACATAAACCCCACTGTGGGTGTTTCCTTTTTCCACATACACCCCACTGTGAGCATGCCCTGTCCTTTCCACATAAACCTACTATGGGTATGCCTTGCCCACTCCACATACACCCCACTGTGGGTTTGGCTTGCCTTCTCCACATACACCCCACTATGGCACTATGGGCATGTCCTGCCCTTCTCACACCCCACTATGTGTGTGCCCTGCTTTTTTGACATACAGCCAAATGTGAGCATGTCCTGCCCTCTCCACTTACACATCATTATGGGTGTGCCCTGCCCTCTCCACTTATGCCCAATTGTGGGTGTGCCCTGCCCTCTCCACTTACACCCCACTATGGGTGTGCCCTGCCCTCTCCACTTACACCCCACTATGGGTGTGCCCTGTCCTCTCTACTTTCACCTTACTTTCACCCTACTGTGGGTGTGCCCTGCCCTCTCCACTTACACCTCACTATGGGTGTGCCCTGCCCTCTCCACTTACACCCCACTATGGGTGTGCCCTGTCCTCTCTACTTTCACCTTACTTTCACCCTACTGTGGGTGTGCCCTGCCCTCTCCACTTACACCCCACTATGGGTTTGCCCTGCCCTCTCCACTTACACCCCACTATTTGTGTGCCCTGTCCTCTCTACTTTCACCTTACTTTTACCCTACTGTGGGTGCGCCCTGCCTTCTCTTCTTACACCCCACTGTGGGTGTGCCTTGCCTTCTCTTCTTACACCCCACTGTGGAAGTGCCCTGTCCTCTCCACTTACACCCCACTATGGGTGTGCCCTGTCCTCTCCACTTACACCCCACTATGGGTGTGCCCTGTCCTCTCCACTTACACCCCACTATGGGTGTTCCCTGCCCTCTCCACTTACACCCCACTGTGGGTGTGCCCTTCCCTCTCTCCACTCACACCCTACTGTGGGTGTGCCTTGCCTTCTCCACATACACTGTGGGTGTGTCCTGTTCACACTACATATTCCCCAGTATGGGAATGTCCTTCCTTCTTTGCTCGTTCCTCTGAAATGTATAAAACAATGGCGAGAGATCTTTATAAATGGGTGACATCATTTCACACAGACCTGACAGGGGCCCGACCTTCCCTACTCCATTCCCTACTCCATTCCCCACTCCCCTCATTATCTCTGAGGGTTGGGCTCTAATGCTGAACTCCCTGCAGATATAAAAGACACAAATGAATGCAGCTCTGTAATAATTATTATTTCTCTGAATGTATTCTTTACATACAAGCAGTGTGAGTAGCAGAATGTGAGCTGCTATCAGCCTCTGTACAGCAGGGCTAGAATGTGAGAGGAAGAAGTGACATATGGAGCAATCAGTTCATGTGCTGACAGAAGCAAGAAGCATGCCAATAGGAGGAGAGGGCAGAGTGACAGAGAAAGGGAACGTGCTCTTTCTCATCCAGGATGACCTGGGCTCAGAGGCAGTGGGTTGATTGATGCTAGCCAGCAAACTGAGGACATCTAGTGGCAGAAAAGAACTACTGTAGGGTACTGAAAAGAAGCATGCTAATAGGAGAAGGGGTGGACAGGAGGGGCGGCTGCCCTGGGCACTGTAGTATCATGTGAGGTGGGGAGAGCGCCACAAGGAGTTTGGGAATTTGTATTGGAAGGGGGATTTGGGGGATAGCAGGGGGTAAGTAATGTTTTAGGGGGGAAATTGGAGGGGGGAAGTGCTAAGAGTGGTGATTTAGAGGTTATTTTTGTTGGGAGGGGAGATGGGGGGGAGATGACTTGTGCTAGGAGGAGAGATTTGGGGGAAATTTTTGCTGGGAGGGGGAGACTTTTGCTAGGAGGGGAGATTTGGAGGAAATTTGTGCTGGGAGGGGAGATGGGGGGGAGGGGGAGACTTTTGCTAGGAGGAGAGATTTGGGGGAAATTTGTGCTGGGAGGGGAGATGAGGGGGGGGGAGACTTTTGCTAGGAGGGGAGATTTGGAGGAAATTTGCGCTGGGAGGGGAGATGGGGAGACTTTGCTAGGAGGGGAGATTTGGGGGAAATTTGCGCTGGGAGGGGAGATGGGGGGGGGAGAAGACTTTTGCTAGGAGGAGAGATTTGGAGGAAATTTGCGCTGGGAGGGGAGATGGGGGGGAGGGGGAGACTTTTGCTAGGAGGAGAGATTTGGGGGAAATTTGTGCTGGGAGGGGGATCTGAAGTGGGGCAGAGAAGATGTGTACTAGGAGTGGAAATTTTAGGGGTAAAAGATTTGTGCTAGAAGGATTTCATTTTTTTTGGGAGGGGGCTCAAAGATTTGTGCTGAGAGGGGGATTTCAGAAAGGGGGCAGATTTGTACTGGGCGGAATTTATGTTTAGGAGGTAAGCGTGCAGATTAGTGCTCTGTGTTTGGGGGGGGATTTTTGCTGACATAATTTTCATACATCTTGGGGGGGGGGGGGGTCACAGTTTGGCATGCTCGCCCTGGGCTCTAGATGACCTTGTCCCGGCACTGAATAGGAGGAGAGAGCCGAGTGATGGAGAGCAAAGAGCTCATCACTGTGCTGCTTCTCATCCAGCATGACCTGGGCTCAGAGGAAGTGTGATGAGTGATGCAGGCCATCAGTCTGAGGACACCTAGTGGCAGAAAAGAAGTACTGCAGGGATAAATCTCTGGATTGAAGGTGAACGTTGCAGCAAACAGAAGCTGTTTTTATTTTAATGAGCTATTTAATTTATCTTTTTTTTATTTTTGGCTAGGGTTTACAATGGGATCAGACACTTTGCATCTATAAATTCAGATGTTCCGGGGGGGGGGGGGGAATCCGGTCTATGTCCAGCCTGAACCCCACACTGCGGCCACCTTCCCGGTGTAGCGCATCCCTCTGAAGACGAGCGCAGTTGGGCCGATCGTCGCCTTTTTTTATTCCTCTTGTCACTGAAGCAGATTTGAGCAGGGAAAGTTTTTTCCTCTTCGGCTCTTCAATCTTCGTCCTCCCCGTTCAGCAGCCGATGCGCGTTGTCCATTAGGAAGAGTTAATACCTCCTGGATCTCTCCGTCTCCGCCGCCTGCAGCCAAGTGCGTTCCGTGCGCAGTGATGGGATTCAGGCGCTGTCAGTCCAGAGCAATGATCCCGCCGCTGTGCAGCCCAATTCATGGCTAAGTTATTGGGGACATAACCCTGTCCATTAGCTCAAAATTACCGGAATGACTTGTCGTCCTGTTCGGGGAGCTGCCGGCTCTGTCATATGCGAAAAATTTAACTAGACCTGGAAACGCGGCGCCCCAGGCAGCGCAAAGAGCTTTAAGTTTAATTAAAAGTTTTTTTTTTTTTCTTTGGCTGTAGGTGACCTTAACTCAGCGCTGATAGCACGGCGTCCTCTTTATCCTTCCAGTATACAACACGTCTCCTATATCCGTGTACACATGTAAGGGTGGAGAAAACATTCCGGCATGTAGACTCAGATGCGTCCAAAGCTTGAGGACAACGAAGACCTGAAATAACGGAGACACAAAATGATCTCAAACTCATGTTTTTCTTGACTTCCTCAAAGTCCGACGACCTTCAGAGGGACCAAAAAAATCCAAATCAAACTTCATCCGGTTCCTTATTCTGTTTTATAAAGGCCGAACCTGAACTGGGACTTCCATTCTAGTTGACCACTGGAGGCTTTGACTCATTTTTTTTTTAAAAAGCGCTGTTGGCAGGATTATATCTCCACCCCCCTTCAAACTAAGGACAAATCAAATGATGGTTGGGAGGCTTCTGATTGTGAGAGCTTACAATCTAAAAGGGAGCAGCAAGTGATACAAAAGGTAATAACTGTGAGGGGGGGGGGGGGGTGAAGATATAATGGAGGCTTTGACCCATAATCCTGCCAACAACGCTTTTTTAAAAAAAAATGAGTCAAAGCCTCCAGTTGTCAATCAGAATGAAAATACCAGTTGAGGTTCGGCCTTTATGAAACAGAATAAGGAACCGGAGGAAGTTTGATTTTTTTTGGTCCCTCTGAAGGTCGACGGACTTTGGCGAAGTCAAGAAAAACATGAATTTGAGATCATTTTGTGTCTCCGTTATTTCAGATCTTCGTTGTCCTCAAGCTTTGGATGGATCTGAATCTACATGCCGGAATGTTTATTCTTCAGCTCACCCCCCCCCTTTACAGTTTTTACCTTTTTGTATCACTTGCCGCTCCCTTTTAGATTGTAAGCTCCTACAATCAGAAGCCTCCCAACCATCATTTGATTCATCCTGAGTTTGAAGAGGGGGTGGAGATATAATCCTGCCAACAGCGCTTTTTTTAAAAATATATCCACCCCCCTTCAAACTCAGGACGAATAAAATGATGGTTGGGAGGCTTCTGATTTTGAGAGCTTACAATCTAAAAGGGAGCGGCAAGTAATACAAAAGGTAATATCTGTGAGGGGGGGTGAGTTGAAGGATAAACATTCCGGCATGTAGACTCAGATGTGTCCAAAGCTTGAGGACAATGAAGATCTGAAATAACGGAGACACAAAATGATCTGAAACTCACGTTTTTCTTGACTTCACCAAAGTCCGACGACCTTCAGAGGGACCAAAAAATCAAACTTCATACGGTTCCTTGTTCTGTTTTATAAAGGCCAAACCTCAATTGGTATTTTCGTTCTGGTTGACCACTGGAGGCTTTGATTCATAATCCAGCCAACAGCGCTTTTTTTAAAAAATGAGTCCAAGCCTCCAGTTGTCAACCAGAATGAAAATACCAGTTGAGGTTCGGCCTTTATAAAACAGAATAAGGAACCGGATGAAGTTTTATTTTTATTTTTATTTTGCCTCAAATTTTCTAAAAGGTTGACTCTGCCTTTAAAAAAAAGTTTACCCAGAAATGGTCCATCATTTGGATTTTGCACAGAAGGTGGGCCCTCCTTATCTCAGAGACCTCCACCAAATACATTTATGAGCTGTTTACCAAAACATTCGATCAGAAGGGTTCCAGAGGTCAGATCCGCATGTAGTGTTAAATTCACACATAGTGATCGAGAGTGCAACAAGATGAGTGAGACTCCTCGAAATGACAAACTTCCACTGCCACCACCTGGTACTAATCAAGGCAATTGCCAAATGTCAATATTTACTCTTGGAAGATAGAATCCCTCATGTTCCAGGGACACCAGCCAACTTCAAGGATGATTATGATGTTCTAAGAACGACTTATAAATATCTCCCCCCCAAAAAAAAAAAATCCTCCAATGGTGAATATCGTACAAATCAATTTATTAAAATGTATGAAAATCCATCAGACAAATATATAGGATAAAAAATACCATAAGAATAAAACTGAGCTGGCAAACAGTAAATGTGTACATGCGCAACCTCCGTATCGTAATGAGATCAGTGTCCAAAGCTCCTTCCAACGCGTTTCATCACAAGAGTACATCTTCAGGAGGAATCCCTGTCGGTGAGCGGTCTGTGAATGTATTTGGTGGAGGTCGTGAGTGAAGGGAGAGCGCCTCTTATGGAAGAAGAGTTATTCTGTCTTCTGCACCGATATCAGAAGGACGCCATATATCCGTCTTCCTGTAAGCTGCTGATCTATTTATATTGCTTTTAGAAGTATAATACAACTCAAAATTGCATGTAAGGCGCTTATCCTCATTATTCATTAAACATAACTACTATATCTTTATCCCCTTCCCGCCTAAGGGTAAAACAAATTTTAATGCCTAAGCACAATTTTTCAACTTTGACACGCGTTAGTAAAACTGTATCACAACTACTATGTGAATCCAGGTGGATTATACCGCTTTTTTTTTTTTCAGGACAAATTAGGCTGAGATATCTCCTGATTTATTTATTTTTTTTATTAAAGGAAAACTGGCGTAAAAAAAAGTATTTTTTTCCCCTGTATATTTCTTGCTATTACCATAACCTACTACCAAAGAATGACTAAAAATAAATCCTCCTGCTCCTGACGATCGCAGCGATACCACATCTGTGTATGTTGGTGTTTGTGGTGAATAGTATCTCCTGATTTATTTTAAATTTTTTTTATTAAAGGAAGACGGCTAAAAAAAGTAAAAAAAAAAATATATAATGTTTGTTTATTTTTCTGTATATTTCTTGCTACTTCCATAACCTACCACCAAAGAATAACTAAAAATAAATCCTCCTGCTCCTGACGATCGCAGCGATACCACATCTGTGTATGTTATTTGGTGTTTGTACCCGTAGTACGGCCCAGAAACAATATACAACAATGTCCTGCCTATAACAGACTGATACTGATTTACAAAAATGCTTTTTTTTTTTTTTTTTTAATCCTACCCAAAATATACTGATCATGACCTTTGACCCTGACATTGACCTTTTGATCCTTACATGACCCAAACACCCTGGCACTGACCTAGATAAAACCTTTGATCTAGGTATTTAGTCTTTATTTTTATTTTATTTTTTACACAGTTATGTTTATTCTTTCTCTGCAAGGAGAGAGAGAGATACAATGTATCTCTTTCCTCCATTCAGAGAGAGAGAGAAACACAGGGGCGGGCTTCTCAGTGACTGATCACTGTGATAGCCAATCAGAGGCCATCACAGCAATCAGGTGACCCGGAACCAGAAAATACTGGGGATCTTTCAAGGCCAGAGCAGTGTGGGAGATTGGAGGGCACTGCAGGAGCACTATAGGTGGGGATGAAGGATCTGCGGCAAGCTAGGGGGAGCACTGTGAGGACTGAGCGCTCTCAGGTGGGCATTGGGGCACTGTGGGAGGTTGAGGGGCACTGTGGGCCAGTATAGAAGCTGGGATGTGAAGTTAGCTGGAAGCCCAGGAGAAGGGGGGCGTAGCTCAGGAGAAGGGGGCGTGGCTCAGGAGAATGGGGGGCGTGGCTCAGGACTGATTTAGACAAAATACCACCCTTAGTGTCCGGGGGCAGATTGGATGCTCTGAATGCCGGAGAAGGTGATCTTGGAAGAATAAAGTTTGTTTTCACATCACTTTCTCGGCATCTACTGTACTTGCCGAACGTTTGTGTTCCCTTTTTTAGTCAACCTAGATTATTAAAGATGGAAGTTTTCCAGATAACTTCGATCCCTTCTCATCAGGCTCTATACATTGTATACAATTCTATACCAGCTCTATACATTGTATACAATTCTATACCAGCTCTATACATTGTATACAATTCTATACCAGCTCTATACATTGTATACAATTCTATACCAGCTCTATACATTGTATACAATTCTATACCAGCTCTATACATTGTATACAATTCTATACCAGCTCTATACATTGTATACAATTCTATACCAGCTCTATACATTGTATACAATTCTATACCAGCTCTATACATTGTATACAATTCTATACCAGCTCTATACATTGTATACAATTCTATACCAGCTCTATACATTGTATACAATTCTATACGGCTCTATACATTGTATACAATTCTATACCAGCTCTATACATTGTATACAATTCTATACAGCTCTATACATTGTATACAATTCTATACGGCTCTATACATTGTATACAATTCTATACCAGCTCTATACATTGTATACAATTCTATACAGCTCTATACATTGTATACAATTCTATACGGCTCTATACATTGTATACAATTCTATACCAGCTCTATACATTGTATACAATTCTATACCAGCTCTATACATTGTATACAATTCTATACAGCTCTATACATTGTATACAAATCTATACAGCTCTATACATTGTATACAATTCTATACAGCTCTATACATTGTATACAATTCTATACCAGCTCTATACATTGTATACAATTCTATACGACTCTATACATTGTATACAATTCTATACCAGCTCTATACATTGTATACAATTCTATACGGCTCTATACATTGTATACAATTCTATACCAGCTCTATACATTGTATACAATTCTATACAGCTCTATACATTGTATACAATTCTATACAGCTCTATACATTGTATACAATTCTATACCAGCTCTATACATTGTATACAATTCTATACAGCTCTATACATTGTATAGAATTCTATACGGCTCTATACATTGTATACAATTCTATACCAGCTCTATACATTGTATACAATTCTATACCAGCTCTATACATTGTATACAATTCTATACGACTCTATACATTGTATACAATTCTATACCAGCTCTATACATTGTATACAATTCTATACCGGCTCTATACATTGTATACAATTCTATACATTGTATACAATTCTATACATTGTATACAATTCTATACAGCTCTATACATTGTATACAATTCTATACCAGCTCTATACATTGTATACAATTCTATACGTTGTATGAAGTCTGACGAGAAGAGATCAATGTTATCCCGAAGGCTTCCATGTTTCAGAATTTAGGGGATCACTCAAAGCCCAAACTTTCTGGGCCAGCGATTGGCTCACACGGTACAATTCTCTATTTCTGCGTCTAATAAAACAAACGCAGGATGACCGCGTGACCGTCGCCTTCAAGAAGCGAAAGACGTGAAGTACGGGAATGGCGGGAGTATTATAATTAGTACTCGTTGGTGAGGACATCCTCTTTCTTGTACAACCATTAATGTCGGCGGGGTTCCCTGCGGTCGCGGTGTAAGTGCGCCGTTATCTCGGCGGTTTTGTGGCACGCAGAGCAATATTTTCTTATTAACAAGGGAGGGGAATAATCTGGAGTTAATTGAGTAATAATTACATAAAGGAGTTAAGAAACCATATTAATTGCTTCTGCTAATTACTCCCTTATTTCGCTGCGCCGTTTAATTTCTGCCAACTCACCGCGCGCCTGAGCGGCTAAACGGTCCGCCAGGGTTTGTCGGGGAAGAGATTGGGAAAAAAGCGGGACGGACAGGAGCGACTCTGCGCCCCCCGAATATGAAACCCAGAGAAGAGGCACCGGAGACAGAGAAATATGGGTGCAATTATCCCGCATGGAGTTCAATTATGATAAACAGCGATCGCACCCGTTAAGGCGCGATTAAACGGCCTCCCCCTTTGATCGAGATGCCTAATTCCACATTATTATGGCCGGGGCTTGATTATAAAGCACTCTGCGGGTTTACAGGGAGAGATGGATGTCGAGTCGTCTTTATCATTTACACATCAGTGGGAAGAGCGGCTTCTTCAGCCCCCACATTCATTCTCATTTCTCCCCACCCCCGATCCTCATAGCATGGCACTGCCTCACCGCCTGCCACATGCAAGTTGGCAAAGTCACCCTTACGGTAACAACTTGATAAATGGCCGCGGCGTAATGAAATGGAGACATCAAGGCGTGGGGGGCGAGGAAGGAAAAAGGCGTTAATCCGACACAACGCAGCTGTCCCACGGCGGCGGCGGCGGGGAGAGGGAAGAAGGATGGCCGGCTGTGCCGTGTTCTGTCAAGGGAGAAATTACACATTTACTTTTGCTTTTTCTTAAGGAGACGGTCGCCATAGATCAAAACACGGCTTTACAAGCCAATTTCCAACATGAAATATAGACAGCGCAAATCAATTTAAAGTCCGCTCTTCTATTTCCGCCTCCCCTGTTAGCGAGGGACCCTTCCCGTTTAACCCTCGCGGGGGTATCGGAGGGGGGAGGGGGGTAATTCCCCGATCAGAGTCCTGTGAATGATCATTAAGAAGGACCTGTCATCAGATATATCACTTCATGATTAGTGCAGCACTTGTCATTGCCCTCACACAGCCCCCCCACCAGACCACGCCTTCATCTGCTCTTCTCTCCAGAAGGACGGCGCCATCTTTCTTCAGAGATGACACCGTCATGTAGATCCTGGTGCCTTGGCTGTGTTCACAAATGTCTTCTAGATCAGCCTCTCACCTTGTGACTTGCTACAAAGTTACAATGTTCAGTCTGATCACTGGGGGAGGGGAGACTGAGGAAATGCTGCCTCCTCCTTCTACAAAGTTACAATGTACAGTCTGATCACTGGGGGAGGGGAGACTGAGGAAATGACTCCTCCCCCTTTTACAAAGTTACAATGTACAGTCGGATCACTGGGGGAGGGGAGACTAAGGAAATGACTCCTCCCCCTTCTACAAAGTTACAATGTACAGTCTGATCACTGGGGGAGGAGACTGAGGAAATGACTCCTCCTCCTTCTACAAAGTTACAATGTACAGTCGGATCACTGGGGGAGGGGAGACTGAGGAAATGCTGCCTCCTCCTTCTACAAAGTTACAATGTACAGTCTGATCACTTGGGGAGGGGAGACTGAGGAAATGACTCCTCCTCCTTCTACAAAGTTACAATGTACAGTCTGATCACTGGGGGAGGGTAGACTGAGGAAATGACTCCTCCTCCTTCTACAAAGTTACAATGTACAGTTGATCACTGGGGGGGAGGGGAGACTGAGGAAATGACTCCTCCCCCTTCTACAAAGTTAGAATGTACAGTCTGATCACTGGGGGAGGGTAGACTGAGGAAATGACTCCTCCTCCTTCTACAAAGTTACAATGTACAGTTGATCACTGGGGGGGAGGGGAGACTGAGGAAATGCTTCCTCCCCCTTCTACAAAGTTAGAATGTACAGTCTGATCCCTGGGGGAGGGGAGACTGAGGAAATGCTTCCTCCTGCCTGCAGCAAAATGATGACATCATCCCAGCCTAGGCGGAGTCACTGACTGGAGCTTTTCTTGAAAATGATGCTTCTGCTGAATACTGTGGAATAAGGAGCAGCTTGGCTGCAGATAATCAGCTATTCATCATTCTCTGTCCTGCAGCGCCCCGGTAAATGTGGGGGATGGGAACTCCCGGGACGCAGCTGATTGGCCCAGTACAAGTGACGGGTTTCTTTCTGGTGGACTTGCTCAGTTGGGTTCAGATCTCATCCCTGATTATCAGGAATGTATTAATCATGCCGGCTTATAAAACGACAAACAGGTTCCACAGGACAACCAATCAATATACACTTATTGGGATTTGTTTTCACCAAAAATATGTAGCAGAATATGTATTGCTCTAAATATATGAAGAATTTAGTTTTTTTTTCACATTTTTTTATTTAATATATTTTAGGCCTCTTGCAAAAAAGCTCAGTACAGCTTTTTTCTTTTTTTTTTTTTTTTTTACTGAGCTAAAATACAACAAAATACAACCCACACAAATAGAACTTTCTTTTGGTGGTATTTAATCGCCGCTGGTTTTTATTTTTTACAAAAAAAAAAAAAAAGACCAAACATTTTTCTTAGTTTCTGTCAGTTAATTTTGTAAATAAGTAATTTGTCTCCTTCACTTATGGGCACTGATGAGGAGGCACGAATATGATGCATTTATGGGCACTGATAGGTGGTACTGCTGGGTGGCACTGGTGGGCACTGATAGGCTGCACTGATGGGCAGTGATGAGGCGGCACTGATGAGCACTGATAGGTGACACTGATATGTGGCACTGATAAGCACTGATAGGTGACACTGGTGGGCACTGATAGGTGACACTGATATGTGGCACTGATAAGCACTGATAGGTGACACTGGTGGGCACTGATAGGTGACACTGATATGTGGCACTGATGAGCACTGATAGGTGACACTGGTGGGCACTGATAGGTGACACTGATATGTGGCACTGATGAGCACTGATAGGTGACACTGGTGGGCACTGATAGGTGACACTGATATGTGGCACTGATGAGCACTGATAGGTGACACTGGTGGGCACTGATAGGTGACACTGATATGTGGCACTGATGAGCACTGATAGGTGACACTGGTGGGCACTGATAGGTGACACTGATATGTGGCACTGATGAGCACTGATAGGTGACACTGGTGGGCACTGATAGGTGGCACTGGTGGGCACTGATTAGGTTTCACTGATGAGGAGACACTAATATGCCGCACTGATAGGTGGCACTGGTGGGCACTGATAGGTGGCACTGATGAGCACTGATAGGTGGCACTGGTGGGCACTGATAGGTGGCACTGATGAGCACTGATAGGTGGCACTGGTGGGCACTAATAGGCGACGCTGATGGGCAATGTGCCTGTGCGTAAACAAGAGCCGTGCATTCTTCAGTAAAAAAAAAAAAAAAAATGTGCAAATGCCCATTTACATATTGTGCAGAACAAAAACGTGAGAATACGTTTTCGCACGAATTTGCACGCAAATACATACAAAAAAAACAAAACATACATCTGGAAAAGTAGATGCTCAGACGTGTGCAAGAGGCCTTATAGCAGAAGGTAAACTTTTTTGAAAATGTTCGGTCTTTTTTTGTTGATATAATAAAAAATACAAATAAAACGCAGAGGTGATCAAATACCACCAAAAGAAAGTTCTATCTGTGGGGGAAAAATTATATAAATTTTATTTGGGTAAAGCGCTGCACGACCGCGCAATTGTCAGTTAAAGTAACGCAGTGCCGTATCGCAGAAAGTGGCCTGGTCATGGGGGGGGGGGTAAATCTTCCAGGGGTCAAGTGGTTAACTATCTGTTTTTTTTACCCTAAAATAACTTTTGTTTTTGTTAATCCTTCATTGTGAGTCGCTTGTATCTCTTTGATTTGATCTAATCTTCTCTTTCTCTTTCCAGATGACTGCAGGAACATTGCGAACATTATGAAGACCCTGGCTCACCGAGGCTTCATCTTCAAGCAGACCTCCAGGCGCATCTGATGCGGCTGGGGAGACGGGCTACGGGGAGGGAGTGGGGCAGGAGGCTGCATGTAGCTCTTCCCTTAACACATGTTCACGCGGGTGGACAGACAGGAAGCGCAAAAAAAAAAAACGCAAAGGTGGAGACGCAACACAACCTGATTGGTACGGACTAACCGGCGGTGTGACAATGGCCATCGTTGTATATAAAAATGTATATCCACCATGACTCCATTACCTGTGACCTGCTGCTCCACCTCTGTCTACCCCCTTCGATAATACAACATCTCCGCTCCCCATCCATGTAACATGCCCCCCCCCCCCCCCCCCCCCCCTTCCCGTATCCTCACCAAAACGTTAGGGGAATTTAGAAAGGTGAACACCTCGTCTCATCTCATACCACAGCTTGAGACTACAAATGTTCCTCAACTGAGATGTTCTATTAAGGGCGCCTGGTCGGCGGCAGTTTTATTTTTTAACGTAGAAAAGGAATAATCGCATGGCATTGATTGGAAAGGTTGAGTTTGTGTGGTGTGGAGTGATGTGTCCCACTTATAAACCAATATTAAGCTTGTAGGAACTCCGCTTGGGGGTTTTAGAGATGATCGGACCTGAGACACACAAGAGTTACCTGAGGTCTCAAGGAACTCTAGAAACATAGAGAGCTGGGACGCTTTATTTTAGTTTTAGGTACTTTGTAGCATTTAGCTATATTTTTTGACTAGCGGATCATTGAATCTGGGGGGGAGGGGTTTCCATTTTTATTTTATTTTTCTTATAGGGTGGATTTTACTACTCTCCCACCCAACTGCCCCGCATTTAGAGTAACGTTAGTTTTTTGGGTTTTTTTAGATATTATTTTTATTTAACAACTTGGAGAAGATTCTTTGTCTTTTTTTTTTTTTTAGTTTGTAGTCTAAGGTTTGGTGCTTGAGAGAATAAAATATCCAAAAAGATAAAAAAAAAAAACAAAAAAAAAAACAAGGCGTCTGGGTAAAGTCTGTGCGGTAAAGTGACTCTGGTCTGAGTGGCCATGTTGGCTGCCACATGGCCGAGGGTCAGTTACGCAGCGTTTTTATATTTTTCTCTTTGCGATGTAGCGTCAGACGAATGGAGCGGCGTGACGGGCATTCTGCCTTTTTTTTAATTCATTGGGTTTTGTATGTTTTTGGGCCCCGTTTCCCAGGCGACAGAAATGGGTGCGTGATCAGTGAACGTGTTTTTTTCCCCCCAAGTGTCTTTGTGAGGAGAAGCCCGGGGGGTGAAGAAGATGGTGTTTGTGTTCAGTAGAGTTCACAGAAATTTGCCTTCCTGGCCTCTAATATTATGTTTTCTTGGGACAGGAAGTTTGCAGCTTCCTCAAATTTTTCGACGTTTCAATCTGTTTCCAAACAATCGGCGTTCCCTCTGATTGGTTTGGGAATATTCCTATCTTTAGATAACCAGGCTGTGCTTCCTTCACTGTATACTGCAGTGTCCGGGCTTCGTCTCTTCCAGCCTGGAGCCCAATGGGAGCTGTTGGGTTACTTTGTTTCCACCTACGTTAGTGGAAATAACGAACCGTGTCCATTAGCGATGTTCTTTGAATATGACACAACCTCGGTGGCATTTTCAGAAAGTGGTCCTGGACTTTCTTTCAAGGTTTTTGTTAGCGTTGGACACTAACCTGTGTAAGCGTCTTCGGACCGGTCTTACGGACGGTTTTTGTTTAGCCCACCAGAGCGACCAGTGTGCCCAGGAGGTCCTGGGAGATGGTCGGGCTGGTGGCTCATAAAACAATGGGGAGATCGCCTTCCATTGTTGGCGTGGACGGACTGATCTTCGTCTCACTTAACACGCCCAAGATTGTGAAATGTTCCTCTTCTTTTATTTTACGGACCCCCCTATCCAATGGATATTTCTTTCAGTCCAAAGAAAATTGATAGACATGTACCATTCCATTCTGCTGGAGGGGGAAGGGGTCCATAGGACAGCGGAGTCAGAAAGCCTCAAAGCTTAGTTCTGTTTTACTGTAAGAGTTTGATGTTTGGCCTCAACCTGATAACACATCAAACGAGCTTCTCCCCTTCCTCTGCGACAATCCATTCATAAGCCTCCTGCCCCGTCCCGAGAGCCCTGAAGAGGTGCAGAGATACCTGGTTGCCTGCAGTGAGAGGAGAGTCACTGCTCACCTTATCATTACATCACATGCACCGCGGGTGTGATCGCGCCAGTTACGTGAAGACAAATAAATGAACAAAATAAACAAGAAAAATAAAAATAAGTGAAACATATGTGTGGCTGTACGTTGTTTGGGGGGGGGGTGATATCTCAATGTCTCATTTTGAAAGGATCTCAGACAGGAGGGTGTTTGGATTTTCCATACGAAGGGCTCTGGGTTGATTCAATTTCTTAACTGATACATTTAAAAAAATGATGTGAACAACAAATATTATAACCTTGCAGCATGTCGAACTCTTCAGCTGGGTCAGGTAGGTACACTATGTAGCCAAAAGTCTGTGAATCCTCTTCCAGCCTTGTGGTAATAGTTTGGAGAAGACCCTTTTCTGGTCCAGCATGTCTCCTGTGTACAAAGCCAGCACCATAAAGACATGGTGAGACTGGTTTGGAGGAACTCGAGTGTCCTGCACAGAGCCCTGACCTCAACCCCACTGAACACCTTTGTGATGTAGTGACTATGCTTATGTCATACACCAATTAAGTGATCATTGTTCTCAAATCTGCTGGAGTTTACAAGAGTTTCTACTCACCTTTAGGATGAACTGTAAGCCAGGTCTTGTCATCCAACATCAGTACCTAGCCTCACAAATGCATACAAAATCCCCCCAGACATTCTCCGAAATCTCGTGGAAAGCTTTCCCAGAAGAATAGACCCAGCTTCATAAAGACATGGTGTGACCAGTTTAGTGTAGAGTGTCCTGTACAGAGCCCTGAATTCAACCCTACTGAACACCTTTGAGATGAATTGTAATGTCAACTATAAGCCGGGTCTTTTTTTTTTTTTTTTTTTTGGTGCCCAATGTGGGGCCCAACTTGTGAGACAGGTCTTCTCATTCAACATCAGTACATGACCTCACAAATGGGTACAAATTTCCACAGATGTTCCGAAATCATGTGAAGGCCTTCCCAAAGAGTGGAGGATGTTATAGCTACAAAGGGGCACAACTCCATATTAATGGTCATGGGAGAGAGGGGGCTACTCAATATGAATGGTCATGGGAGAGAGGGGGCAACTCAATTTTAATGGTCATGGGAGAAAATGGGGCAACTCAATATGAATGGTCATGGGAGAGAGGGGGCAACTCAATTTTAATGGTCATGGGAGAAAGGGGATAACTCAATATGAGTGTTAATGAGAGAAAGGGGACAACTCAATATGAATGTTCATGAGAAAAAGGGGATAACTCAATATGAATGTTCATGAGAGAAAGGGGACAACTCAATATTAATGGTCATGGGAGAAAGGGGAGCAACTCAATTTTAATGGCCATGGGAGAAAGGGGCAACTCAATATTAATGGTCATGGGAGAAAGGGGCAACTCAATATTAATGGTCATGGCAGAGAGGGGGCAACTCAATATTAATGGTCATGGTTCTGGAACGGCAAGTCCAACAAGGTCTTCCCAAAAGAGTAGAGGCTGCTGTAGTTACAATGAAGGGATAACTCCATGTTAATAACCTATATGAGCAGGTGGCATAGATGAGGTATAGGGGGCACAATGACCTGTATGGGCAGGTGGCAGAGATGAGGTATAGGGGGCACAATGACCAGTATGGGCAGGTGGCAGAGGTGATGTATAGCATCACAATGACCAATATGAGCAGGTGGTAGAGATGAGGTATAGGCGGCGCAATGAGCAGGTGGCAGAGGTGAGGTATAAGGAGCACAATGAGCAGGTGGCAGAGGTGAGATATAGGGGGCACAATGAGCTGGTGGCAGAGGTGAGGTATA
The DNA here is from genome assembly GCA_037952925.1 of Lithobates clamitans. NCBI lineage: Eukaryota > Metazoa > Chordata > Amphibia > Anura > Ranidae > Lithobates > Lithobates clamitans. The sequence goes on along the minus strand of JBBGZY010003030.1, from coordinate 102,675 downwards.
GGGGGTATAATGACCAGTACGGGCAGGTGCCAGAGGTGAGGTATGGGGGTACAATGACCAGTACGAGCAGGTGGCAAAGCGTTATAGGGGGCACAATGACCAGTATTAGCAGGTGGCAAAGTTGAGGTATAGGGGGCACAATGACCAGTACGAGCAGGTGGCAGGGTTGAGGTATAGGGGGCACAATGACCAGGATGGGCAGGTGGCAGAGATGAGGTATAGGGGGCGCAATGAGCAGGTGGCAGAGGTGAGGTATAGGGGGCCCGATGACCAATATGAGCAAGTGGCAGAGATGAGGTATAGGGGGTACAATGACCAGTATTATCAGGTGTCAGAGGTGAGGTATAGGGGGTACAATGACCAGTACGAGCAGGTGGCAAAGAAGAGGTATAGCGGGCGCAATGACCAGTATTAGCAGGTGGCAGAGTTGAGGTATAGGGGGCACAATGACCGGTATGAGCAGGTGGCAGGGTTGAGGTATAGGGGGCACAATGACCGGTATGAGCAGGTGGCAAAGAAGAGGTATGTGGGGGCACAATGAGCAAGTAGCAATGAAGAGGTATAGGTGCACAATGTTCTGAGTGTACAACGATCTGTGGCTCCTCTTAGCTCGGCTACAATAAAGCCGAATGGGCAGTACACAGTTCCTCCACTCAGGTAAGTGGCCTCCTGCTGAGGGCACTAATAGCTTTACTGCCTGTGTTTATATTTTGATGAAAGTACAGAAGCTGTTCGGGAGGACATTAAATATCTCTATAGGTGTTTGTAGTCAATCATACTCGGTATGGTGAGTTCTGATGGCTGTGGGGGGGTCAAACTGGCTTCTTTTCTTCCTCAATGTGTGATGAGCCGAAACCCCCATTGGCCAAGCTTTACAGGTTGTTTTAATCTCTTTAATCACTTGCTGGCAGTCACCTCATTAGACTGGAGCGAAATCTCTGGAAGAAGGAAATGATCGCTAAACCAATGGAACAAATGGCTCCCTATAGAGTAAGCTACACAAGAAGCATGAAGAAGTGTCTTGTAGACATCAATCACACTGGAACAGAGCATTGTGCAATCGTGCAAGACTGATCGCTACTACCTGTGTAGTTTCCTCCACAGGGAGTCATCTGTTTTGTGTTCACTTCTTACACCTAGTGATTGATCGCAGGATTGAGTGAGATACTAAAAATCTTCAGTGTAGCTTAAGCCAAACGAGGCGACTGGTTAAAGCCCAACAGAAAATCTGCTTAATATTATCCAGGTGTATGAAAACGAAAGGTGCGAAAAGACAGTTCATTTTCTTTAGATAGGAGCCACAGCCTGAGTAGAAAAGCCTGTCCCTGCCAGCTTGCTCTCTGCACGTGGAAGCAGTGGTCTCTGTGCAGAGGTCTGACACACCCCAACTGAGTCACACAGCTAGAGCTCTACAATCTTCTACTTTGCAGAAGGGAGAGTTTTGCAGAGAGACCACTGCTTGCACGGAAAGAGCAAGGGTTCTTCTCGGCAGCATGCTGGCAGGGCTGTGGCTGCTCTCTAATAAAGATTAATTATAAGACTTTCCACACCTTTTGTTTTGATGTATTTGGAGCACATTAAATGACATAATTTTCACTTTGGGCTTTAGTTATTTTATTAGCAAGAGATTATTTGCCTATGTAGTTTACTCCCAGGAGGACACTTCCATCCTGTGAAGGTAGCGGCCATTTAAGTCTGGAGGTTATGCCGCGTACACACGGTCGGACTTTTCGGCTACAAAAGTCCGACGGACAATCTGATCCTGTGTGGGCTTTCCCGGACTTTCAGCGGACTTTTCCGGCCACAAATCTGACGGACTTTAGATTTGGAACATGCTTCAAATCTTTACGTCGTAACTCCGCCAGACCAAGAAATCCGCTCGTCTGTATGCTAGTCCGACGGACGAAAACCCACGCTAGGGCAGCTATTGGCTTCTGGCTATTAACTTCCTTATTTTAGTCCGGTGTGCATCATCACGTACGAATCCGTCGGACTTTTGTGTGATCGTGTGTAGGCAAGTCCGGTCGTTAGAAAGTCTGTCGGACGGGCTGTCGGACTTTTGTAGCTGAAAAGTCGAACCGTGTGTACGCGGCATTGGTTCCATCATGCAGACTTGATACATTGAGAAGCTGAACAGGTTGGGACTGGAGATTGATTTTGGAGGTAATTTGACTTCTAAAGCTACAAGTAAGGAGCACAAGTCAAGGTTTCTCCTTTTATTTATTCTTCCTGCACCTAAAACCTCTCCAATATTGGGGCCTCCAAGACCTCACCCATCACCCACCGGCAGGGTTCACCGCCTTCACCTTCATCTGTGCCGGGAGCAGATCCTCAACCCAATAGCAAAGTACAACTTTCCGCATGAGCGAGTCGCACCTGAGAGATGGAGAGAGCTGTCACATCTCCATCTGGAGGCCCGAGACGTCCATGTCACAATGATGGACTGATGGTCAGTGTAGCTCAGAAAGCGGCTACTTCACCAAGCAGTGTGACCTTCCATCCGGAGATTTGAAACACAGGAATGGGTCATTAGTGGCAATTGCACAGCCAGGAGGTGACGGGAGAGACCTGCCTTCGAGGATGATTTATCAAGGCCGAGAGCAGGACCTGCACTACATGAAAAACTACCGGCTCTGCTAGGAATCCAACGTTCACCACGTAGCGTTCCTCCAAACAGACTGCAAAGAGAACAACACAAAGTCTCTGCCTGATAGAGATAGCACAGGAAAGTTCTCAGAAGAGAAGGTGTTCACATGTCTCATTCCATAGCATATCCCAAAAATAAGAGGATTACTCCTCATTTCAGGACAGTAGGTGGCGCCATGCCAATCATTGCTTCACACCTACAGCTTTGGATGTGCATCTGACCACTGGGGTGTACAGTACAAACATAGCCGAATATTATAGAGCCATTTATTCCAACTGTTTCAGGCTATATGGCCATCATCAGTGCCGTGTATGTAAACCGTGACTTCTATGGAGTAGGGTTTGGGACCCAACTAGACAGTATAACCATACAGGTTATTATTACTGGATTAAGTATGTAGATCCAGAGTTCTGCTCGGTGGCTCCATATGGAAACCAGAAGTAGCCAGGCAAGCAGCATTATCTGGCGCAGTGACCTCCATTTTGGATCAGCAGTTAATGAACTAAAATTGACAGGAGAGATCTGCAGTGACATGCAGCTTATTTTTCTAAATATCCTCTAAATGTTTCTCAGCCAGGGTGCCAACTGGGTTACCCCGGGGTGCTGCAAGCATGAGACCAAGTTTGCCCTGCATCAGCATCATGAGTTGCCATTGTGCTTCCATCACCATAGCAACCAATGACACTCTAAGGCCCGGCCACATGGCATCATTTGTTGGTATGGTAATAGCGGCTGACTTGCCTGCGCCATGGCAAGGAATGACTCTGAACCAAAGCAAGTGGCATGCAGGGCCATCCGCAGCATTCAGGAGAAGATGGAAGTCCACTTTCTCCAGGCCTTCTCCACCCAGGGTGCCATGTGCACGGGACCCAGTTTGCCCTGGATCAGTGTCATTACTTGCCATGGTAGGGGTGGGCAAGCTGCAAGCACTAGAGCAACCAAGCACCGCCCCCGGTCTAGAGTCAGAACGCAAGATGTCATCTGTTGCTATAGTGATGGTCTCTGGCTTACCCGCACCATGGCAATTCATGACTCTGATCCAGGGCAGATGGCACACAGAGCCACCCCCAGCCAGGGCTGGGACAAGGGTTGAGCAGGAGGGGCAGCTGCCTTGGGCACAACAGAACAAGGGGTTAGAGAATGGACACAGGGCAGTAAATCCATTCTATGGCATGCATTAGCAGTGAGGGAGGGGGGTGCAGTTCTGCAGCCTTGCTCTGGCCGCTAGATGAACCTGTCCCAGTACTGCCCCCAGCATTAGGGAGAAGACAGAAGCCCACCTTCTACATACCGCCACCACCTCTCGCCCTCTGGCCTGCTGTTGGAGTCAAAAGGTAGGGCTCTGATGTGAAGAGGGGACTGTGTGATTGGGGGGCCTCTGATGTGATGGGGGGGCTTATGTATAGGGGGGACTCTAATGTGACTAGGGTCCCTGATGTATAGGAGGGACTCTGATGTGATGGGGGGAGCTCAGATATGAAGGGGGGAATTTGGCATTTCTCAGGGCGGGTTGCCTGATGGTGAAAACAGTGGGCCACGTTTGTGGAATGTGTGCTAAAGCAGCCACGTATTTGGAAGCAGATGAAACAGGGTGACAATGAAGGAGTGTAATTGGAAGACAGGGGCAGTGTTGTCACCATATAACAGGGACAAGGACCTTCATGGCAGGATCACCGGGGATTATTCTAAATGAAGGCTGCAGACCTTAACAAACTGAAAATTATATGAACATGTTAAAAATTGTAGATGAGATTTTGGAGATTGGGTTTACATTTGTTTTAAACACAGGAAAATTTTTCCAGGACTGTAAAGGCACCATGGGGAGTACCCGAAGGCCTGAAATCCAGGGCGCTCCATAATGGAATTGCCAAGCAGATTTTGCCATGTTGCTCTGGCCAGACCGTGGTGATTCTGCATTGTAACCGAATCTTGAGGCCCATTCTGCTGAAGACGACCCTCCGAAATGTCAGCAGATCGGATTCCAACGTTCGGATTGGGTCAAGGTCAGGAGCCATAACATCAAGCATGCAATGGCCATGTCTCTGGACGTGGCCCAGATGTCGGGATGAAGGTGAGATTCTCACAAAGTCTTTTCTTCTCATCTCGTTACTATAAGAGAAACACTGTGAACAATAAAAGGTGAAATGAAACAATAGAACGTCTCCGTCTGTCTTTCTTATCTCTGTTGGGGCTTTAAATAATTCACGGCTAGTTTTGCCATTTATGACACCCGGGGTTCAGAGACAATTTGTGCCGCCGAAAAAAGAGCCGTTTAGCTGAAGCATCAAATCAATAGAACAAATCCTCCGATAGCCATTCAGCCGCCTGAAATACGGCACATACTGAGCTCGGTTTAGTGACCCCGCAGCTGCCATTTCCTGCGTTCTCCGATGTTGTTTTATAGGAGGACATAACTGAGAGATCCCTCCGTCCATCAATGTCTGGAGACGGCACTACAGTGACCAGAACTCTGCTGTGCAGGTGTACAGACCCCGGAACTCAGCACAGGGATGGTGGGAACCCCTCATAATGGGCACAGCGGGTGTACAGACCCAGGAACTCAGCACAGGGATGGTGGGAACCCCTCATAATGGGCACAGCGGGTGTACAGACCCGGGAACTCAGCACAGGGATGGTGGGAACCCCTCATAATGGGCACAGCGGGTGTACAGACCCGGGAACTCAGCACAGGGATGGTGGGAACCCCTCATAATGGGCACAGCGGGTGTACAGACCCAGGAACTCAGCACAGGGATGGTGGGAACCCCTCATAATGGGCACAGCGGGTGTACAGACCCGGGAACTCAGCACAGGGATGGTGGGAACCCCTCATAATGGGCACAGCGGGTGTACAGACCCGGGAACTCAGCACAGGGATGGTGAGAACCCCTCATAATGGGCACAGCGGGTGTACAGACCCGGGAACTCAGCACAGGGATGGTGGGAACCCCTCATAATGGGCACAGCGGGTGTACAGACCCGGGAACTCAGCCCAGGGATGGTGGGAACCCCTCATAATGGGCACAGCGGGTGTACAGACCCGGGAACTCAGCACAGGGATGGTGAGAACCCCTCATAATGGGCACAGCGGGTGTACAGACCCAGGAACTCAGCACAGGGATGGTGGAAACCCCTCATAATGGGCACAGCGGGTGTACAGACCCGGCAACTCAGCACAGGGATGGTGGGAACCCCTCATAATGGGCACAGCGGGGTACAGACCCGGCAACTCAGCACAGGGATGGTGAGAACCCCTCATAATGAGCACAGCGGGTGTACAGACCCGGGAACTCAGCACAGGGATGGTGGGAACCCCTCATAATGGGCACAGCGGGGGTACAGACCCGGGAACTCAGCACAGGGATGGGGGGAACCCCTCATAATGGGCACAGCGGGTGTACAGACCCGGGAACTCAGCACAGGGATGGTGGGAACCCCTCATAATGGGCACAGCGGGTGTACAGACCCGGGAACTCAGCACAGGGATGGTGGGAACCCCTCATAATGGGCACAGCGGGTGTACAGACCCAGGAACTCAGCACAGGGATGGTGGGAACCCCTCATAATGGGCACAGCGGGTGTACAGACCCGGGAACTCAGCACAGGGATGATGAGAACCCCTCATAATGGGCACAGCGGGTGTACAGACCCGGGAACTCAGCACAGGGATGGTGGGAACCCCTCATAATGGGCACAGCGGGTGTACAGACCCGGGAACTCAGCACAGGGATGGTGGGAACCCCTCATAATGGGCACAGCGGGTGTACAGACCCAGGAACTCAGCACAGGGATGGTGGGAACCTCTCATAATGGGCACAGCGGGTGTACAGACCTGGGAACTCAGCACAGGGATGGTGGGAACCCCTCATAATGGGCACAGCGGGTGTACAGACCCGGGAACTCAGCACAGGGATGGTGAGAACCCCTCATAATGGGCACAGCGGGTGTACAGACCCGGGAACTCAGCACAGGGATGGTGGGAACCCCTCATAATGGGCACAGCGGGTGTACAGACCCGGGAACTCAGCACAGGGATGGTGAGAACCCCTCATAATGGGCACAGCGGGTGTACAGACCCGGGAACTCAGCACAGGGATGGTGGGAACCCCTCATAATGGGCACAGCGCGTGTACAGACCCAGGAACTCAGCACAGGGATGGTGGGAACCCCTCATAATAGGCACAGCGAGTGTACAGACCCAGGAACTCAGCACAGGGATGGTGAGAACCCCTCATAATGGGCACAGCGGGTGTACAGACCCGGGAACTCAGCACAGGGATGGTGGGAACCCCTCATAATGGGCACAGCGGGTGTACAGACCCAGGAACTCAGCACAGGGATGGTGGGAACCTCTCATAATGGGCACAGCGGGTGTACAGACCTGGGAACTCAGCACAGGGATGGTGGGAACCCCTCATAATGGGCACAGCGGGTGTACAGACCCGGGAACTCAGCACAGGGATGGTGAGAACCCCTCATAATGGGCACAGCGGGTGTACAGACCCGGGAACTCAGCACAGGGATGGTGGGAAACTGCCATTCCACTCCCTGACAGCGAGGTGTGAGGTTGCTAGTTCCTTTGCTCCTGTGCTTCCAGAGACCAGGGACTAGAGTTGCTCCTCTGCCCCAGGAGTGATGCAGGATCCTGGGGAGGATCCTGGTGGAGGCCCCCTGGATAGGCCTCAACCTGTGGATGACACTGGGCCTGGCCCAAGGAAAGATGAGTCCCTGTCTGCCTTTAGACGGAGGGTTATTGAAACGCTGAAGCGGATTGAGAAGGAAGAGGAGAAGTTGGTGGCTTTGAAAAATGAATTTAAAAAGAAAAAGCAGATTTGTGCCAAAGTTTTCAGCAAGAAAAGACCGGCTCTGAGGCCTGAGCTGAGAGACCTGGAACAAGCTCTGCGGAAGCAGAAAGAACTGGTGAATTCTCTGAAGGAGAATAGTGGAGCATTTAAAGAAAAATATAAGAATGAAGAAAGATTCAGCCAAATGAGAAGAGGAGCCGCTTCCTGCATGGAGGGTGAGGAGACCAGTGAGGAGATGCAGCTACAGACAGCAGAGAGTGAGAAAGTGGGCCCGGAGGATGAGCCCAGCTCTTCAACACCTCAGACATCTGCTGAGTCCTCAATGGTGGAGGCCTCTGTCCCCTTCACTCCCCAGCAATGTGGAACATCTGAGCAGGAGGTTGAAGGTTCTGCCATGCTGGATTTCATCAATAAACTTGAATCCACTTCCACTTCCCAGGATGGTGAGGAAAAGATGGACGCCGTTCCTAGCCCTGTGGAAGAAAGACCTGTGGAGAGACAAGGTGCAGGTACAGTGTGTGTGCAGGATGATGGTGTGAACTTTAATGACAATGTGCTTGCTGAGGGTTGTAGTGCTGCAGGCAGTCAGCCCAGACCCATAGACAATACACAGCATGCAATAACATCTGCTAATAACTGTCAGCTTCAGTCTGCAGAGAGGTCCATGGACAATACAGAGACTTTGCCTGGACCAGGCACAGCGGCTGTTCCTGTGAATGGTGGAGGAGATGCTGGGTGCAGTAATGCTACAACTTTCCAGGAGGAGTCTGCAGCAGCCATGACTGTGATTGATCCCAGAAAAGAAACCATGTGCTCGGGGGAGGGGGAGGGTCCTGCCTCTAATCAGAAGACTGCTATCCCAGCTGATTCAGACTCTCTGCCAGCAGGTTTGATTGTGTCTAAGGACAAGACTGCAAATGCTGCTGGTGGAAGAAAAACTTATGCTGGTGTTGCTGCTACAAGATCTGGGAAGGGGCAGCAAGCAGGGAGGGAGCATGAAAATGTCTTATCTTCCTCCATGTTTAAAAGGAGGAATGTTGTGCAATTAAAATGGGAAGGCGGTGGAATCCCCCCACATAGGAGGGCAGTGGTGGATAAGATTCTACAGATGGGGTTTACACCCGATAGATATCTTCGCCCTGATCAGTCCGGCAGGTTTCTATGAATATGATTTGTCCTTTATCCGTCCGGAGTCTTTGGACATATTTTGGGAGAAATATGAGCATGTGTGTAGGGGCCTGCCGGACTGGAAAGGGCTCATCCCAAAGCTTGTTTCACGCCAGCCCCTCATTAAAATGGTCACAATTTTGGTCCGCAATGAATCCATACCACAAGGGGATTTATCTGTATGGTTGAGGAGGTATGGAGACGTCCTGAGCCCCCTAAAAAAAGATTGTAGATGATCGGGGAATATGGACGGGGGGATGGTCTGTGCAGCTAAAATTAAAGGTTGTTGATAATGTTGTCCAGCATCTGCCATCCTCAGCTTTCCTGGGAAGGGACAGGCTGACCATCTTCTATCCAGGCCAGCCAAAGCTCTGCAATAAGTGTGGAGATAAAGGACATCTCGCATCCTCCTGTCCAGTGATGAAGTGCTCTCTGTGTCAGGGTATAGGACATTTGGCAAAAGACTGTAATATCATCAGGTGCAATCTGTGCAATGCGGTGGGACATCCTTACAGTCAGTGTCCTGAGGCAATGCACAACAATCCTGAGCTCATGAGAGAATTCTTCCGCATGGACATGGAGGATGCTCAGAGCTCAGCAGCTGGGGTGCCTGTGAGTCCATCTGAGTCTGTGTCAATACCTAATGTGTCTCCCCAATCTGTGGTGCCCCAGTCTGTGCCAATACCTAATGTGTCTGTGTCTCCCCAGTCTGTGCGTTTACCTAGTGTGCCCATGTCTTCTGTAGGTAAGGTATCGGTTGCCAAAAAGGTGTCCAATCCTTCTGTGTCTGTGTCTTCTAAAATTGCAGAGGCAGCAAGAGGTGCTGAGGCAGGTGCGTCAGGTGTGGTGCCAACCCCCCTCCCCCGACGCTGCAGGGTTTCTATTGAGGATCGTGGGGTGCAGAGGAGTGGGGTGGATGGTGGAGAGGCTGGCCTGGTGGTAGATAAGGGAAGGGGGAGTGGGGGGGTGGGGGGTGAAGGGGAGGATGGGGGTGGGGAGGCTGTTGAGTCTGGTTTGTCTAAGGATGATATGGAGTGGTTGGAGGATAGGAGGAGGAGGGGCAAAAGAAGGAAAAAAGGGGGTTCCGTTACCTTAAATCCTAAATTTTTGCCTTTAGAAAATAAGTTTAAGGTCCTGTCTGATGATGATGATGATGATGATGAGGATGAATGGGACTCATTGAGTTCTGCATCCTCTATGGAGGATGAGTGCCAGGGTGCAACAAAGCGCGCTGGTTCTCCAGGAAGAGGGAGTAGTCAGGCTAAGAAACGGCTGCCTCAACTACCCTAATGGCAGTTCCCACTCCGTTAAAAGTGGCAACCATTAATGTTGCCAGCTTAAGATCAGTAAGTGCTCGTCATATGGCTTTATTTTTGCTCAGCGAGTTTGATGCTGACATTTTGTTTTTACAAGAGACCCATCTGAGTAGTCTGGCCGATATACATCTGGCAAAGAAGGAGTGGAGACGTGGGCCCTCATTTTGGTCTCTTGCGGCCGAGCCTTACAGCGGAGTTGCAGTCCTTTTTTCTGGTATGGTAACGTGCCGGCGGGTAATTGAGGTAGAGATAGGGAGATGCATGGTCTTAGACGTCTCTGTGAAGGGGCAGGACTTGCGCCTGATTAACATCTATGGTCCCCAGACGAAGTGGGACAGGAAATGCCTCTTTACAAAGATTAAGCCTTTTCTTTTTACGGCCCAGCAGGTTATCTTTGGAGGTGATTTCAACACCATTACTAGGTCTAAAGACAGGAGAGGTTTCAGAGATAAGCTGGGCTATGACACCCTTTTTCTTAATGCGATAGTTAGGGAAGCAGGTCTGGTAGATGCGCACATTAAGCGCTGCCCAGACAGCACGGGGTTCACTTTTCAGCGAGGTAATAGTCAGAGTAGGATAGATAGGTTTTTTTTAAAGGGAGACTCCGCTTTTTCAGCACCTGCGTGTCAGGCAGTGGAGTTCTCTGATCACTGTATTCTATCTGTGACTCTGAATGCCCCAGACATGCCACCTAGGGGGAGGGGTATCTGGAGATTGAATTCGGCCCTCCTGGAAGACGAGAGAGTAAGACAATCCTTTGAGGATTTTTTTCAAGCACAGGTAACGATCCTAGACTTTTGCAACAGCAAGTCAGAATGGTGGGAGCTTGTTAAACAGCGGACTGTTGGGCTTTTCAAGGCCATAGGAAGAAAGAAGCAGCAAGATAAGTATATCACCTACCAGCGTTTGCGGAGGAAACTTGACCGCCTTGTTTCGAATGGAGGAGATTCTGGGGCGATCTCTGAGGTGAAGCTCCTCCTTAGGAGACATCAATATGACCGGCACGCCTCTTTGGTTCAGGAGAGGGATTACGGGAAATACCATTCGCCTGACCCTTACCAGAACTGTAAACAGAGCGTAGCAGTTAAGACGGTCAATGGCCTGAGGGACAGTACGGGCTCTCTGACAAAGTCTAGGTCAGGGATCCTGGAGGTTGTCAGGTCATACTATGCCGATCTCCTGGGAGGAAGGAACCTTGATCGGACAAGGATGTTGGGTTTTTTGGACTCTACACCAGGACTGGAAAGTAATGTTCCTTTGATGAATTTGACAGATGAAATCACTGCAGATGAGGTAATTCAGGCTATTGATAAACTAGCCATCAAGAAAACTCCAGGGCCGGATGGTTTGACAGCCGAGTTCTATAAATGTTTTAAAACGATCCTGGCTCCCTACCTTGCGGAGGTTTTTAATGGCTGTTTGAATGAGGGTTCTCTCCCTCCCTCCATGAGGCAATCTGCAGTGATCCTTCTGTCAAAGGGTAAAGATCCTTCCATGATTGGGAATTGGCGCCCCATTAGCCTTCTTAATGTCGATAGAAAGATACTGGCAAAGATTTTCTTCTGGCGATTATCACCAGTTGCAGGCAGTTTGTTATCCCGCCACCAGCACTGTTCGGTCCAAGGTAGAAGCACTTTCTCAGCAGTGTTAGCTGTCCGGGAGGCCTTGGAGCGTTGTAGGGCTGCTGGTTGGGGTAAATATTTGCTGACATTGGATCAGGCTAAGGCCTTTGATCGGGTTAATCATGAGTACTTGTGGCTCCTTCTTGACAAATACGGCCTGGAGGGGGGTTTCATTGATTGGCTCAAGATTTTGTACAAAGGGGCTGAAAGCTTTCCTCTGGTTAATGGTTGGGTCGGGCAGCCCTTTGCGGTCGGCTCGGGTGTGCGTCAGGGGTGTCCATTGAGTCCTCTGCTATATGTGTTTGCAATCGACCCCTTCATTAGAAGGCTAGAGAGTGGACCATTGTGTGGGGTACCTTTTGGGCATCGCTGGTGAGCCTCCTTTGAAGGTTGTGGCCTATGCTGATGATGTTTCTGTTTTTATCTCTGGGACTGCGGAGGCGCAGGAGGTGGTCTCAATGATAGGGCAGTATGCAGAGGCATCTGGTTCAAAGGTCAACCAGGACAAGTGTGAAGCTTTCTGGATGGGTGTGGAAGGGGAGAGCTTTGTTCTCCCGGATGACTTCCCGGAGCCCCAACAAAAAATTCGAGTTCTAGGCATTGAATTCGGCCCAGGTGACTATGGTCATGCAAATTGGGTGAACAGGCTGGAGAATGCCGATGCCAAGGTGGCAAGCTGGAAAGGTTGGCAGCTTTCCTTGAGGGAAAAGGTTGATCTGATCAAGACTTACCTGATTCCGATTTTTCTGTATGTCAGTTTTGTTTGCGTTTTGCCAGTTTCTCTCTATACCAGGATCTATAGTTGTTTCTTCCAGCTGTTATGGGGGAACAGAATAAACCTTGTCAAAAGGAATGTGACTTACCTTCCTAGGCGGGAGGGTGGTCTAGGGATGGTCAACCCTGTAGTCTTTTTCTCTCTGATGTTTCTGAAGTACAATCTTGGTAACATGTTGGCAGAGAGACCGCCTGGGTGGGTTGGTATTTTCCAGTCCTGGTTTAGGCCCTTTCTGCGAGACTGGGAGAATGGTGGGCCAGTGAAGAGCCTGAGGGTCAAGCATGAACAGCTCCCGGCTTATGTTGCCCTGTGTTTGAAAATGCTTCGGCAGTGGCAAGTAACAGCAGGAGAAGTCAGATCTCTTCCAAGGAAACTTCTTGAGAAGCGGATCATGAGCTCTGCTTTTTGCGAGCCACTGGCCTTGAGGGATTGCCCAAGCCTGGTTTTGGGGGTGGGTTTGCGATTGATTAATTTGGAGAGAATCCCAATGAAGTTTAGGGATCAGGCTTGGCTTGCCTTTCATGGAAAACTATATGTGAAGGGCAACTTGAAGTTTCTTTCCATGAGTGATCGGGGCTGCCCGAGAGTGGAGTGTGGAGGAGTGGTGGAGTCCATGGATCACTTTCTACTTCAATGCCCTTTTAATATAGAGGTGTACAAGAGGGTTGGGAGGGCTCTGAGTGTACCCTTCCTCCCCCATATGAGTTATGCAGAGTGGGTGTATGGGGCATTCCAGACTCGTCGGGATTATGATTTGGAAACACTTTTTTTAGTTAGTCTGGTAGTCCGTTATTTCACGTGGAGTGCACGGTGTCAGGTATCCTTACGGGGTAAAATCCTCCCTGTCGAAGTGGTGGTGCAGGACATTCTGGGTGAGGTTGGGAAGATTCGGGGTCTTGAGAAAGGCAGGTGGCAGCAGGAGGCCTGGATAAGGGCGTGGAGGAATATCAGGACTCTGTAGCTGCTGCCTGTTGATCTCGGGGTGTGCGGCTTTTCTTTGTATTCTTGATTCACTCCCCTAGATTTTTAAGATGAAATATATTTTTGATAAAAGGCTACATGCATGGTGACGGTGACGTTCCTTAGTCTGGCTCTCCCATAGGGATTGTGTTGTGCGCAATTTGTTTTGTACCATTTATTATGTTCTTGTTTTGTATTATCACATTCAATTATTTTGTAAATATGTTTTATTTATTTATTATGGTTTTATTGTATATAAGTTGTTGTTTGTAAGTTTTTTTCAATAAACAAAATTAACCCCTCATAATGGGCACAGCGGGTGTACAGACCCGGGAACTCAGCACAGGGATGGTGAGAACCCCTCATAATGGGCACAGCGGGTGTACAGACCCGGGAACTCAGCACAGGGATGGTGGGAACCCCTCATAATGGGCACAGCGGGTGTACAGACCCAGGAACTCAGCACAGGGATGGTGAGAACCCCTCATAATGGGCACAGCGGGTGTACAGACCCGGGAACTCAGCACAGGGATGGTGGGAACCCCTCATAATGGGCACAGCGGGTGTACAGACCCGGGAACTCAGCACAGAGATGGTGGGAACCCCTCATAATGGGCACAGCGGGTGTACAGACCCGGGAACTCAGCACAGGGATGGTGAGAACCCCTCATAATGGGCACAGCGGGTGTACAGACCCAGGAACTCAGCACAGGGATGGTGAGAACTCCTCATAATGGGCACAGCGGGTGTACAGACCCAGGAACTCAGCACAGGGATGGTGGGAACCCCTCATAATGGGCACAGCGGGTGTACAGACCCGGGAACTCAGCACAGGGATGGTGGGAACCCCTCATAATGGGCACAGCGGGTGTACAGACCCAGGAACTCAGCACAGGGATGGTGGGAACCCCTCATAATGGGTACAGGTGTACAGACCCGGGAACTCAGCACAGGGATGGTGGGAGCCCCTCATAATGGGCAGGTGTGCAGAGATCTCAAGACCCCAAGACAGAAGACCCAAAACAAATCCCAGATGTCTGTACAGTCAATAAAAGTACTAAAGACAGAGGATCAGTGTGACAGCCAGGCAATCAGCATTTTCAGAAGCAGAGCACTCTGGTCAGGAAAGGTAGCCTCCATCTTTCTCTGATGATCACACACTGAGCCCCTGAACCGCGTCCTGCGCTCTCCGGTCACGCGGTTACGCTCATAGCCTCTGCCAGTGCACAGAGAGGAACCTGCGGGATGTGGTGTGTTCGCACGGTGTGACGGTTGGTAGAACGCCGTGTTGCTCATTACAGATCAAAGGTCAGACAGGATTTCACCTGTGAGCTCGGAGCTGTAATTAAGAGAAGGATAAAAACTAAGAAAAATCCAGTAACATCTCCGGTGACCTTTATCGGGGGCTGGGTGACTCCTCACTCCGGGTGTCAGAGGCCATCGATGAGCCTCCGCGCTACAAGGCGCACCGCTAACGAGCTGCATGGAAATGAGTCCGCAGAGTCAGCTCAGCCGCTTCCAGATTCAAATCCCAAAATAATAGGAGAATCTCCAGAACTCACCGCGAGGGAGGGGGGCGCTTATAGGAGACGTACACTGATTGTGGGGGGGGCGCTTATACAAGTCCTACAATGATGGACGGGGGCCATTTATAGGTGTACAATGATGGAGGGGCGCTTATAGAAGTCGTACACTGATGGAGGGGGCCGCTTACAGGCGTCGTACAATGAAGGGGGCACATATAGGGATCATACAATGATGGAGGGGGGCACTTTCATAAGCCGTACATTGATTGGGGGGGGGCGCTTATACAAGTCTTACAATGATGGACGGGGGCCATTTATAGGTGTCGTACAATGATGGAGGGGGCACATATAGGCATTGTACAATTATGGAGGAGGGGCGCTTGCAGCAGTCGTACGTTGATTGTGGAGGGGACGCTTATAGAAGTCCTACAATGATGGACGGGGGCCATTTATAGGTGTCGTACAATGATGGACGGGGCACTTATAGTAATCCTACAATGATGGAGAAGGGCACTTCCTACAGTGAGGAAGGGGGTGCTTATAGGAGTTGTACAGTGATGGATGGGGGTCACTTATAGGAGTCATAGAATGATGGAGGGGGACGTTTATAGGTGAACAATGGCCAGGGGTGCTTAAAGGAGTCATACAATGATTGGGGGGGGGGTGCTTATGGGAGTCTACGAGAAGGGGGAGGTGCTTATAGAAGTCCTACAATGATGGACGGGGGCCATTTATAGGAGTCATAGAATGATGGAGGAGGGCACTTATAGGAGTCATACATTAATGTAGGGGGAGCTTATAGGAATCCTACAGTGAGGGAGGGGGTGCTTATAGGAGTTTTACAGTGATGGATGGGGCTCACTTATAGGAGTCATAGAATGATGGAGGGGGACGTTTATAGGAGGTGAACAATGACCAGGGGTGCTTAAAGGAGTCATACAATGATTGTGGGGGTGCTTATAGGAGTTGTACAGTGATGGATGGGGGTCACTTATAGGAGTCATAGAATGATGGAGGGGGACGTTTATAGGTGAACAATGGCCAGGGGTGCTTAAAGGAGTCATACAATGATTGGGGGGGGTGCTTATGGGAGTCTACGAGAAGGGGGAGGTGCTTATATAGGTTATCGGATGAAGGGAGAGGCACTTGTAGGAGTGACACAAGGATGGGGGTGCTTATAGAAGTCACACAATGGCTGAGGAAGTGGGGCTTATAGGAGTCGTAGGTTGACAAAGGGTGGCACTTATAGGAATTAAACAATAGCAGAGGGGGCATTTATGGGGGGGTCACACAATAATGGGGCAATGAGGAATTTTTGCAGGAGTTGCACAATGATGGGGGACGCTCATAGGGGCGGGATGGTTATAGAGGTGACTTTTAAATGCGCTGAACAGCTTGGAGGGGACAGGTATTGTTAAGCTGAGGATCCAGGGATCATCAAGATAGTCACCCCCCACAGGGGTACCTTTAACAGTATTGGTTGTATCATGTGACTGCTCCAGTCCGCCAATGGAAAGGGCCAAGGGAAAAGCAATGAACAAACCTCCAGTGCCAATTTATTGGAAAAAAACAATATTGATTAGCCAGGATTATCCTCCCCGATTGCTAATTCTCCAGCCAAGTCTCCAGTGGTGGGTCCTGGAAGCCCATCAACATTAGATATATCCAGCATTGTCCGGATCACAGGCCGCCATCATATGAAGACGGGGAACCTTTACATCCAATATGGCTTCTTAGCTCACTAAGTGATCATGGTGGTTAATTCAAATGGTTCACAAATTTTTATATGAAATACAATATTTATATCTGAACACTATATATAAAGTCATACAAATAGAGACATAGCAATACAGATATTTCTCTGAACATTCATAGAATAAACCAGTTTTGATGACCTTCCAGTATCCACTGCATAGAACAAACCACGCCAAAATAAAGAAGATGTGGAGAAGGTGCCCCAATACCTCTACCTATCCCAGGGGCCCATCTCACCACACATACAAAATATAACTTCCAGAAACTATCACCAAAGTCTCTTACTATTGTCATTTCAATGTATTTTCACATGATAATCAGTCCACACTCACCTTGCCAGGGCTGCAGCAAAAGGCGACGACCATTCCAGGATCTTCAGCGAGCAGATGACCGTCCTGAGATCCACCAAAGAACAGCTAAAGGGGGTTGACTGTCCCATGATCTTCAGCAAGGTACGACCATCCCAGAATGCATCATGTCGGATGACCACTCTGGGATTCCTCAAAGATAGGGGGGCGACCGTCCTGGGATCTTCAGAGGTGGGATGCTTGTCACAGGATCATTAGAGGAATTTGGGACCCCCTTGGAATTCTCAGCAAGACTTCAATGGAAAGCCGGCATCCTCTGAGGATCCTGGGTTGTCAGCCTTCCTCCGAGTATCCCAGGTGATCCCCCCCTCTAAGGATCCTAAGATTGTTACACCCCCCATTGCCGATACCAGGATGGTCATAATCCCTCTGAGGATTTTGGGAAGATTTTCCTTGTGGATACCGGAACAGTCATCCCCCAAATACTACTCTGGAACTGTCACCCCCAGTGACAAAAGGGAAGACCATCCCAGGATACCCTGTGGGGAATAACTGTTCCAGGATGCTCAGAGAAAGGGAAACTTTCCCAAGATCCTCAGGGGGATGATGACCATCTTGGGATCCTCAATGGGGGGGGGGTGTCTAACAATTCTAGGATCCTCAGAGGGGGGCTTACATCTCAGGATCCTAAGAAGGGAAGACTGTCACAGGACACGCTGTGGGGAATGAGTAATGGAAACCTTCCCAAGATCCTCCAAGATGATGACCATCCTGGGATCCTCAAGGAGGGGTGGGGGGTGGGTCTAACAATCCTAGGATCAACAGAAGGGAAGACTGTCCTGGGATCCTCAGAGGATGGTCACCATCCCAGGAACATCAGAAGGGAAGACCATAGTCCCAAGATACCCAGTGAGGGATGAGATCTTTAGAGGAAGGAAAACCTTCCCAGGATCCTTCAAGATGATGACCATCCTTGGGTCCTTAATGGGGGGGGGGGGGTCTAACAATCCTAGGATCTTCAGAGGGGGGGATGACATCTCAGGATTATCAGAAGGGAAGACCGTCCTGGGACCTTCAGAGGACAGGTACCACTACCATCCCAGGAACATCAGAGGAGAAAACTGTCCCAGGACAGCTTGTGACGGATAATTGTCCCGAGCCCCTTCCTTACTACACAAGTGGGGAAGCAGACTGATACTCACTCAGGTAGAAAACTTTGCCCACCTGCTACAGAGACTTTAGACAGGAAATATATGACTTCACCCTTATGACCTCCCTTCTTTTCTTTCCTTTTGACGTGAAGAAAATAATCTGAGTGGGTCCTTAGGGCAGCACAGTCAGTTCTCAGACTCTTGTATGCAGCGTATATTATTCTCTGTTATCAGGCACTTCAGGCTGGCAATGGGCCATGCGCTGCAATCAGTGACAGGAAATACGAACTGTCAGATATATTGTGTACAGATAGTTCGCAGACATCCCATCACACACATCTCTCTACATTATTACCCTGATCTCTTTATAGATTGTCACCAAATAATCTATGTATATATCCTCTGCTGCCTGTTAGATTGTCAGCTCATAGGGCAAGAACCCTCTTTATTGGCATCATTTATACTTTTTTTTTTAATTTTGGGAGTAGGGCTCTGTGCAATACGTTGTCACTTTATATTGGATAATAATGATAAACATTATCTGTAATCTACACTCCATGTCTGTTCTATCGGTGGACATTCTATGACAGATGAGGATTGTATTCCAATCGAAATAACAAATAGTAGATTTCCACGGCACCGCGAAGGGACATCGGGAAATGGGGATTTATATGTGCCAAAATAATACTCTAAAAAGGAAAATATGAATACAAATACATTATTATTACATAAAAACCATCACACTATTAAAATCATATATTGTCAGCTACCATCCAATCAGGGGAATGCAGTCATGGCCAAAAATCTTGGCACCCCCCCCTCCCCCCCCCCGTTTCTGTCAGATAACGCACCACTTCGCCCAGAAAAGTGCTGCAATTACAAATGTTTTGACGTTCTCACGTTTATTGCTTGTGTTTGTATCGGTGTGACACAAAGAAAGTGGAGAAACAAAAAGCCAAATCTGACACATTCCAGGCAAAACTCCAAAAACGGACTGGACAAAAATGATTGAAACCCTCAATGTGATATTTGGTAGCCCACCCCCTTAGGAAAAAAATAACTGAAATCAATGGCTTCCTGGAACGATCAATGAGTTTCTTGCGCCTCTCCTGGAATTTTGGAGCACTCTTCGCCAACTGCTCCAGGTCTCTCAGATTGGAAGGGTTCCTGAGATCTCTCCACAGGAGCTCTATGGGATTTAGATCTGGACTTGTTGCTGGTCAGTTCAGTGCTCTCCAGCGCTTTCTCTTAAACCATTTCTGGGGGCTTTTTGACGTGTGCTTTGGGTCATTGTCCTGCTGCACAACCCATCTTTCCGACCCTGGGCTTTACATTGCATCCCAAAATTCTTTTGTAGTCTTCAGATTTCATAATGCCATGCATACAGTCAAGACATACAGTGCCTGATGCAGCAAAGCAACCCCAAAAGATCAGTGACCCCCCCCCCACCATGAGTGACTGGAGAGATTGTATTCTTTTCCTCAGCCTAGGTTCACACATATGTGATGCGGGAACTGGCGCGATTCCAGCACAGGTTCCCGCATCGCATCTCTCCCGCAGGCAGTGCACACTGCCCTCTGCGAACCGCTGCGGGTGTCAATACATTGTTAATGACACCCACAGATCGGTGCAAACTGTGAACTCGCACAGGAATCAGATCGCATATGTGTTCCGATTCCAGTGCAGGGAAAAAAAAAAGTCCCTGCACTATTTTCCTGTGAATATAATGCGAGTTCAGCCATACAACTGTATGCAATGCCTGTGTTCGCACAAGTGGGAACCCGGGCTTAAAGGTCTCATTTCTTTTTCTGAAAACAGTAGAATGATGGGCTTTACCAGAAAGCTGGAATTTTGTTTCGTCTGTCCACAGCACATTCTCCCAAATGGATTTTGGCTTCCTTAGGTAAGTTTTTGCAAACTCCAATCTGGCTTTTATGTTTCTGTGCCAGCAGTGGGGTCCTCCTGGGTCTCCTACCATAGAGAGCCAAACCGAGCGATCGGGTGAGAAGGGCCTTAGTCAGGGAGGTGACCAAGAACCGATGGTCACTGACAGAGCTCCAGCATTTCTCTGTGGAGAGAGGAGAACCTTCCAGAACAACTATCTCTGCAGCTCTCCACCAATCAGACCTGTATGGTAGAGTGGTCAGACGGAAGACACTCCTCAGAAAAAGGCACATGACAGCCCCCCTGGAGTTTGCCAAGAGGCACCTGAAGGACTCTCAGACCATAAGAAACAAAATTCTCTGGTCTGGTGAAACAAAGATTGAACACTTTGGCCTGAATGGCAAGCGTCATGTCTGGAGGAAACCAGGCACCGCTCATCACCTGGCCAATACCATCCCTACAGTGAAGCATGGTGGTGGCAGCATCACCGGATGTTGGGGATGTTTTTCAGTGGCAGTAACTGGGAGACTAGTCAGGATGGAGGGAAAGATGAATGCAACAATGTACAGAGACATCCTTGATGATAACCTGCTTTAGAGCGCTCTGGACCTCAGACTGGGGCGAAGGTTCATCTTCCAACAGGACAACGACCCTAAGCACACAGCCAAGATAACAAAGGAGTGGCTACGGGACAACTCTGTGAATGTCCCCGAGTGGTCCAGCCAGAGCCCAGACATGAACCCGATTGAACCTCTCTGGAGAGATCTGAAAATGGCTGTGCACCGACCCTCCCCAACCAACCTGATGGAGCTTGAGAGGTCCTGCAAAGAAGAACGGGAGAAACTGCCCACAAATAGGAGTGCCAAGCTTGTAGCATCATACTCAACAAGACTGGAGGCTGTAATTGGTGCCAAAGGAGCTTCACCAAAGTATTGAGCAAAGGCTGCGATACTTGTGTGCATGGGAGGAGCCTGTGATACTTGTGTGCATGGGAGGAGCCTGTGATACTTGTGTGCATGGGAGGAGCCTGTGATACTTGTGTGCATGGGATTTTTTTGTTCTATGCTTTTAATAAATTTGCAAAGATTTCAAACAAACTTCTTTCACGATGTCATTATGGGGGATTGTTTGTAGAATTTTGAGGAAAATATTGAATTTAATTAATTTTGGAATAAGGCTGTACCATAACAAAATGTGGAAAAAGTGAAGCGCTGTGAATACTTTCCGGATGCACTGTAACTAAATATTCATTCAGTGATTCACAGGAAAGCTAAATCATCCAGAATTTCTCAGTTTATAGAATAAATGTTTCAGTTTGTAAAGAAAAATGCAGACAAGGCTATTTTTTTTTCCCCAATGCATGTGTTTGTATGGAAATAAAAGCTTTATAAGGATTTTCAGCTTTACTCATGTTTTAAACACACTGCTATTATTTTGAACACAACTGTATATCTTTGTGGAAGATGACAGACGGATTGACGCGTTTAACTTAGAAAGTGCTTCTTCAGGATCCACTTTCTTGCCTTCAATGTAACATACAATATGTGACAAAATACCATAACAGACATAATATTACACCTATCTCTTTCTTTTCCCTTCTACTGTTGAGATTTTTCACGTTTTCAATATGTTCCCCTTGGGGGGTGGGGGTGTTATTTATTCTGTACATGGTGTAATTATGTCTGTTATGTTGTCAGCAATATACAGTGCCTTGAAAAAGTATTCATATCCCTTGAAATGTTCCACATTTTGTCATGTTACAACCAAAAGCATAAATGTATTTTATTGGGATTTTATGTGATAGACCAACACAAAGTGTCTCATAATTGTGAAGTGGAAGGAAAATGATAAATGGTTTTCAACGTTTTCTACAAATAAATATTCCAGCTCCTTACTTTCCTTTTTACGGCAGAGAAACAAGTTTTAAGCAAAGCATGGCGGCCTTCCATTCATCTTACAACTGGTGAGGTGAAGAATAAAATGGTGCGGTATCTCCTGAATGATGTCTGCAAACCTTAACAACAAATTATATACGTTTGAAAGGGGTTTGGAATCCTTGGATTGGACACTATAGGGACTTTGATCACGCCTGGCCATCTAACTCAGTCTGACTCAACCTTTTCAACTATATCTACATCTCATGATACAATAGTGCAATAGTCAGTGAGAAGAATGCTCCTTACATTGGTGATCAGTGAGAAGAATGTTCCTTACATTGGTGATCAGCGAGAAGAATGTTCCTTACATTGGTGATCAGTGAGAAGAATGTCCCTTACATTGGTGATCAGTGAGAAGAATGTTCCTTACATTGGTGATCAGTGAGAAGAATGTTCCTTACATTGGTGATCAGTGAGAAGAATGCTCCTTACATTGGTGATCAGTGAGAAGAATGTTCCTTACATTGGTGATCAGTGAGAAGAATGTTCCTTACATTGGTGATTAGTGAGAAGAATGTCTCTTACATTGGTGATCAGTGAGAAGAATGTTCCTTACATTGGTGATCAGTGGGAAGAATGTTCCTTACATTGGTGATCAGTGAGAAGAATGTTCCTTACATTGGTGATCAGTGAGAAGAATGTTCCTTACATTGGTGATCAGTGAGAAGAATGTTCCTTACATTGGTGATCAGTGAGAAGAATGTTCCTTACATTGGTGATCAGTGAGAAGAATGTTCCTTACATTGGGGATCAGTGAGAAGAATGTTCCTTACATTGGTGATCAGTGAGAAGAATGTCCCTTACATTGGTGATCAGTGAGAAGAATGTTCCTTACATTGGTGATCAGTGAGAAGAATGTTCCTTACATTGGTGATCAGTGAGAAGAATGTTCCTTACATTGGTGATCAGTGAGAAGAATGTTCCTTACATTGGTGATCAGTGAGAAGAATGTTCCTTACATTGGTGATCAGTGAGAAGAATGTTCCTTACATTGGTGATCAGTGAGAAGAATGTTCCTTACATTGGTGATCAGTGAGAAGAATGTTCCTTACATTGGTGATCAGTGAGAAGAATGTTCCTTACATTGGTGATCAGTGAGAAGAATGTTCCTTACATTGGTGATCAGTGAGAAGAATGTTCCTTACATTGATGATCAGTGGGAAGAATGTTCCTTACATTGGTGATCAGTGAGAAGAATGTTCCTTACATTGGTGATCAGTGAGAAGAATGTTCCTTACATTGGTGATCAGTGAGAAGAATGTTCCTTACATTGGTGATCAGTGAGAAGAATGTTCCTTACATTGGTGATCAGTGAGAAGAATGTTCCTTACATTGGTGATCAGTGAGAAGAATGTTCCTTACATTGGTGATCAGTGAGAAGAACGTTCCTTACATTGGTGATCAGTGGGAAGAATGTTCCTTACATTGGTGATCAGTGAGAAGAATGTTCCTTACATTGGTGGTCAAGTGCATTCCCACCCCTCCCCCCAAATTGCCATCCCCCTGGTCACCCCCCTCCTCTTTATCAGTCATTAGAATAAACTTGTATTTAGTATATCAGAGTTGTATATTCTCTCCTCCCCCATCACAGCCCCAGGTGATGGTGGAAAGTCTTTGGTGTGTAGAAGCTGGCAGCCCAACGTTCAGATTCTCTCTATCTCCTCGCCCGCCATACTATTGGATGAGAATAACGATATAAAATAAAGGGGATCCGGCGCCATTCATCCCGCTTTCCATCCCAATCACACAGAACATTTCCAGTCGTGTAACAAAAAATTAAACTTCCTTTAATGCGTCTACCGGAAGCGTCCGGAGATTCTATTCGCAGTCCATACAGCAGGGAACACGGGGACAATTTTTACAGCATTTGCCTCACTAACAGCAAACGTAAAAAATATATACACAAGTTAAAAACCATCTAGAATGTCAGCGCACCCCCTCTGGCACGGGTCCGCCAGGCGGAGAGACGCTGGAGCCGGCCCAAACTTCCTCGCTGGCCATCTTGCCAAGTCCCTCAAGGCTTCTTCATCTTCTTCACCGAGGAGGAGCTGGACGCAGATTCCCGGCGCTTCCGCTGTGTGCGGGAAAACAAAAGATCAGCGTTATCGTGGAGAAGAACCCAAAACGAAAATACAGATTCAACATTCACATTTGATGTCATTATAAACCTTGGACTTTATATCATTCAAAACGCGTCGTCTTGCCTGGTCCCAAAAGGGGACAACTGGTTTTAAAGTGGATCCTTTAAAGGCATTTTGGACTCTTTCACTTTTTGGTCTGCCACCCATTTTGATATCTATATTTTGAGTTTTTTTTCCCCAGGTACCCCTAGACCAGGGGTCTTCAAACTACTGCCCTCCAGTTGTTCAGGAACTACAATTCCCATCATGCCTAGTCATGTCTGTGAATGTCAGAGTTTACAATGCCTCATGGGATGTGTAGTTCCGAAAGAGCTGGAGGGCCGTATAGTTTGAAGATCCCTGTCCTAGAGGGATGCTTGTGTGCTTTGCACTTGTTTGAAGATTTCCAAACCTTTAGGGTAAAAAAAAAAAATTAGGATAGACTCTCTCATAGGAGCAGAGAAAAGTATGTCCATTCTCCTAGGACACTAGCAAAAAACTGAGGCATGCTGGGAGGAAGAGGCGAAGTTATCTGGGCTGGTCTACAGATTTTTTTTTTGTTGGCCAGTGTACAATCCTCCTGTAGGTGGCAGTATGACTCAGTATCTGACTTCCTGTGTCTATAATAGACATGTGCAATTCGTTTAACCACTTCAGCCCCGGACTGGGCTGGCCAAAGACCAAAGCACTTTTTGCGATTCGGCACGGCGTCGCTTTAACTGACAATTGCGCGGTCGTGCGACGTTGCTCCCAAACAAATAGTCCTTTTTTTCTCCACAAATAGAGCTTTCTTTTGGTGGTATTTGATCACCTCTATGGTTTTTATTTTTTGCGCTATAAACAAAAAAACAGCATCAATTTTGAAAAAAAAAAAAAGCAATATTTTTTACATTTTGCTATAATAAATATCCCCAAAAATATTAAAAAAACAATTTTTTTTTTTATGTCTACAAAATAGGGGATAGTTTTATGGCATTTTTATTAATATTTTTTTTACTAGTAATGGCGGCGATCAGCGATTTTTGTCATGACTGTGACATTATGGCGGACAGATTGGACATTTTTTGGTGCTATTTTGGGACCATTCACATTTATACAGCGATCAGTGCGATTAAAAATGCATTTATTACTGTGTAAATGTGACTGGCAGTGAAGATGTTAACCACTAGGTGGCGCTGTAGGGGTTAAGTGTGTCCTAGGGAGTGATTCTAACTGTGGGGGGAGGGGCTGTGCGTGACACGACACTGATCACCGCTTCCGATTACAGGGAGATGATCAGTGTCCTGTCACTAGGCAGAACGGGGAGATGCTTGTTTACATCAGCATTTCCCCGTTCTTCCTCCCCGTGAGACGATCGCAGGTATCCCCAGGGACATCGAGTCCACGGGACCCACGATCACGGAGCTCATGGCGGGCGCGCGCGTGCTCGCAAGGCACCTCTTAAAGGGCAACAGACAGGTACGTTAATCTGCCTGTATGTGCCCTTCTGCCGCAGTATATCTGTGTGAGGCGGTCGGGAAGCGGTTAACGAATTTCAAAAAAATTCGCCAATTCGGAAATATCCGAACGAAAACCCGCTTAAGGAAATTTTCTGAATATTCGGAAATTCGAAAATTCAAAATTTTGGAAATTTGAAATTCCCTTCCCACATCTCTCACTGTCTCCCCATCACTTTACCTTATATCTGGGGGCTCCCTCCCTTCCCACTCCCTACATCCTTTCTTTACATCCCAGCATACCCTCCCCCTTATTCACCTTTCTCTAGACATCCCTCGGTTCCTATGCTTGCCCTGGTTGGCGTTCGCTGCCGTCTCCGCGGGGCTCCCCACCTCGGCTCCCGTTGGGGTCAACCTGGATGGCTTACGGGGTCCCACCGCTACACCGTCACTACACAGTCTCTCAGTGAGTATATCCATACATCAGCCTGGGGGCTCGTTTACCACGCTCCCCCATTACTATTGTCCCTTGTCCTATTGCTTTATGTAATTATCCTAATATATTTTCAGATAATACACGGGCTCGCTCCTGACGAGTGGCATGGAAGCCACGAAACGCGTTGAGCCACTATTTGCAGTGTTCAACTGTTTATTCAGTCTCTATCAAATACACTTCATTCATAACCCCCCCCCCACAGGTCCAGCGAGGCCTTAGGTCCAGCAGACATCACTGGTTCTTAATTTTATTTTACCCTACCTTGATTATGATGTACTAGGGAATTTATTCTAGGTGGTATCTTGAGTCACCATTACCTAACCTTTTATCCTGTTTATCTTTCCAGTAATTGTATGAACAATATTATCATGAATGTTATATTATACGTCTTTATGTATTTATCTGTTTTACCTTGTATGCATTTTGCGATTGTAATGTGTATGCCCCGGTATTATGTTAATAAATTCCTCTATGTTCATCTTACTACTTGCTTGCTGGTACATGCTTCATATAAAGTCCCACCCTCCCCTCCAACAATCCCCCTTGCTCGTGTTATAGATTGGGATGGAAACACATGACCTTACCAGGCCATGATTTCCTTAAAGTCCCTAATACCAAAACCCCCTTCTCTTGTATTTCCCCGTTCTTTCTCCCCGTGAGACGATCGCGGGTATCCCCAGGGACATCGAGTCCGTGGGACCCACGATCACGGAGCTCATGGCGGGCGCGCGCGCTCGCAAGGCACCTCTTAAAGGGCAACAGACAGGTACGTTAATCTGCCTGTACATGCCCTTCTGCCGCAGTATATCTGTGTGAGGCGGTCGGGAAGTGGTTAACGAATTTCAACAAAATTCGTCAATTCGGAAATATCCGAACGAAAACCCGCTTAAGGAAATTTTCTGAATATTCGGAAATTCGAAAATTCAAAATTCTGGAAATTTGAAAAATCTAAAAAATAGGAACGAAAATCCGGAAATTCTGAAGTAACTAATAATAACTATTACTAAACTATTAAATTTTAGGTTTCGGAATTTTCTTTCAAATTTGGATGTTAGTGAACGTAACGAATACAAATTTATCCAAAGTTATGAATTATCCGAAATAACGAATGCCGCATCTAAACAAATGGAATGGAACTAATTAATAATAAAAAGTAATTTGTTACGTTCCATTCGTTATTTCTGATCATTCCCAACTTCGGATACATTCGTATTCGTTACGTTCACTATCAGAAATAACGAAATCCGCACCTAAACAAGTGGAACGAAACAAATTACTTTTTTATTATTATTTATTATTAGTTTGTTCCGTTCCATTTGTTTAGATGCGGCATTTGTATTCTTTACGTTCACTAACAGCCAAATTTGAAAGGAAATTCCAATATCTATAATTTAACAGTTCGTCGTTATTATTTAGAATTTTCGGATTTTTGAATTTTCAAATTTACGAATTCACAAAAAGAACAAAAAACGAAACAAACAGAATTTTTGGGCAGTGCAGACGTCTAGTCTATAATTGGTCTCTTCTTGCTCCTCTCGGATCTTCTGCGTCCCGGTAAAATCGGGGTGACTTCCACCTCCTTCCAGGATTGAATCTCCCCTCAGCTCTCCTTCGTCTGTCTCTCCACTTCACAATTCCAGAAGACTCTGGAAACTTCTCGTACAAAACCAAAAAACCACTTGACTGTGACACGGGGGGAGGCGATGGGGGGGAGGCGATGGGGGGACGACGTTACCCTTCGAAAATCTCCATTCTTCATCCGCTCATTAAACAGGATAATACGAAGAAATTAAAGAAAATTAGCGTTCCTCCGCGTCTTTCCACATCTTCATTCTCCGAGAATATCAGATTCATTTTTCATAGGTGTCAGCTGATCAAATTTATCTCCCGGTTTGGCGTTTTGCATGAACCCCCCTCGGCTAAATGAGGAGACGTCTGACATCCCCCCCCCATGGAAGCCTGCTGCAGGGAATCGGCCTATTACCCGACATTAGCCGGTCCCCCCCTTTGTGCTCCGGCCTGAATGGGAAATTGACGGAGTAATTAAAAATTTGTGAAGTTGAGTTTATGGATTCTCATTAAAAAAAAAAAAAAAAAAAACACGACACGGACACAGCGCCTCCTGCTGGTCACTGTTGGTGGGGGGGTACGTGGGTCTGGCTTCACTGTCACAAGTTCAGTAACCCGCAAGGGATTCATTTTGACCCATTACCTGTCTAATTAATGTCTTTCCCATGGAATTCTGTGAATTGTGACTCCGGCGCGGTCAGAGGTCGGGCGGTTACTTGGCAGATCTTTGTAGCACATCGGTAATGCGGACCGCGTTCCTGCGTGCCACAATTCAGATTTTGTAAGGTTTTTTTTTTTTTTTTATTCAAACATTCCGACTCCATCTGGAAATGAAAGATTTGTGACTGATCTTAACAATGTAACTCGTCGGTTTGAAATGGTCTCGGGGAAAAAAAAAAAAAAAAAAAACCCCACAGAGCCAGCGGGGGAGCCGACGGAGGCAGCTTAAAAGTCGTCTAATTCTGACTCGCAAACGCCGACTTCATAGACCCGGGTCTTTTTCTTGTGCCCATTAGTGGGCTGACTTCTGAGAGCGGGAACAAAAGGCCTGCGGTGTGAGGCATTCTGGGACAGGCAACTCATTAGGGACGGATGACTGGAGTATGAGTTTAGGGAATCAAACGGCGGTCTAATCTAGAGTAGCTGGACGAAGTTCGACATGGAACTAATTTGCTCGGAGATGGGCTTTGTCTCTGCGAGACCTTCCGTCTCCCTGGAGGGGTCACCGCGGCTCAGGGGGATCCAGAAGAGAGGTAGAAGAAGAGGGGACAGAGCTGGCGCGTTACCCCCACTCTCTGCAAAGCATTGTGGGAGGAAGACGCAACACACACACACAAAGATCGCTGTTGTAACAAGGAGATCGCCTAGAATCCCCTTAATTACCAACACGGGGGCCAACGCTCTGATTAATAGGGATTCCGGCTGTGTTTTATTCCAGCTGCCGACTGACACCTCATCGCTCAACGGGAGAGCAAATCAACTATACGGCAGCTTAAAGGGCAATTCTAGCCAAACAGCTAAAAACGCACATAAAAGAGGCCGTTTTATTGGCTAAAATATACGCACAAGACTTGTGATGCCCCATCCCCCCACCCCGCTGCAGAACAAAAGGAGGGCCACAACACACTGCAGAAACTGCAATTCTACTAATTTTGTGCCACCACCCGGCCTTCTCATAGTGAAACTCATTCCCATTGGTGATGCCTACTCTGACCCTCCTGCCTCCTCATAGTGAATCTCACCGCATTGGTAATCCCTGCTCTGACCCTCCTGCCTCCTCGTAGTGAACCTCACCTCATTGGTGATGCCTGCTCTGACCGTCCTGCCTTCACGTAGTGAACCTCACCCCCTTACCCAATGGTAATCCCTGCTATGACCCTCCTGCCTCCTTGTAGTGAATCTCACCCAATGGCAACCTTTGCTCTGGTCCTCCTGCCTCCTCGTAGTGAATCTCACCTCATTGGTGATGCCTGCTCTGATCCTCCTGCCTTCTCCCAGTGAACCTCGCCCAATGGCAATCCCTGCTCTGACCCTCCTGCCTCCTCCTAGTGAACTTCACCTCATTGGTGATGCCTGCTCTGACCCGCCTGCTCTGACCCTCCTGCCTTCACGCAGTGAACCTCACCCTATTGGTGATGCCTGCTCTGACCCTCCTGCCTCCTCCCAGTGAACCTCACCTGATTTATGATGCCTGCTCTGACCCTCCTGCCCCCTCCTTGTGAGCCTAACCCCATTGGTCATGCCTGCTCTGACCCTCCTGCCTCCTCCTTGTGAACTTAACCCCATTGGTCATGCCTGCTCTGACCCTTCTGCCTCCTCCTAGTGAACCTCACCCCTCTGGTGATACCAAAACAAACAATATATTTTTTTTATTAAAAAGACACACCTGCCCCCATATTTTGTTACTTTATCTGAACCCTTAGGGAGGGTTGGGCTAATTCAACTGCTGCTGAATCAAAGAAAGATGGCAACCGATAGCACACAGGACACAGACTCCTCGTGACCAAAGCTAAACCAGACACGTTTCGCCCCCTAGTGGGCTTAACCACTGACTGCCTCAACGATTAAGCCCACTAGGGTCGGAACGCATCTGAGGGAACTCTCCTCATTCCTGGGGTGCCAATAAAAATTGGGGGGGGGGGGGAGTTAGTGGTAAGCTCACTACACCCTTATTAAAAAACCTCCTTCATGTTTCCTTCCCACTTTACACTAATGCATTTGGCCTACGTGTCAAAATTTTGCCCAGCACTTTCTGCTATGGCCATAGGCTGTCCAATGCATTAGGCTTGCTGCATATTTCTATTGGCCAATGAGGCAGCCCATCATGTGTAGGTGCCAATAGGAATTTTTAGGGAAGGGAGAGGGGGGAGGGGATGCAGGAGGTAGCGGTAAGCCCACTGCACTTTTGAAGACCAAAGTCCACCTTAATTTCTCCTCAATTGACACCAACATGCTTCAAAATTTTGCTCAGCTCTTTCTGCCAAGGCCAAAGACTGCCTGCCCCTTTCTGCTTGCTGTGTATTTCTACTGGCCAGTGGGGCAGTTTTTCATGTTAGGTTGCAAATAGGACTTTTGGGGAAGAGGGAGATAGTGGTGAGTTCATTGCAACCTTATAAAAAAAACCCCCACCAAAAACCACCTTAATTGTCTTCTTTCCAGTTGATGCTTATACATTTGGCCTACTTGCCAAAATTTTGCCCAACACTTTGTGCTAAGGTCAAAGAATGTCCACCCCTTTATGCTTGCTGCATATTTCCATTGGCCAGTTAGGCAGCCTGTCATGGTGCGGTGCGTATAGGAATTTATAGGGAAGGCTGCGCTCTTGAAGACCAACAAAAACCACTTTCATTTCTCCTTCTCAATTGACACGAATGTGTTTGGCTGAAGTGTCAAAGTTTGGCTCAGCTCTTTCTGCTTCTGCGTATTTCTATTGGCCAGTGAGGCAGCTCATCATGTTGGGGTGCCAATAGGAATTTTGGCATCACCAGGAGGGGTGAGGTTCACTAGGTGGAGGCAGTAGGGTCAGAGCAGGCATCACCAGTAGGGTGAGATTCACTACTCGAAGGCAGGGGGGTCAGAGCAGGCATCACCAATGAGATGAAGTTCACTAGGAGGCAGGAGGGTCAGAGCAGGGATTGCCATTGGGTGAGGTTCACTACGAGGCAGCCCATCACGGTGGGGCATCAATGGGAATGTATAGGGGGAGACTTAAAACCCCCCAAATTCCAACCCTGATATTTCCTTTCCCAACTAATGCCAATGCATTTGGCTGAAGTGGCAAAACTTTTGCAGGAATTTTGGGGAAAACGAAAACTCAGAAATTGAGCCAGGCGAGGAAATTCCCTATAGACACGGAGGTGAAGCCAGGCGAGGAAATTCCCTATAGACACGGAGGTGAAGCCAGGCGAGGAAATTCCCTATAGACATGGAGGTGAGCCAGGCGAGGAAATTCACTATAGACACGGAGGTGAAGCCAGGCGAGGAAATTCCCTATAGAGACGGAGGTGAAGCCAGGCGAGAAATTTCCCTATAGAGACGGAGGTGAAGCCAGGCGAGGAATTTCCCTATAGAGATGGAGGTGAGCGAGGCGAGGAAATTCCCTATAGATACGGAGGTGAGCCAGGTGAGGAAATTCCCTATAGACACGGAGGTGAAGCCAGGCGAGGAAGATCCCTATAGACACGGAGATGAGCCAGGCGAGGAAATTCCCTATAGACACGGAGATGAGCCAGGCGAGGAAATTCCCTATAGACACGGAGGTGAGCCAGGTGAGGAAATTCCCTATAGACACGGAGGTGAAGCCAGGTGAGGAAATTCCCTATAGACACGGAGGTGAAGCCAGGTGAGGAAATTCCCTATAGACAAGGAGGTGAAGCCAGGCGAGGAAATTCCCTATAGACACGGGAGGTGAGCCAGGTGAGGAACTTCCCTATAGACAAGGAGGTGAAGCCAGGCGAGGAAATTCCCTATAGACACGGAGGTGAAGCCAGGCGAGGAAGTTCCCTATAGACACGGAGGTGAGCCAGGTGAGGAACTTCCCTATAGAGAAGGAGGTGAAGCCAGAGGAGGAAATTCACTATAGACACGGAGGTGAAGCCAGGTGAGGAAATTCCCTATAGACAAGGAGGTGAAGCCAGGCGAGGAGATTCCCTATAGACACGGAGGTGAAGCCAGGTGAGGAAATTCCCTATAGACACGGAGGTGAAGCCAGGCGAGGAAATTCCCTATAGACACGGAGGTGAAGCCAGGCGAGGAAATTCCCTATAGACACGGAGGTGAAGCCAGAGGAGGAAGTTCTTCCAAACGGATAACAATGGAAGAAATGTGGGGGGAGGGGATCCTTATAGGAAACCCAGAGACCATCTTTGCACTGAGCCGGATCTCACCCTATGGCTGGTGCAGGGAGATGGGGGAGTTGGGGGGGGGTTGGCTCTTTCTCTGCCCCCCCCCCCGTTTTCCCCCGCGGGTCCCCAGTCGGATTTCTCTTCCAAGGTAGTGTAAAAACGGCCACAGTGTGAATGCGCCTGACCTTTTGTCTTGGACTAATCTAATTGTGTCGTCTTTGTGTAATCAGCCAGGAAAGGTCAGCGCTGTATTTAGCGGAGCGCCTCCTTTAGGTAATGAATTTGCCTTGCAGTAAATTAAGTTGATTATGCTTTTTTTGAAGTATGTCAAAGCTCAGGTCAGGTTAACCATGAAGGCGCCGCGCTGCTCGATGTGCCGCCGAGGATCCGGGTGCAGGTACGGCGTCTCTCCTGGGCGTCCTATGAGAACACGGCGATCTGTACGCCACACAGAGATAGGAAATGACTTTATGTATTTTATAACCCCCCCCCCTCCCCCCCCCCCGGGTCATATGACCAGCAGAGGCAGCTGCTAACCGTCTGCTCCATCCACACAGAAAACACAAAGAAAGTAACAAAATCTTGAAACGAGATTGAAGAGAATCAATGAGATAACGAAACAAAATGTAGCAAAACAATCTTCTAGAAAATCAGACAGCGAATAATCAGCGGAGATTACGATCTTCATTTTAAAGCTTGAACTAGAGGAAAACGAAGACGTTCTCCCCGTTGCAGTGCGGCTGGGCCAGCACCGCAAGGGTTGGCTGCTGGTCCACAGTAGGGCAAGGGGTGCATAACCGCTGGCCCACTAAATAAACGGTGTCAGTCATACTCAGTCACTGAGATCCCTTTTTGGTATTCTGCAAAAAAACCTGGTTGATCCTGCTGCTCTCCATCTCCCCCTTCTGTCCATTTCCCCGCTGCAGTTGGGGATTTTGCAGCTGTGGTGGCAGCTCTGCACATGCTCAGTTCTCAGTGAGTTTCTATGCTGAGCATTTCCTCCCCATCACATCCGAGCAGCCCATGTGACTATAGAGTCACACATGTGGGCGTGTACACAATGACGGGCCACTCCCTCCCTCCCTCCTCCATGCTCACTAAACAGCTAAACACAATGGAGGGCGGGATATTACATGTAGATTGATGGAGGCTTCACCTCCC
The DNA here is from genome assembly GCA_037952925.1 of Lithobates clamitans. Taxonomy (NCBI): domain Eukaryota; kingdom Metazoa; phylum Chordata; class Amphibia; order Anura; family Ranidae; genus Lithobates; species Lithobates clamitans. The sequence continues at coordinate 69,196 of JBBGZY010003030.1, read as the reverse complement.
CCTGTTATTCTAAGATGTAAAATGTAAACAAAATGTGCCAGAAAAGGCCCGATCTTACATCGCCATCATCCATATACAGAAAGAGAAGGGATCGTGTAAATTAACTACTTCCCGCCCGCCCAACATCAAATGACGGTGGAACGATGCGGCTCTCATTCTGGGACAACGCCATGGAGTGACCTCGATCTCGGTAAAGAGCCGATGACACGTCAAATTACAGCCGATCACATGTAAATATGGAAGTGCCGTTTATCGGCTCTCCTCGCCTCACACTGACGGAGTGTTTGGTGAGGAGAGCTGATCAGCGGCATCTCCTCACAGGGGAGCCCAGGACAGATAACCAGATCACTGATCATCACTGCCCCAATTACATAAAGCCCCAGCGGTGCCCATCAGTGATGCCAATCAGTGCCGCTTCATCAGCGCACATCAGTGAAGGGGAAAAAATTACTTCTTATTTACAAAATTTACTGACAGAAACTAAGAATTTTTTTATTTTTATTTTTCAAAATTTTCGGTCTTTTTTTGTAAAAAATAAAACCCAGTGGCGATTAAATACCACCAAAAGAAAGTTCTACTTTGTGAAAAAAAAATGATAAAAATGTCATATAGGTACAGCGTTACATAACTGTGCAATTGTCATTCAAAGTGTGACAGCACTGAAAGCTGAAAACTGGCCTGGGCAGTAAGGGGGTGAAAGTGCCCGGTAGGCAAGGGGGTTAAACAGTGTGTATCACTTTAAATATACATACATTATATATATATATATAGTTACATAGAAGGTGAGGTTGAAAAAAGACAAAAGTCCATCAAGTCCAACCTATGTGTGTGATTATATGTCAGTATTACATTGTATATCTCTGTATGTTGTGGTCATTCAGATGATTATCTAATAGTTTCTTGAAGCTATCAATGCTCCCCGCTGAGACCACCGCCTGTAGAAGGGAATTCCACATCCTTGCCGCTCTTACAGTAAAGAACCCTCTACGTAGTTTAAGGTTAAACCTCTTTTCTTCTAATTGTAATGAGTGGCCCCGAGTCTTATTAATCTCTCTTCTGCGAAAAAGTTTTCTCCCTATTGTGGCGTCACCAGTCCGGTGTTTGTATATTGTGGGGTCACCAGTCCGGTGTTTGTATATTGTGGGGTCACCAGTCCGGTGTTTGTATATTGTGGGGTCACCAGTCCGGTATTTATATATTGTGGGGTCACCAGTACAGTATTTGTATATTGGGGGGGTCACCAGTCCGGTATTTATATATTGTGGAGTCACCAGTCCGGTATTTGTATATTGGGGGGGTCACCAGTCCGGTATTTATATATTGTGGGGTCACCAGTACAGTATTTGTATATTGGGGGGGTCACCAGTCCGGTATTTATATATTGTGGAGTCACCAGTGCGGTATTTGTATATTGTGGGGTCACCAGTCCGGTATTTGTATATTGTGGGGTCACCAGTCCGGTATTTATATATTGTGGAGTCACCAGTGCGGTATTTGTATATTGGGGGGTCACCAGTCCGGTATTTGTATATTGTGGGGTCACCAGTCCAGTATTTGTATATTGTGGGGTCACCAGTCCGGTATTTGTATATTGGGGGTCACCAGTCCGGTATTTGTATATTGGGGGGTCACCAGTCCGGTATTTGTATATTGGGGGGTCACCAGTCCGGTATTTGTATATTGGGGGGTCACCAGTCCGGTATTTGTATATTGTGGGGTCACCAGTCCGGTATTTATATATTGTGGGGTCACCAGTCCGGTATTTATATATTGTGGGGTCACCAGTACAGTATTTGTATATTGTGGGGTCACCAGTCCGGTATTTGTATATTGTGGGGTCACCAGTCCGGTATTTGTATATTGTGGGGTCACCAGTCCGGTATTTGTATATTGTGGGGTCACCAGTCCGGTATTTATATATTGTGGGGTCACCAGTCCGGTATTTATATATTGTGGGGTCACCAGTCCGGTATTTGTATATTGTGGGGTCACCAGTCCGGTATTTGTATATTGTGGGGTCACCAGTCCAGTATTTGTATATTGTGGGGTCACCAGTCCGGTATTTATATATTGTGGGGTCACCAGTCCGGTATTTGTATATTGTGGGGTCACCAGTCCGGTATTTGTATATTGTGGGGTCACCAGTCCGGTATTTATATATTGTGGGGTCACCAGTCCGGTATTTGTATATTGTGGGGTCACCAGTCCGGTATTTGTATATTGTGGGGTCACCAGTCCGGTATTTATATATTGTGGGGTCACCAGTCCGGTATTTGTATATTGTGGGGTCACCAGTCCGGTATTTGTATATTGTAGGGTCACCAGTCCGGTATTTGTATATTGTGGGGTCACCAGTCCGGTATTTGTATATTGTGGGGTCACCAGTCCGGTATTTGTATATTGTGGGGTCACCAGTCCGGTATTTATATATTGTGGGGTCACCAGTCCGGTATTTATATATTGTGGGGTCACCAGTCCGGTATTTGTATATTGTGGGGTCACCAGTCCGGTATTTATATATTGTGGGGTCACCAGTCCGGTATTTGTATATTGTGGGGTCACCAGTCCGGTATTTGTATATTGTGGGGTCACCAGTCCGGTATTTATATATTGTGGGGTCACCAGTCCGGTATTTATACAATGAAATCATATCTCCTCTCAAGCGTCTCTTCTCCAGAGAGAATAAGTTCAGAGCTCACAACCTTTCCTCATAACTAAGATCCTCCAGACCCTTTATTAGCTTTGTTGCCCTTCTTTGTAGTCGCTCCATTTCCAGTACATCCTTCCTGAGGACTGGTGCCCAGAACTGGACAGCATACTCCAGGTGCGGCCGGACCAGAGTCTTGTAGAGCGGGAGAATTATCGTTTTATCTCTGGAGTTGATCCCTTTTTAATGCCAATATTCTGTTTGCTTTGTTAGCAGCAGCTTGGCATTGCATGTCATTGCTGAGCCTATCATCTACTAGGACCCCCAGGTCCTTCTCCATCCTAGATCCCCTAGATTTTATTTCTTAGACCCTGTACACACCATTAGATTTTCTTTCTTAGACCCCGTACACACTATTAGATTTTCTTTCTTAGACCCCGTACACACTATTAGATTTTCTACATATGTTTGTCTTCAGATTTACCAAAACCATCTAATATATGGAGGTGGAACCTTAAGATTTTCAATGTATACAATCAGGCCGTCCCTCGCACTACATGGTTTGGGTAAATCTGAAGACAAATATCTGCAGAAAATCTGATAGTGTATGGGGGAGTCTTACACAGGTTAGTAGTGGGGTCTAGGCAGAAATTCTACTTTCACATTATCAGTGACCTCAAACTTCAAGCCATTACTATGAGGAGTTGACATTCTACATCCACCCAAACCTGAAAGTTCACATAAAAGGGTGGACTTTGCGTTTGACCGTTACGGATGTCATCGGCGCGTCTTTCATATTTTTTAGAACTCGCACGCGGTGAAGTGACAAGAGGCCGTAGACCGGCGTCTGCTGGAAGTGCGGACTTCTCCTGCTTGTCATGTAAATGAATTCCTTTTCCCCTCCCGAAGGAAATATTGATCACATGACACGGACGCCAAGTTATAGGCGGTCACCCCGGGGGCAAGGCTCCAGGTATAAACCTTTGCCACAATCAATACGGAGTTCCTCTCCTAGCAGACAACGCTGCCCCGTTATATCAGCGACCCAACCGAGGGGTGAGACGGGCCCCCGGACGCCATCGGAATTCACGATTTCCCATCAGTCTTCCCGTGACATTCGGGAATTAGAGGAGGACAACGTTGGGGACGGTGGTGGAGAGTAGCGGGGAGGACAATCCTTCGGGTGGGGGGGGGGCACACTTCTATCCGGATGGAGATAAGGGCAGAAAACCGGTAACATTCGAGATTAACGTGTCACCTCTGCAGACGACAGATAAGGTGCTTTCAATCTTCTTGTAAAATCACAATACATTCTGCATCTCTTTATAAAGTGCGCGGCGTGTTATCGCCCCGATATATCTGAGAACACCTCTCCGCATTGTATAGCTAAACAGAGCGGGGAGCTCAGGAGCTGCCAGCCCCACATGTGGATTAAATAGAAGTCAGATTAGAGAGGGGGGGGTGAAATGATTATTTCCTGTGTGGCCCCAGGCCAGGTGGGCTCCCGGCTCCATATATTACAATGTATCAGAAATAGAAGACGCCGGATAATGCTCCGCAGTCACTCTCCTTATCTGCTGGGGATTTTCAGGGAATGGCGGCAAAGAAAAGAACAAGGTGGTTACAAGTTTCAAGTGATTACGGTTAACCAGAGCCGGTCAGACTGGGTGGTGGCGGATGTGACGCTGCTGGCGTTTGCCAACAGTTGTACCCATGCCCACCATCAATGTGGTTCCTGATGAAGCAGCATAGGCCACAAAACATGTTAAGCTGCAGCCTCCCCTCTAGCTACCTACAGATCCCCCAACCATCCCACAGTGCCTTGCAGATTCCGTAATGCCACCCAACCTCTCAGAGTAGCCTGCAGCACCCCCCAGCTTGCTGCAGAACCATCCAACCTCCCATAGAGGCCCACAGTGCCCCCCAGCTTGATACAAAACCATCCAACCTCCCATAGAGGCCCACAGTGTCCCCCAGTGTCCCCCAGCTTGATACAAAACCATCCAACCTCCCATAGAGGCACGCAGGGCCCCCCAGCTTGCTGCAGAACCATCCAACCTCCCATAGTGGTTCGCAGTGCCCCACCAGCTTGATACAGAACCCTACAATCTCCCAAAGTGGTTTACTGCACCCATCAGATTGCTGCAGAACCCTTCAACCTTCCATAGTGGCCCACAGTGCCCCCCAGCTTGCTGCAGAACCCTCCAACCTTCCATAGGTGCCTGCAGCACCCCCCCAGGGTTAATACAAAACCATCCAACCTCCCATAGTGGCCCGCAGGGCCTCCCAACTTGATACAGAACCATCCAACCTCCCATAATGCCCTGCAGTGCCTCCCCAGCTTGATATAGAACCATCCAACCTCCCATAGTGGTCCACAGTGCCACCCCCCAGCTTGATACAAAACCATCCAACCTCCCATAGAGGCACACAGGGCCCCCCAGCTTGCTGCAGAACCATCCAACCTCCCATAATTCCCTGCAGCTCCCCCCCCCCCAGGTTGATACAGAACCATCCATCCTCCCACAGTGTCCCGCAGCGCCCCCCCCCAGCTTGCTTGATACAGAACCATCCAACTTCCCAGAGTGGCTCGCAGTGCCCCCCAGCTTGCTGCAGAACCATCCAACTTCCCATAGGGGCCTGCAGCACCCCCCCAGGGCTAATACAAAACCATCCAACCTCCCATAGTGGACCTTAGGGCCCACCAGCTTGCTGCAGAACCATCCAACCTCGCACAGTGTCCCGTAGTGCCCCCCCCCCAACCTAATACAGAACCATTCAACCTCCCATAGTGAAACAAAAAGAAGACAAGGGCGCACCAGCCTTGTGCATTAACTTTTAAAACATTTATTAAATTAAAAATAATAAAAGAAGTGACTCACAAGCGATTGGTGGAGGAGGCACAGCATAAAATCGCACCAGTAGACAGTCTGCGATTTGGGATGAGCGACAACCTTCCAGGGGTCGTGGAGGAACGCACAGATGTTGCAATCCGCTAACGCGTTTCGAGGGGAGAGTCCACCTCTTCCCCCTGTAGCTTGGAACGCAAGCACATTGGCGTGCATTCCTCGTAACTATAGACATGCTGCAACTACCGGCCCGCTGTGCAGCGGATGTGAAGGCATTCCACAGGCACCCACTACTACAATGCCAGTGTAAGTACATGCACACATCCATTCACTGTGCATATGCTGCGACTTGATGAGTGAGGTTTTGATGTGGCGATTCTCATCCACTGTGATTTACAATGTCTACTGCAATGTACATCTGGCAGTGTGATTGGTAACATTTACTGTGTTTTATATCTGGTGCTCTTTAGACATCGCATGTCGCCTTTCAGTCCGTATGCACAGTGCGCTGCAGTTCACTTCTTATTGATTCATCTATCAACTGATTATTATTGGTTTTTTCGCGTATGTATGCATGCACGTGTATGTATGCTGTGTACACGTGTCTGCATATGCTCCTATACGTATATGGCATGCCGGATTAGAGGACTTAGGAGAGAGGGACTCTTTAAAGGGGGAGGAGCCCCGCAGCCCATCCCTGTCTTATTGGCTTGCAGGCATTTATAAGTGAGGTTCGCCGAGGGAGGTTGAACTGCATAGCTCTGAAGAAGAGGGGACTCTCCCCTCGAAACGCGTTAGCGGATTGCAACGTCTGTGCGTTCCTCCACGACTCCTGGAAGGTTGTCGCTCATCCCAAATCGCAGACTGTCTACTGGTGCGATTTTATGTTGTGCCTCCTCCACCAATCGCTTGCGAGTCACTTCTTTTACTATTTTTAATTTAATAAATGTTTTAAAAGTTAATGCACAAGGCTGGTGCGCCCTTGTCTTCTTTTTGTTTCGGTTTCTACTAGGATCCCCATCCTTGAGGGCAGCAAGGCCTATGTTTATGTACTATACTTGGTGATCCACCTGTGCGCAGGAGTTACTTTTTTCTCTCTTTAACCTCCCATAGTGCCCTGCAGTGCCCCCCCCCAGCTTGCTGCAAAAACATCCAACCTTCCATAGTGGCCCGCAAAGCCCCCCAGCTTGATACAAAACCATCCAACCTCCCAAAATGGTTTACTGCGCCCACCAGCTTGCTGCAGAACCCTCCAACCTCCCATAGTGCCCCCAACAATGCCCCACAGCCCCTGCAGTACCCCCTCCAGTCTCCCACATTGCCCTTTGCAACCCCTTTGTGAGATCCTAAACCCTCTTAAAAGAGACCCCATCCCCCAGAGTACAACTCCAGCAGCTGGTCGGAAAGTAGTTAAAAATGTTCACAAATTACCAGATTAGAGTTGGTGGCGATGCCTCACATGTGTGGTGCAAAGACCATTTACATATGTGGGCACAACCTATGTATGCACTTGCTTCTGTGCATGAGCACGAGGGAACGGGGGCACTTTAAAAAAAATAAAATACATTTTTTTTTTTTTTACACTGTCCAAATTTTTTTTTTAAAGAAGGATCACTTTTATTCCTCTCACAAACATCCACTGTAATAGAAATAAGGCATGACAGGTCCTCTTTATGGAGATCTCCCCTCCTCCTGGCAAGCATCAGTTAAAAAAAAATAAAAAAATTGATATTGTGCTTTCCAGAACAAAAAATGGCGGCGTTTTCATCTGCCATAGCCGGAAATGATGTCATGACCTCCCAGGATCACAGAGATGGCCGGAGACCATCCAGTCCACAGCCATCTCTCTGCTAACCCACAGAGAATCACTTACCGAGTTCGGCGTCAGTGGAGCGCCAACAACGTCGATGATTGGATCTTTGCCCTCTAGTTTGATGTCCTCTGTGCTGATGGTGGCCTGGCCCTCTACGCTGGTTCCCTCGGCTGCCACCGGCGTGCTGGTGACCCCAGTTTTGGATAAGGCTTCGAAGCGATGGCGAAGCATTTGCAGTTCATACTCGCAGTTGGAGAAGGCTTGTTTGAGCTCATAGAGCAGGACCAGATCGCTGCGCAGCTCATTAAACATCTGGACGATCTCTTCCGTTGGCATCGGGTTAAGATCTGCGGGTCAGAACAGAGCGAAGGGTGAATTATGGGACAGATACAAATCTTAACCCCCCATCCCCCGTACCAGAATATGACCAGAGACACAGAAGAGACGTTCTGTTATTAGGCGTTTTATACTAAATAAAGTTGGTTGTATCCGATGAGCTAATCCCCTCTCGACTGACTCTGACTGCTGACTTGTCACACATTTGCTGGTAAATTCCACGGCAATGATCAATAAAAATCTGCTGGGGGGCTACTTTGCCATACAGGGTCCCCTGAGGCCCAACCCCCCCCTCCCCCACATAGATATGCCAAAGCTAGTGCACTGACAGTTCCAAAGCCTGTGAAAGTAAGCCACTCCCCAGCTCCTCCTCCGGGGAGGGGGGGGTTGATTGGCAGTGGAAAAAAAAAAAAGAGCTGTGGGCGGAGACCCTGAAAGAAACTCTGCTCCTTTATATTCATGCCACTAAGGATGTTGGGACATGTAGTCCTGCCATGCCGTAGGCAGATATGTGACCATTGTGTGACATCCACAGTACACACTCCCCAACCAGAAAATTTGGGGAAGCGGCAATGTATTTACATTGCCGCTTGCTAAAGTGGGCAGGCTCCGGGGTCTGACCCGCCCACTTACTATGCACCGGCTGCTTGACAGTCCGGGGAACTCTTGTCTTGACCTCCATGATGTGGGCGTATACAAAACGCAAGGTTTATATTGGCCCTAAAACCCCTCCCACATTCACAGCTACAACTCCTAAAGCATGATGGGAATTATAGTTTCTGCTGGTGGTGCCACACATCTATCCCCCCTCAGGGCACCCAGATTGATTTCTCAATGGAAGTTATGATGTCACAGAGTGTTTAAAAAGATATTTTTCTCATAAACTGGGAAGTTTTATTATAAAGAATCATCTCATTTGTTATATTCATGTGACTTGTAGATATGGTGTATATAAAAGTGATTGTGAAGCTTCAACTTTTGTTTTTTTTTTAATTAAAATAAACATGTCATACTTTTTGTCTCTGTAAAGCACACAGGTGGGCCCGAACAAGTTTCAGGGGATGCACCCTCTTCCTCAGAGCTGCGTCCCCCGAAATGCATCAGCTCGCCAACAATGCAGCATACCAGTCAGGTCACACGATGCTAAACTGGATGATAATTGGAGATATTATAATCAGTGGCGGCTGGTGGTTTTTTTTTTGGGGGGGTGGGCAAACACCCACCCACAAACCTCCCCCGCTGTTTGCCAACCAGTCCGGCACATACCCCATTGTGGTGGGTGGCAGGCAGCGTGGTGCAGCGGCTCGGTTCCAAGTCCTGTCCTCTATTGCAACTTCCAGCTCCTCCCCTCCTGCTCCTAGGTGTCCAATAGGATCGCCTGTCCTTTACGCCAATCAGGTGACCGGTGTCAAAACCCGCTTCCCGATTGGCCGGGAGGGGGGTCAGTGTTACAACAGCGAATATTCATTCGCTGTTGTAGCATACCTGGGTGGGCTGAGAGCGTACTCTCTGTGACCCGAGCCCAATACTGAGTGGGGGATCATCAGCGGAGCTGGGGGTTACTACCGAGTGGGGGATCAGCAGAGCTACTGTAGGGGTATTACTGAGTGGGGGATGAGCAATAGAGCTGAGGGTTACTACTGAGTGGGGAATCTGCTGAACAAGGATATCAATGCTGAACAGAAGTACTAAGGAGCTGGGGATCTGCTGAGTTGGGTTACTACTGGTTGAGGTTCAGCAACAGAGCTGGGGGTACTACTGTGTGTGTGTGTGTGTGTGTGTGGGGGGGGGATCAGCAGCAGAGCTGTGAATTACTACTAAGTGGGGGATCAGCAGAGCTGGGGGTTACTACTGAGTGGGGGGGGGGGGGGGATCAGCGGAGCTACGGGTACTACTGAGTGAGGAATCTGCTAAGCGAGGGTACTAATAAGCTTGGGATCTGCTGAACAAGGGTATCAATGCTGAACAGGGGTACTAAGGAGCTGGGGATCTGCTGAGTGGGGTTTCTACTGAGTGGGGGATCAGCAGCAGAGCTGGGGATTACTACTGAGTGGGGTATCTGCTAAGCGAGGGTACTAATAAGCTGGGTATCTGCTCAACGAGGGTATCAATGCTGAACAGGTGTACTAAAAAGCTGGGGGTACAGCTGAGTGGGGGGATCAACTGAAGAGCTTTGGGGTACTACTGAGTGGGGGGGATCAGCAGCAGAGCTGGGGGTTACTACTAAGTGGGGCTTCAGCAGAGCTAGGGGTATTACTGAGTGAGGGATGAGCAATAGAGCTGAGGGTTCCTATTGAGTGGGGGATCAGCAGCAGAGCTGGAGGTTACTACTGAGTGGGGGATCAGCTAAGCGAGGGTACTAATAGGCTGGGGATCTGCTGAAGAAGGGTATCAATGCTGAACAGGGGTACTAAGGAGCTGGGGATCTGCTGAGTGGGGGATCAACTGAAGAGCTTTGGGGTACTACTGAGTGGGGGATCAGCAGCAGAGCTGGGGGTTACTACTGAGTGGGGCTTCAGCAGAGCTAGGGGTATTACTGAGTGAGGGATGAGCAATAAAGCTGAGGGTTCCTATTGAGTGGGGGATCAGCTAGGCGAGGGTACTAGCTGGGAATCTGCCGAACAGGGGTACTAAGGAGCTAGGTTACTACTGGTTGAGGTTCAGCAACAGAGCTGGGGTTACTACTGAGTGGGGGATCAGCAACAGAGCTGGGGGTACTACTGAGTGGGGGGGGGGGGGGTCAGCGGCAGAGTTGGGGGTTACTACTGAGTGGGGGATCAGCAGAGCTGGTGGTACTAATAAGCTGGGGGATCTGCTGAACGAGGGTATCAATGCTGAACAGGGGTACTAAAGAGCTGGGGGTTCTGCTGAGTGGGGGGTACTACTGAGCCGGGGTTCTTCTGGGCCTCTTTAAAACCAATAGAAAGCCAACACACACACACACGGGGCATCTGCCAGGCTTCATTAGAGCATGATGAAGAGGTGGGCTCTTTAATGTGTGTTGAAGTCGAGGCGAAGCGTTGGGGTTAATTCGATGTTCCACTTTCGGCAGGTAGGAGAGCGGAGGGTTTGCTGAGCGGATAACAAACAGTAAGTTGTTGTGTCCCCTCCCCCGAGCCTCTCTTTTATTCACGTGAAGCGCCCGTTATCAGACACGATGGAGGGAAATAAAGGGACCTCGCGTATCTTTTTTTTTTTTTCCCCCTATCTGGTTCTTTTACATGAGATGAAAATGTTTTATAAATGGCTGTGTGTGTGTACACCGCTCTCTCCAAAACTCTCTGTATTAAGGGGAAAAATAATAAAACACACAGTCCATTGGGACTACAAAAGAGCTCTCGGCATGCATGATATTCCCCTCGCCAACCCCCACTCCCAGCGTCCTCCGGCTCACCTACTCCGAGTTCTGACAGCATCTGATCCAAGGCTTTAATCTTCTTCTGTCCAACTGAGCTCGGGAGTTTCATCTGCAAACACAAAAGGTACAAAAAAAGGGAGCCACACAGCTCTCAGTCAGGCCTCTTTCGCACATTCCTAGTTCAAAAGGCAGGCAAGGAGACTTTTCATACAGAACAAGCAGGACGGAATGAAAAGAAACCGAAAAAAGAAAAAAGGTAAGAGAGAAAAAAAAAGAAAGAAAAAGGGATGGAAGGAGAAAAAAGGGGGGGGGGGTGCGGAGGAGACGGGAGCTGGGGAGGGGCGGCTGCCCCATGTTTTTGGGGGGGATGGGGGGGGGAGGTCGGCGTGCGCGGGGGCTCATTGTACAGCCTACAAGGGGCCTACAAGAAATCCCGCTTTTGCAGTCGTCGGCTGTAACCGCTAACAAAAGACGGCGGGGGGGTAAAGTTCACCTTTTCTGGTTTGACAAAAAAAAATAAAAACACGACTTCCTGCCGAGGGATGAAGATGAAAAAAAAAAAAAAAAATTGGACTGGAAAGGATGTGTAATGCCCCCCTCCCCCCCCCCTCCCCCGTTTGATGGCGCTTCCCCCATTTACAGGACTTTTTATAATCCTTCCAGGGCCAATCGCTTTTTCTGGTGGCGTACCGGCGGCGCCCCCGAGCAGTGGGAATTCATTTAGTAGGTGATATAACAAAGAGCGGAGGAGTTAGACTGAACACAGAAGTGCGGCCGAAAGCCCACAAAAGACGGGAGCAGGGAGTAACCCGGCAGAGCAGAAAAGCAGCGGGAGTCGGCCGCGCCGGAACGGGGAAATAATAAAAAAAAGAAAAAAAAGAAGAAGAATTACAGGTACTCATTAAAAATAAGTAGTAAAAATAGGATGACTTAACAGACACTTGTTACCATTGAATTGTACGGGGGAAGATCACAGGTAGGACGACGCGGGATAAATTTTCTGCGGCATCACAAGGCCCGGCGGAGAGAAGAAGGGAAGCCGGCTCCGAGTTTTTCGGCACCTATTCAGGGCCACTTTCTGGCCCCTTTGATGCTGACAAAGCGCCGCGGACTAAACTCTGTGTGAATAATTAGACAAGCTGTAAAATGGTCACTGCAAAAAAAAAAACAGCCGCTAGCGGCCTAGTTAAAGGCTTGCTGCGCTGGTGTCAGGTGCCAACGCTACGCAGCACGGGCCGAGGAAGTGGCCAGCGCTTTAATTGCTGAAGAAGAGCGCAAAACGCAACCCGTGATCCGCTGCGACGAGGGGCCGCGAAAAAATTAATTAGAGGGGCACGGGGGCCAGAAAGAGAAAAAGGACGACGGTTACAGAAATACTCAACAGGGGCGACTAATGGATATAAATACGGCGAGCAAAACCCCAACCGGCTCCAGTCCGTACAGCGAAGGAACGCCGCACTTTTACCGGCCGCATCCAGTGATGACATCATTCATACACGAGGGGTATTATGGTGACATCACGGCTCGCGCTGCAGTCTGGGAACACTGAGGAGCAGAGGATCAATCCTCTCCATAGTCTTATGTGCTTCCATTTTCCTTCCAGGAGCCAAAAATAACAGAAAGTTACCCGACTTCCATTAGAGTGTAAGCTCCTCTGTACAGAGACTGATGTGTGGGGGGAGGGGACATTAGAGTGTAAGCTCCTCTGTACAGAGACTGATGTGTGGGGGGAGGGGACATTAGAGTGTAAGCTCCTCTGTACAGAGACTGGTGTGTGGGGGGAGGGGACATTAGAGTGTAAGCTCCTCTGGTGCAGAGACTGATGTGACTGTGGGGGAGGGGACATTAGAGTGTAAGCTCCTCTGTACAGAGACTGGTGTGCGGGGGGAGGGGACATTAGAGTGTAAGCTCCTCTGTATAGAGACTGATGTGACCGAGGGGGGAGGGGACATTAGAGTGTAAGCTCCTCTGTACAGAGACTGATGTGACTGTGGGGGGGAGGGGGCATTAGAGTGTAAGCTCCTCTGTACAGAGACTGATGTGACTGTGGGGGGAGGGGACATTAGAGTGTAAGCTCCTCTGTACAGAGACTGATGTGACTGTGGGGGGAGGGGACATTAGAGTGTAAGCTCCTCTGTACAGAGACTGATGTGACTGTGGGGGAGGGGACATTAGAGTGTAAGCTCCTCTGTATAGAGACTGATGTGACTGTGGGGGGGGGGGACATTAGAGTGTAAGCTCCTCTGTACAGAGACTGATGTGACTGTGGGGGGAGGGGACATTAGAGTGTAAGCTCCTCTGTACAGAGACTGATGTGACTGTGGGGGGAGGGGACATTAGAGTGTAAGCTCCTCTGTATAGAGACTGATGTGACTGTGGGGGGAGGGGACATTAGAGTGTAAGCTCCTCTGTACAGAGACTGATGTGACTGTGGGGGGAGGGGACATTAGAGTGTAAGCTCCTCTGTATAGAGACTGATGTGACTGTGGGGGAGGGGACATTAGAGTGTAAGCTCCTCTGTATAGAGACTGATGTGACTGTGGGGGAGGGGACATTAGAGTGTAAGCTCCTCTGTATAGAGACTGATGTGTGGGGGAGGGGACATTAGAGTGTAAGCTCCTCTGTACAGAGACTGATGTGACTGTGGGGGGGAGGGGGCATTAGAGTGTAAGCTCCTCTGTACAGAGACTGATGTGACTGTGGGGGAGGGGACATTAGAGTGTAAGCTCCTCTGTACAGAGACTGATGTGACTGTGGGGGAGGGGACATTAGAGTGTAAGCTCCTCTGTACAGAGACTGATGTGACTGTGGGGGGGAGGGGACATTAGAGTGTAAGCTCCTCTGTATAGAGACTGATGTGACTGTGGGGGAGGGGACATTAGAGTGTAAGCTCCTCTGTACAGAGACTGATGTGACTGTGGGGGGAGGAGACATTAGAGTGTAAGCTCCTCTGTACAGAGACTGATGTGACTGTGGGGGGGGGGGACATTAGAGTGTAAGCTCCTCTGTACAGAGACTGATGTGACTGTGGGGGGAGGGGACATTAGAGTGTAAGCTCCCCTGTACAGAGACTGATGTGACTGTGGGGGGAGGGGACATTAGAGTGTAAGCTCCTCTGTACAGAGACTGATGTGACTGTGGGGGAGGGGACATTAGAGTGTAAGCTCCTCTGTACAGAGACTGATGTGACTGTGGGGGAGGGGACATTAGAGTGTAAGCTCCTCTGTACAGAGACTGATGTGACTGTGGGGGGGAGGGGACATTAGAGTGTAAGCTCCTCTGTACAGAGACTGATATGATTGGCTCAGTGATCTCTGTACAGCACTGTGGTGACTGTAGCAGAGAAATTAGAGTGTAAGCCAGTAAGATTTTACATTTCTTGTATCTTAAAAATCCCCAAAAAATTATTTCCTACCAAAATTCAGGACTACAAGATGGCTTTGATTTTTTTTTTTTACGTCTTTATTTTAGTTTTTTCTGAATAAAGCGGACATTTAGAAACGTCGGGGTCGCCTCCTCCGCTCTTTGTGGTGAATATATAGAGACGTCTCACACTTTGCTGTAATAATAATAATAAAATGATCAGATCCCCCCCCCCCATAAACCTGCAGGAAGCGTCCAATCCCACCGCACAATGTTTACCTTCTTGTTTCCAACAAAACGTTGGAGCCGGCGCCGGGCACGCCGCTCCTTCCTCCGCCCTCTAAATAAAACCAATTAATCTTTCCACTAATTTTTCTTCTTTTTTGCGCGTTCGCTGTTCTCTCTTCCGCGTGGAGAGACTTCATTGGCTCTTGGGAGGCAGAGTATATTTTAATTTTACCGTCATTAAGAAAATGTTCTGATTTATGAGGCTGCTGTCAGGCTAATATCTTTAAAATTTAGCCGGCTCCGGCGATTCATCTTAAAGAGTGATGGAGGTTGATTGCTCTCTATGCAAAATGTATTAGAAGTAAATGGGCAGTCTATTACTCACGCAGCTCAGATAATCCGTTAGGTGAGCTCCGTTAGCTAAACACATTAAGAAGTGGCGTCACACGGGGTTGACCACGCGCTGGCCGGCCGCTGAGAGATGGCGAGTGAAAACTATTAACCCAGCAGTGCCTGGACAGAACAGCAGATGTGCTGCCAGAAATTAGAGGCCATCTCCACCATAGGCCGATAATTCAGGTTTGCATCTCTTTGGGACTTCTGTCCACCTAATTGCTAGTCCTACCCAATCTACCCTGGCCTTAGTGGGACGTTACAACTTGGTTTACGTATTTTAGAGGGCACCGGAAAAAAACAAACCAAACAAAAAAAAAAGAAAACAATACCAGGTGATACCATCTCTGCCCGGCCGGCAGATGACCATTCAAGGTTTTAGGTCCTCTGTTGGGTTGGAAAAAGATATTCAGCCAAATAATGAGACAATCACATCAGGATGAACACTGACTGAGAAAGGAATACAGATAGACTGAAAGAAAACGAAAAACTTCTTCAAATCAACAGAGAAGACAACCCAAGGTCACAGACATGGAAGCTCGATATTTGGAGTAGAGCACCCATACACACTCACACACCACGTGAGAGATAGGAGGAGTAGCTCGCTCTTATAGAACTCAGGGACAGCTGTAAACGGATCAACATCTGGAGAGAAAGACACCATCAGCAAAATGCAACAATTCATCGGAGAAACCGCAGATGTGCAGCCAATGGTTGCCAAAACCCCATTGCGGGTATGGGAACCAAATGTTGGGGGGTATGGGAATCAAAAGATGGGGGTATGGGAACCAAATGATGGGGGTATGGGAACCAAATGATGGGGGGTCTGGGAATCAAATGATGGGGGGTATGGGAATCAAATGATGGGGGGTATAGAAATCAAATAAAGGGGGGTATAGAAATCAAATGATGGGGGGGTATAGAAATCAAATGATGGGGGGTATAGAAATCAAATGATGGGGGGTATAGAACTCAAATGATGGGGGGTGTAGAAATCAAATGATGGGGGGTGTAGGAATCAGATGATGGGGGTATTGGAATCAGATGATGGGGGTATTGGAATCAGATGATGGGGGTATTGGAATCAGATGATGGGGGTATTGGAATCAGATGATGGGGGTATTGGAATCAGATGATGGGGGTATTGGAATCAGATGATGGGGGTAAGGTGAACCAAATGATGGCAGTATAGGATTCAAATGACGGGGGTAAGGTGAACCAAACGATGGCGGCATGGGAACCAAACGATGGCGGCATGGGAACCAAACGATGGCGGCATGGGAACCAAACGATGGCGGCATGGGAACCAAACGATGGCGGCATGGGAACCAAACGATGGCGGCATGGGAACCAAACGATGGCGGCATGGGAACCAAACGATGGCGGCATGGGAACCAAACGATGGCGGCATGGGAACCAAACGATGGCGGCATGGGAACCAAACGATGGCGGCATGGGAACCAAACGATGGCGGCATGGGAACCAAACGATGGCGGCATGGGAACCAAACGATGGCGGCATGGGAACCAAACGATGGCGGCATGGGAACCAAATGATGGCAGTATGGGAACCAAATAATAGCGGTATGGGAATCAAATGATGGGAGTAAGCATCTCTGAAATTACAAAAAAATAGATTCTCTAATTTATTAAACCTGATATGAGGAGAGAAATGGACTTGGTGTCAGATGATGTGCAATGGATTGCTGCCTATACAACAAAAGCCGGCATCCTGCCATTCAGGAACTTTGATCCAATATAACCACCCATGAGAATTGTTCCCATCAAAAAGAACACAGCAGCAGTCCCGAAGGAGGGGGAGTCTGTTCCCCCAAAATGTGCTGGCTTGATATACATGTTGCTAATTTTTATTAAAAGATCCATGAACCAGATTTTAGAAGTCCCATGTCTCAGGACACCGGGCGCGCCTACCTTTATATCCAAGAAGACATGCAAGGAACTTTGTTACCAACAGAATCTTCATGTCCAGCCATCAGGCACCAAAACCTCTTGGTGGTTTGGGAACAAAATGATGGTGGTCTGAGTAACCAAATGATAAAGGATATGAGAACCAAACTACGGGGGCTTTGACCGTGAAATGATGGCAGTTTGAGAACGAAATGATGGTGGTATGGGAACCAAATTATGGGGTTAAGAGAGCCAAATTATGGAGGCATCAGAATCAAATCGATAGGGGTAGATAACCCAAATTAAGGGGGTTTAGACCCCTAAATGATGACGGTTTGAGAACCAAACGATGGGGGTGTTACAATCAAGGTATAGGGGGACGGGACCCAAATGATGGTGGTATGGGAACCAAATTAGAGGGGGTATGGGAAAGATGGCAGCATAGGAAGGGAATTATGGTGGTACGGGAAAAAAAAAGATGGGGTTATGAGAGACAAATTATGGAGGCATCAGAATCAAATCGACGGGGGTAGATGACCCAAATTAAGAGGGTTTAGAAAGCTGAATGACGACGGCTTGAGATCCAAATGATAGGGGTATTAGAACCAAGGTGTAGGGGTACCCAAATAGTGGTGGAATGGGGACCAAATTATGAGGATACTAGATAAAAATTACAAGGGTTTGGGAAACAAATTATGGTGGTATGGGAAGGGAATCAAATGATGGAGGCACTGGAACCAAACTATGGCGGTATGGGAAGGGAATCAAATGATGGTGGTACAGGAACCTAATTATAAGAGTATAATTGTGCCAAATTATGGAGGTATGGGAATCAAATGACTGGGTCTCTGAATAAACTTAAAAAAACTCTGAAACTGGATTTGCTACATCATCGAACCTGAATCAGTAGAGAAATAGACGTGATGTGCCAGATGACATGCAAGGAAGATTGTCAGCAACTTGACCTCCATTCCATGCATTGAATGCACAAAAACGGCAAGAATATCTAGGGGTAGCTAGCCTGGGTATTTGTCATTTATTGTTTGTTTCAATAACTATTGTAGAATCCTTATGATTTACTCTTAGCTCTTCTGTTCCTTGCTATCCAAATGTAAAACTCGGTCATACTGGAAACAATTAAGAATGGAGATTATGAATTGAACAGTCCAGTAAGGTGGTATAGGGCCATATTGGCCAATGCCATGGGGGGGGGACTGTAAATGCAAAAAGAATGAGAACCTCTGGACTAGAGGCCAATGTGCCTACAGCGGAGACTTGAGGACACATGGAGGACACATGGAGGACACTAGGCAGATCACCATGGGAGGGTAAAGATTCTCATGCATTAAACATCTCTGTTGTAAAAGCCTTAGACCTTCTATGAAAATGTTGCATTTATTTATTTATTATTGAGACCAATAAATATCTGAATAGATCTTAGATGATAAACATGTACCCAAGAAGGCTGTAGGATAGAAGGCCCTCATGCACCCCCCATCTATACTGTCTCCCATACATCACATGTAGTCATCACAGATGAGGGGGAGGGGGGGGGGCAGTTGTCTGTATTGGTCAGATGTAGCCGAGTGGCAGGCGGCCATTCTGACAATTTGGGGACACCCTATACAATTCCCTCCAATCTGTGAACTCAGCAAGTTTCCAAGATGAACCCAAGTGACAGTTCACCATCTCCATCTCTATCCCTCACCCCCCCCCCCTCACCCCCACCTCGTGGCTGGAGACACCCACACCTCAGAGCTGCTAAGCTATAACTTACCTCTAGAAATTGATTAGCTTGCTTTTTTTCCCCCTTATTTGATTTTTTTTTTTAAGGTTAATATATTTTGGCCACCTTCCAACTCTTGACATCTTTTCCCCATGGTCCTCTAGAGGAGACTAACTCTCTGGCATAATTACACAGATGTCTTGTTTGATTTAGGGACTACGGCTCACATGGCAATGCAATAAACAACTGCTTAAACTGCATGAAGTGCGCTTGCACAGGAGGAACATAAATACAAAGCAGGAAAACGTGTGGAACAAAGCTGTAAGATCATCATTTTGGGGATTGAGATGCTCAGCCGCCTGTATAAAAACCCTCCAATAAACGCAGCAGATGACGTCTGTACCACACCCGGCGGAGAGAGCCGCACACGCCGAACTACAACCATACCGAAAAGCTTGACTATAAAAAGGGCCGCCATTTGGTTACTTGTGGCCGAAAACCATCCACCAACTATTATGGATAAGAATGACCAACAGCAGGCCAACCACTACGTCTGTGAAGCCGGTCAAACTATCAGAGCCACCAACTTCCCATAACGTTCTACAGTCAGGCTTTCCAATTTCAACCGCATTTGGACTTTGAGTGCCAAATGCCACCCAGGCTGAATAACCCGGAGCTGCACAGAGGTGGTAATGGCATGCCCCCCCCCCCCTGCAGAGGAAGATGCCAAGGAATCATTGCTCTCACGTTTGCTTCAATACCTCACGTGTGGTGCGATCGCTGTTTACGTATAGGCGCAGGACCAACGCAGTACGTTCGCCTTTGAGCGCAACCACGAGGAGATGGGGGCACTTTTAGACCCCTTTCACACTGGAGGCAGTTTTCAGGATGTTTAAGCGCTAGAAATAGCGCCTGTAAAGCGCCTGAAAACTTCCCCCCCGTGTTGCCCGAAGGCAAAAGCCTGAGTGCTTTCACACCGGGGCGGTGCGCTTGCAGGATGTTAGAAAAATTCCTGCAAGCAGCATCTTTGAGGCGGTTTGGGAGCACTATATACACCGCTCACACGACACCCCGACCATTGAAATGAATCGGCAGCGATTTGAAAGCACCGCAACACTTGCGTTATTTTACCCCTTCTTCAGCCGTTAGAGGGGGTTAAAAGCTCCCCGCTAGCGGCCGAAAAGCGCCACTTAAACAGCACTGAAGCTCTAAGACGAGTACCGCTTTAGCGCTGACATACAGGTGGCCCCCACTGTGAAAGGGGTCTGTTTTTCTTATTTTATTTTTACACTGTTTCTCTACATTTTAACTTTGTTGCTGTCACAAAGAATGTAAACATCACTTGTGACAGCAATAGGCATGTGACAGGTCCTCTTTACAGTTTATCACTTTTGGGTTAACTGCTTCCCGCTGGAGGTACGCACACACACGGTCCTATGTAAATGCTTTTCTGTGCTGACAGTGCGCGTCCTGCGCGCTTCCCAGCACAATTACCGGCAGGGACCGGAACGCTACCGATGAATACTTACAATGAGAGCTTTATGATCAGGACCACTGTGACATCACAGCGGTCACTTGCCCGCCTCCGCCTCCTGGCATTTAGAAGTGCTCAAAAGGCTGGGAGGCGGCGGGAAGGGGTTAACCATGGGTGATGGCTCTAGAATTATTGCTCTCACTCCGATGTTCTGTTCGCAGCAATACCTTACATGTGTGCTGCAATTGTGGTTTACATACATGTGCTTGACCTTCGCTGCATTTTTTATATGAAGTGGGTACAAGGGTGATAGGGGTGTTATAATTTTATATATATATATATATATATATAGATATATATATATATATATATCTATATATATATATATATATATATCTATATCTATATATCATAAAAGCGATTGGACGGGCGCACCCGGATCACTTTTATTGGAAAGCCCTTGTTAAAGTGATACTAAAACACACACACTGTGTAATTTACATTCTCCTTTCTATTTCTGTATGGGGGTGACGGCTCTGTAATTATTTTGAATTTAAAAAAAAATAAAATCTAAGTCCCCTTTTCCTAATGGCTATCCAGCTGTCACATGACCCGGCTCTCTCCCAGCCTGTCTGCAGGGAAACATCAGTAGGAGGAGCTTCTAGTCCTCTGCTGCTGGTCACATGTTCAACATAAAATAAAATAAAAAACTGCTTTTGGAATAGAGTAAAAATAAATAATATCAATAAAAAAACAGTTTAAAATTGTCATACAAATATATTTGAAATCAAATCTTTAATATTTTTTGGAAATCACATGGTGGGGGCAGGTGTGACACTGCCCTCCAGCCTGTGTCTTAGAATATAGGGGAGGTGAAGCCTCCATTAATCTACAGTGAGGGGAAAAAAGTATTTGATCGGCTGCTGATTTTGTACGTTTGCCCACTGACAAAGAAAAGATCAGTCTATAATTTTAATGGTCGGTTTATTATAATAGTGAGAGAATAACAACCAAAATATCTGTAAAAACGCATTTCAAAAAAGTTATAAACGGATTTGCATTTTAATGAGTGAAATAAATATTTGATCCCCGATCAATCAGCAAGATTTCTGGCTCCCAGGTGTCTTCTATACAGGTAACAAGCTGAGATTAGGAGCACTCTTCTCTTCTCTCTCTCTCTCTCTCTCTCTTAAAGGGAGTGCTCCTAATCTCAGCTTGTTACCTGTATAAAAGACACCTGTCCACAGAAGCAATCAATCAGATTCATATCTCTACCGTGGCCAAGACCAAAGAGCTGCCCAAGGATGTCGGGGAGAAGATTGTAGACCTACACAAGGCTGGAATGGGCTACAAGACCATCGCCAAGCAGCTTGGTGAGAGGGTGACAACAGTTGGTGGGATTATTCACAAATGGAAGAAACACAAAATAACAATCGATCTCCCTCGGTATGGGGCTCCATACAAGATCTCACCTCGTGGAGGTTCAATGATCATGAGAACGGTGAGGAATCAGCCTAGAACTACACGGGAGAATCTTGTCAATGATCTCAGCTGGGACCATAGTCACCAAGAAAACAATCGGTAACACACTACACCGTGAAGGACTGAAATCCTGCAGCCCCCGCAAGGTCCTCCTGCTCAGGAAATCACATGTACAGGTCCGTCTGAAGATTACTAATGAACATCCGAATGATTCCGAGGAGAACTGGGGGAAAGTGTTGTGGTCAGAGGAGACCAAAATCAAGTTCTTTGGAATCAACTCAACTCGCCGTGTTTGGAGGAGGAGGAATGTTGCCTATGACCCCAAGAACACCATCCCCCACCGTCATACATGGAGGTCCTATGACCCCAAGAACACCATCCCCCACCGTCATACATGGAGGTCCTATGACCCCAAGAACACCATCCCCCACCGTCATACATGGAGGTCCTATGACCCCAAGAACACCATCCCCCACCGTCATACATGGAGGTCCTATGACCCCAAGAACACCTTCCCCCACCGTCATACATGGAGGTCCTATGACCCCAAGAACACCATCCCCCACCGTCATACATGGAGGTCCTATGACCCCAAGAACACCATCCCCCACCGTCATACATGGAGGTGGAAACATTATGCTTTGGAGAATGTGTTTTTCTGCTAAGGGGACAGGACAACTTCACCTCATCAATGGGAAGATGGACGGGGCCATGTACCATCAAATCTTGGGTGAGAACCTCCTTCACTTAGCCAGGGCATTAAAAATGGGTCATGGATGTGTCTTCCAGCATGACAATGACCCAAAACACACGGCCAAGGCAACAAAGGAGTAGCTCGAGAAGAAGCACATTAAAAAGATCCTTGAGTGGCCTAGCCGGTCTCCAGACCTTAATCCCATAGATAATATGTGGAGGGAGCTGAAGTTTCGAGTTATCAAATGGCAGCCTCAAAACCTTAATGACTTGGAGAGGATCTGCAAAGAGGACAAAATCCCTCCTGAGATGTGTGCAAACCTGGAGGCCAACTCCAAGAAACGTCTGACCTCTGTGATCGCCAACAAGGGTTTCTCCACCAACTACTAAGTCATGTTTTGTGGGTCAAATACTTATTTCACTCATTAAAATGCAAATCAATTTATAACTTTTTTTAAATGTGTTTTTCTGGATATTTTGGTTGTTATTCTCTCACTGTTATAATAATCCGACCATTAAAATTATAAACTGATTGTTTCTTTGTCAGTGGGGCAAACGTACAAAATCAGCAGGGGATCAAATACAACCCCCCCCCCTTCTCTGTACATGTAATTTCCCGCCCCCATTGTGTTTAGCTGGTTAGTGGACATGGAGGAGGGAGGGAGGGAGTGGCCTGTCATTGTGTATACGCCCACATGTGTGACTCTATAGTCACATAGGCTGCTCAGATGGGAAAGAGGAAATGCTCAGCATAGATACTCACTGAGCATGTGCAGAGCTGCCAACGCCGCTCTGCAAAATCCATAAATGCATTGGGCACATGGACAGAAGAGGGCGATAGAGAGCAGCAGGATAAACCATTTTTTTTTTTGCAGAATACAGAAAAGGAATCTCAAAGTGATGAGTGAGTATGAACAGCATGGAATACACCATTTCTTCATCGTTTTTTATGATGTGGGTTTAGTGACACTTTAACCACTTATGGACCGCCGCACGCCGATATATACGTCCTAACTTTGAAGAGGAATATTGTGCTCACCACAGCGCTCCGGTGCCCTCCGCCGCTTACCGGAGCCGTTGGCAGAGGCGATCGGATCCTTTCACATGCTGGGTATGGAGATGAGTGAGGGGAAGATGGCCCCCGCCCGTCTCCATACCATTGCAGGGCGGAAGTGACGTCAAAACGTCACTCCCGCCCATAGCTATTAAAAGGGCCATTTTTAAATTTTTTTTTTTTTAAATGACATTTTTTTTTATTATTGCATTTTAGTGTAAATATGAGATCTGAGGACTTTTTGACCCCCCATCTCATATATAAGAGGACCTGTCATGCTTTTTTTTTCTATTACAAGGGATGTTTACATTCCTCGAAATAGGAATAAAAGTGTCACAATTTGTTTTTTAAAAGAACAGTGTAAAAAAATAAAAAATAAAAAGGTAAAATAAATAAGAAAAAAAAAAAACATACATTTTTTTTTTTTTTAAACGCGCCCCGTCCCGCCGAGCTCGCGCGCAGAACCGAACGCAAGTCGTGCCCGCATATGAAAACGGTGTTCAAACCACACATGCGAGGTATCGCCGCGATTGGTAGAGCGAGAGCAATAATTCTAGACCCTGTAACTCAAAACAGGCAACCTGTAGAATTTTTTTTAAACGTCGCCTATGGAGATTTTTAAGGGTAAAAGTTTGTCGCCATTCCACGAGCGGGGGTGCAATTTTGAAGCGTGACATGTTGGTTATCAATTTACTTGGCGTAACATTATCTTTTCACAATATATAAACCCTCCCTTCTAGATTGTAAGCTCTAATGATCAGGGCCCTCTGATCCCTTCTGTATTGATTTGTACTGTAACTGTACTGTCTGCCCTCATGTTGTAAAGCGCTGCGCAAACTGTTGGCACCATATAAATCCTGTATAATAATAATAAAAAAAAATAAATAAATAAAAAATTGGGCTAACTTTACTGTTGTCTTATTTTCTAATTTTAAAAAAAGTGTAATTTTTCCCAAAAAAAAAGTGCGCAAATACGGTGCGACAGAAAGTATTGCAACGACCGCCATTTTATTCTCTAGGGTGTTGGAAAAAAAATGTATCATGTTTGGGGGTTCTAAGTACGGTAATTTTCTAGCGAAAAAAAAACGGTTTTTAACAACAAATCTCAGAAAGAGGCTTGGCCCTTAAGTTGTTAAACCCAGTACCAAGCTCAGAGCTGCAGCGACAAGCTTCATGTAACTTGTCTACCTTTCCGTTTATAAACGTATCTTGGTAAATTAGTGGTCGAAGAGCCAAGAGGAGGAAAAAACAGCGCATGATGGTTGCTGTTGCTACAGGCGATTTCCTGGCGCGTTTGATGATCGGGGAGGCTGTAACACAAGCGTTTAGAAACGCAGGTCTACCATCTCCAGTGAGGCGGAATCTGATGGGTATTTGTAATGGAAAGTGCGGCTGTTGGGACACTATTGATGTTATTTGGTAACCCAAGAATGGGGGAGGGGAGGGGGGGGGGGGGATGTGCTGCAGTTTAATGTCAGAATACATGATGGCAGTGCTGATTTTTGTGTCTGCATTCTCGTTCCAACGCTCTCCCCGCTCAGGTGACAGAGACATGACAGCGGATAGCGGCACCTGGCAGCGCTGGGAGCGGTGACCGGCCACGACTCAATCACGATTAGCTGCAGCAGACTCATCATCCGGCGGATATACAGGAGCCCACTAATTAATCAAAGTGCGCCTGTCAGGAGCAGAATATTAATAAGTGCTGCCACCGGGGCTGCTCTCCTCACCTTCCCGCATTCCGGCAGCCATTCCCCTCCCCCCCCCCCCCCGGCAGGCGCGCAACGAAATCACGTTTTTTGCATTTGTGAATAAAAGTAATTTTAAGCTGGTGAAGTGGATCTAACTCTCCGGCTGTTGTCACTAAGCTCATTTACTTCGGGGCGGTCGCCGCTCAAAGTTTTTTTTCTTTGTTTTTTGCAGGTTTAACTGTCTCGGTGCCGCAGCAAACACTCCGCAACGTCAATCGATCTCATCGGGATGGAGTCATCGAGTCAAATGGTAAAACGGCTGAGAAGCCGGAGAATTCGGCACTGACCGGAGGTGAAAGGGTTAATGCGGTCACCGCCACAATGACATAATACAAGGACGTTAAAAAATATTAATCGCATCCCGAATAGCGGCTTCAGACGCCAAAGCTGCGTTACATTATTCATATTATTTACCTTCAGTATCATCCAATATTTATCAAGTGCCAACAATTTATGCTGCGCAGAACACCGAGAGAAATGTAAAGTTAACACAAGGATATTGAAGAGTCACTCCGGATTTATCAGTTTACCTGACAAGGTTCTTTAACCACTTGAGTATCGGCCTGTATTACACCCTCATTACCAGGGCATTGTTTCCAGTGTTGTGATAGTTTACACACCATCACAAGGCCACAGAGACTAAAGACCAGCTTGGTGAGGGGTCCTTCCCGGTATTGGAGGAATCACTGGAATCTAGCAGGTTCAAAATAAATCTGAGTATAAGGCAAAGCGGGGGAAATGGGAGAATTCAGAATCTGTGGTGTGTTTAGATATTTGGTCAGGGTCAAGGGTGACTAAGTAGAGTCAGGAAATAAGGAAATAGGTAAGAGGGTGGACGGGATTTGAGGATAAACTCAAGGCAAAAAGCTAAACAGATAATATACGGTTTGCCTTGTGGTGTTGGATTTGTATTTCTGTCCATCTGGTCCGGTGATTGACACAACTCAGTCCTGTCTTGCAGGCCAAGGGACTTGATTTTAGCTTAGCAACATTAAGGTCTCACCCTTCATCTTCTCTGACATCCACCAACCCCTCACCTGTCATTGTCTCCAACATCCACCAACCCCTCCCCCTTCGTCCTCTCCAACATCCACCAACCCTTCATCCTCTCCCTACAGCCACCAACCCTTCATCCTCTCCCTACAGCCACCAACCCTTCATCCTCTCCCTACAGGCACCACCCTTCATCCTCTCCCTACAGCCACCACCCTTCATCCTCTCCCTACAGCCACCAACCCTTCATCCTCTCCCTACAGCCACCAACCCCTCACCCTTCATCCTCTCCCACATCCACCAACTCCTCACCCTTCATCCTCTCCAACATCCACCAACCCTTCATCCTCTCCCTACAGCCACCAACCCTTCATCCTCTCCCTACAGCCACCAACCCTTCATCCTCTCCCTACAGCCACCAACCCCTCACCCTTCATCCTCTCCCACATCCACCAACTCCTCACCCTTCATCCTCTCCCACATCCACCAACCCTTCACCCTCTCCGACATCCACCAACCCCTCACCCTTCATCCTCTCCAACATCCACCAACCCTTCACCCTCTCCAACATCCACCAACCCCTCACCCTTCATCCTCTCCAACATCCACAAACCCTTCATCCTCTCCAACATCCACCAACCCCTCACCCTTCATCCTCTCCTACATCCACCAATCCCTCACCCTCTCCGACATCCACCAACCCCTCACCCTTCATCCTCTCCAACATCCACCAACCCCTCACCCTTCATCCTCTCCAACATCCACAAACCCTTCATCCTCTCCAACATCCACCAACCCTTCATCCTCTCCCTACAGCCACCAACCCTTCATCCTCTCCCTACAGCCACCAACCCTTCATCCTCTCCCTACAGCCACCAACCCCTCACCCTTCATCCTCTCCCACATCCACCAACTCCTCACCCTTCATCCTCTCCCACATCCACCAACCCTTCACCCTCTCCGACATCCACCAACCCCTCACCCTTCATCCTCTCCAACATCCACAAACCCTTCATCCTCTCCAACATCCACCAACCCTTCATCCTCTCCAACATCCACCAACCCTTCATCCTGTCCAATATCCACCAACCCTTCATCCTCTCCAACATCCACCAACCCTTCATCCTCTCCAACATCCACCAACTCCTCAACCCTTCAGAGAGTGGAGGTGATTTAAAGATCAACTCAAGGCAAACAGCTGAACAGATAAAATACGGTTTGCCTTGAGGCGTTGGATTTGTATTTTGGTCCACCTGGTCCTGAAATGGACACAAATCTGTCACACAGCACAGCCCTGTCTTGCAGGCCAGGGGACTCGATTTTAGTTTAGCAACATTAAGGTCTCACCCTTCATCCTCTCCAACATCCACCAACTCCTCACTCTTCATCCTTTTCAACATCCACCAACTCCTCACCCTTCATCCTCTCCAACATCCACCAACTCCTCACCCTTCATCCTCGCCAACATCCACCAACTCCTCGCCCTTCATCCTCGCCAACATTTACCAACCGTTCATCCTCTCCAACATCCACCAACTCCTCACGCTTTATCACCTCCAACATCCACTAATCATAATCCTTTATTATCCTTGAACATCAACCAACCCCCATTCTTTACCTTCAACCTGATAGTAGTTCAGTTTGTGTTCCTAAATTGACAAAATCTGAAAGCTGATCCCCTGGATCCCACCCACTTGCTCCTTTTCCCTGTTCCCATTAAAAACACTGGTAATTTTTTTTTTTAATGAACCCCTTACATTTAATGATTGATTTCTTTTCTTGTGACATCATTATCTTCTTTTGTAAAATGTACTTTGCCCAGGTGCTGTATCTCCGCAGGCGCTGCATGTCACCTCTACCAAATTTACTTGGGGGAAATAAGAACTACATTTCCCATGTTTCAAATGGGAATGCACTGATGCGGACAGCCGACCAATGGCCAATGATGGGTTGTGACCCGGTGCTGTGCAGATTGCATCGACCCACACCAGGAAGCGTGATGTAAGTATGCCCCCCCCCCCCTCTTCATCAGTAAACTACATAAAAGGAAAGGTGACTGGGAGTAATTCCTCCATACAGAAAATAGCAGTGCCTGGTGGCACAACACAGACGCTGACATAAACAGGAAGCATAAGGGACCTGTTTTGGGAGAGAATAACCAATAAATAGTTTTTGGAAACCAAGGAGAGCATTTTTCAACAAGGTAAGTAAGCATCAAGCTTGATACTGATATGCTTTCCTTCCTGGCTGTAGTACAGCTTGAAAGAGCAACACAGAGGTGACAGTAACATGGGCAGAAAATCCCCAGCTCCGACCGGGTGTTCAGGGGAGGGATGAATGATTTGGACACAAAGAAAAAATGGTCAGGGGAGGGGGGAAAAAAAAAATTTGGCACACAAAGAAAAAAAACATATGGTCAGGGGAGGGAAGAAGGATTTGGACATGCAATGAAAAATGTTCAGGGGAGGGGTGAATGAATGATTTGGACACAACGAAAAATGGTCAGGGGTGGGATGAATGATTTGGACACACAACAAAAAAATGGTCAGGGGAGGGATGAATGATTTGGACACACAACAAAAAAATGGTCAGGGGAGGGGTGAATGATTTGGACACAACGAAAAATGGTCAGGGGAGGGGTGAATGATTTGGACACACAATGAAAAAATGGTCAGGGGAGGGATGAATGATTTGGACACACAACGAAAAATGGTCAGGGGAGGGATGAATGATTTGGACACGCAACAAAAAAATGGTCAGGGGAGGGATGAATGATTTGGACACGATGAAAAATGGTCAGGGGAGGGATGAATGAATGATTTGGACACACAATGAAAAATGGTCAGGGGAGGGATGAATGATTTGAACAAAAAGAAACAAAAAAGAAAAAATGTTGGTTCTTACCCTTTGGCTACGCAAGGTTACTCCTGCCGATTTGAAATCTGGGAATCGGATACCCGCCGTTTCGGGAACAGCCTGAGAAAACAAAATAAGGATTAATAAGATGGAGAAAAAAAAAATAAAAATACAGAGGACACACACCACAACCAACAACAGGCAAAGAACTGGCTTCAGCAGTGTGACAGTGTCCTATGCGTGTGAAGGAAATCTCCGCTGCTCTCAAGCCAGATTACTCTCGTTGTGTCCTCTGCACCGGGTGCTGGGGATTATTGGAGCCGTCTGCGTTTCAACACATGAAGAGAAGAAGGGAACTCGCTGCACACCAAAGACGTCACACAGATTCTGACTTATTTTAAGATAAGAGTCTTTATGACAGCCCCCGCCCATGGGACCTCCCCTCTAATGCGTTTCACCTGAAAGGGCTTAGATGTAGAGGTTCTCTATGGAGTAGGCTTATTCTAATGAAACAAGTTAACATGGAGGTCCCTAGGACAGGGGCTGTCATAGTGACTGCTGGGTTCAAGTATATGGGAATCTGTGTGATGTCATCAGTGTGCAGAGAGTTCCTTTCTTCTCTTCAAGTATTGATGCCCTTCTATGGTCACCTGACCTTCTTTCTGTTCGACTCCAACAGACGCAAAGGCAGGAAGATTGCCTTTGGGAGCCGATCGAAAAGAAAGTTAGGTGACCCTGGCAAAAAAGACAAGAAGAGGGCAAGAAGTGTAGTTATGAATGTATTCCATTTATTAAAAGGAGAAAGGAGCTGTGATGCTCTGAAACGCGTAGCCACCTCCCTTTACTGCAGGATCACCCCAGTGTGATGTCACATTCCCATTTGTGCCCCCAGTGTGCTCCAGGGTGGTTCCGGACACTTCTGGGTTCATCTGTCAGCATCCAGTCCACAAAGCTGGCAGCTGCAGCCTCCAATGCAGCGGGAGATTATATCCCTGGGTACACCTTTTCCTTTTTGAAGAGCGAGTGCTTACTTTTATCAAGTTAGTTGTCAATTGTCTTTGAATAAATGGAATACATTTAATACTACACTTAGTTGCCGCCCTCTTGTCTTTTTGTATATCCACTGAGACCGATTCTATCTCTTGGGTTGAGCCACCATAAGTGGAATGGATATTTGTAATCATATTCTGCAGTGACTTTGGACATTTCTTACACATTGTAGTGATTATTGTTTGGGCTTTATCCTCTTTGTCCAGACTGTTTGAGTGACTAGGTGGTGCCTCGCCCCTTATGCCTAATTTATTCTTTACCGTTCAGGTGTCCCCAGCAAGACATCAACACTTGAAGAGAAGAAAGGAACTCTCTGCACACTGACGTCACACAGATTCCGATTTATTTGAAGCCAACGATCTCTGCCCTCGGGACCGCCCCTCTAACATGTTTCACCCAAAAGGGCTTACTTTTATAGATTCTCTAGGTGGTTTATTGCAATGAAACTCATTAGTGGGAGGTCCTGAGGGCAAGGACAGCGATCGTTGGCTTCAAATGAGTGGGAATCTATGTGATGTCATCAGTGTGCAGACAGTTCCTTTCTTCTCTAAGTCTCGATGTCCTATTGGGGGTCACCTGACCTTCGTTCTGATTGGCTCCGACAGGCAAATAAAGGCGGGAAGTTTGCCTTTGGGAGCGGATCAGAATGAACGTCAGGTGACCTCAGCAGGACATCAACACTTGAAGAGAAGAAAGTAACTGTCTGCACACGGATAACATCACACATATTCTGATTTATTTGAAGCCAGTGATCACTACAGTCCCTGCCCACTAACGCGTTTTACCTCAACCACGGTTTAAGGGGTTGTAAGCCCTCCCGGTTTTTCACCTCAATGCACTGAGATGAAAAACCTATTGTAGTGCATCAGCCCCCCCCCCCCATATTTTACTCACCAGAGCCCATTCGTTCCCACGCCGGAGACGCGCACACCCTCTCTGACCGGTGTCTCGGCTCTTGATTTGATAGATTGATAGCAGCGCAGCCATTGGCTCCCACTGCTTTCAATCAAATCCAATGATGCGGGAGACGTGGGGGGGCGGTGCCGAGTCCTGCTGTCTGCGCCTATGGGTGCAGAACCAGGACACGGAAGCGCGCCCGCACGGGTGACCAGAAAGAGCGCTTCCCTGACGGGTCACTTGATGAAGGGAAGAGCCAGGAGCGCCACGGAGGGACCCCAGAAGAGGAGGATCGGGGCCACTCTGTGCAAAACCATTACAGAGGAGGGAAGTATGATATGTTTGTTATTTTAAAAGAAAAAGAAAAAGGGAACCTTTAGTGTCCCTTTTAATAAGGAGTCCCCCAGCCTACGCCGCTGTCATTCTCAACACCGAGCGGAGAGGGGGAGGCAGGGTGGTAATAAGATGAGTGAGGGAGGCATTGGATGGAGGATGGGAGCGGGAGCAAACGGCAGATACATTTTCATATTAACCAGCATGTGGTTGGTGGCCAGGACCGCCCCTGTATCCTAGCCACCAATCAGCTGGTTAATCTTGGAAAGTTAAAGGAGTTGTAAAGGCAGAAGGTGCATTCTATGTATGAAGATAAAAAGCCTTCTGTGTGCAGCAGCCCCCCTAATACTTACCTGAGCCCCATCTCTGTCCACGAGTGTCTCAGCCATCTGAGACTCTCCCTCCTGATTGGCTGAGATACAGCAGCGCGACGCCATGGACTCCTGCTGCTGTCAAAGTCAGTCAGCCAATCAGTAGAGGGGGGGGGGTGGCTGCAGCTCTGTGTCTGAATGGGCACAGGGAGCTGACACAGCTTGGGTGCCCCCATAGCAAGCTGCTTGCAGTGGTGGCACTCATGAGGAGGGAGGGACCAGGAGCACCCAAAAGGGACCCGAGAAGAGGAGAATCAGGGCTGCTCTGTGCAAATCCATTACACAGAGGAGGTAATTATAACATGTTGGGAAAAAAAAGACAGACTTTACAATCACTAACTCGTGCAGCTCCCGCCCTCCATCCAATGCAGAGCTGTGGTTCCCGCACTCAGCCTATTACCCATCCAACCTCCCACTCTCCGCCTATTACCCATCCAACCTCCCACTCTCCGCTTATTACCCATCCTGCCTCCCACTCTCCGCCCATTACCCATCCTACCTCCCACTCTCCGCCCATTACCCATCCTGCCTCCCACTCTCCGCTTATTACCCATCCTGCCTCCCACTCTCCGCCTATTACCCATCCTACCTCCCACTCTCCGCCTATTACCCATCCTACCTCCCACTCTCCGCCCATTACCCATCCTACCTCCCACTCTCCGCCTATTACCCATCCTACCTCCCACTCTCCGCTTATTACCCATCCTGCCTCCCACTCTCCGCCTATTACCCATCCAACCTCCCACTCTCCGCCTATTACCCATCCTACCTCCCACTCTCCGCTTATTACCCATCCCACCTCCCACTCTCCGCCCATTACCCATCCCACCTCCCACTCTCCGCTCATTACCCATCCTACCTCCCACTCTCCGCTTATTACCCATCCTACCTCCCACTCTCCGCC
The DNA here is from genome assembly GCA_037952925.1 of Lithobates clamitans. Lineage (NCBI taxonomy): Eukaryota > Metazoa > Chordata > Amphibia > Anura > Ranidae > Lithobates > Lithobates clamitans. The sequence goes on along the minus strand of JBBGZY010003030.1, from coordinate 36,718 downwards.
CATTACCCATCCTACCTCCCACTCTCCGCCTATTACCCATCCAACCTCCCACTCTCCGCTTATTACCCATCCAACCTCCCACTCTCCGCCTATTACCCATCCAACCTCCCACTCTCCGCTTATTACCCATCCCACCTGCCACCCCCGCTCATTACCCATCCTACCTCCCACTCTCCGCCCATTACCCATTCTACCTCCCACTCTCCGCCCATTACCCATCCTACCTCCCACTCTCCGCCCATTACCCATCCTACCTCCCACTCTCCGCCCATTACCCATCCTACCTCCCACTCTCCGCCTATTACCCATCCTACCTCCCACTCTCCGCTTATTACCCATCCTACCTCCCACTCTCCGCTTATTACCCATCCTACCTCCCACTCTCCGCTTTTTACCCATCCTACCTCCCGCTCTCCGCTTTTTACCCATCCTACCTCCCGCTCTCCGCTTATTACCCATCCTACCTCCCACTCTCCGCTTTTTACCCATCCTACCTCCCGCTCTCCGCTTTTTACCCATCCTACCTCCCGCTCTCCGCTTATTATCCATCCTACCTCCCGCTCTCCGCTTATTACCATCCTACCTCCCACTCTCCGCTTATTACCATCCTACCTCCCACTCTCCGCTTATTACCAACCTACCTCCCACTCTCCGCTTATTACCCATCCCACCTCCCACTCTCCGCTTATTACCCATCCCACCTCCCACTCTCCGCTTATTACCCATCCCACCTCCCACTCTCCGCTTATTACCAATCCTACCTCCCACTCTCCGCCTATTACCATCCTACCTCCCACTCTCCACTTATTACCCTCCTACCTCCCACTCTCCACTTATTACCCATCCAACCTCCCACTCTCCGCTTATTACCCATCCTGCCTCCCACTCTCCGCCCATTACCCATCCTACCTCCCACTCTCCGCTTATTACCCATCCCACCTCCCACTCTCCGCCTATTACCATCCTACCTCCCACTCTCCGCTTATTACCCATCCTACCTCCCACTCTCCACTTATTACCCATCCCACCTCCCACTCTCCGCTTATTACCCATCCTACCTCCCACTCTCCGCCTATTACCCATCCCACCTCCCACTCTCCGCTTATTACCATCCTACCTCCCACTCTCCACTTATTACCCATCCCACCTCCCACTCTCCACTTATTACCCATCCTACCTCCCACTCTCCACTTATTACCCATCCTACCTCCCACTCTCCGCCTATTACCCATCCTGCCTCCCACTCTCCGCTTATTACCCATCCTACCTCCCACTCTCCGCTTATTACCCATCCCACCTCCCACTCTCCGCTTATTACCCACCCTACCTCCCACTCTCCGCTTATTACCCATCCAACCTCCCACTCTCCGCCTATTACCCATCCCACCTCCCACTCTCCGCTTATTACCCATCCTACCTCCCACTCTCCGCTTATTACCCATCCTACCTCCCACTCTCCGCTTATTACCCATCCTACCTCCCACTCTCCGCTTATTACCCATCCTACCTCCCACTCTCCGCTTATTACCCATCCTACCTCCCACTCTCCGCTTATTACCCATCCTACCTCCCACTCTCCGCCTATTACCCATCCAACCTCCCACTCTCCGCCTATTACCCATCCAACCTCCCACTCTCTGCTTATTACCCATCCTACCTCCCACTCTCTGCCCATTACCCATCCTACCTCCCACTCTGCGCCCATTACCCATCCTACCTCCCACTCTCCGCTTATTACCCATCCTGCCTCCCACCCTCTATTACCATCCTACCTCCCACTCTCCGCCTATTACCCATCCCACCTCCCACTCTCCACTTATTACCCATCCCACCTCCCACTCTCTGCTTATTACCCATCCTACCTCCCACTCTCCACTTATTACCCATCCTACCTCCCACCCTCTATTACCATCCTACCTCCCACTCTCCACTTATTACCATCCTACCTCCCACTCTCCGCCTATTACCCATCCTACCTCCCACTCTCTGCTTATTACCCATCCCACCTCCCACTCTCCACTTATTACCCATCCTACCTCCCACTCTCCGCCTATTACCCATCCCACCTCCCACTCTCCGCCTATTACCCATCCTACCTCCCACTCTCCGCTTATTACCATCCTACCTCCCACTCTCCGCTTATTACCCACCCTACCTCCCACTCTCCGCTTATTACCCATCCCACCTCCCACTCTCCGCTTATTACCCATCCCACCTCCCACTCTCCGCTTATTACCCATCCCACCTCCCACTCTCCACTTATTACCCATCCCACCTCCCACTCTCCGCTTATTACCCTCCTACCTCCCACTCTCCGCTTATTACCCATCCTACCTCCCACTCTCTGTTCGGTCTTGTAGTCTTTACTGTTTTTAGTACATAAAAAAACTGACAGGGGTTTTAACCCTTCCCTATTCTGTCCAGAACTTTAAAACACACTTTTTTTTTTTACCACCCTCATCGCTCACTATTCAGGCTACTTATAGAAGACAAAGCGATTGCCCATCACACGCCCCGTACAGTCTTACACACACATGCACACCAACTGATCGTTCATTTCCGACAGACCTGAAAGATGTGATTAACCCCTGATAGGCTGCAGACGCCCTACAGCCGAACCGAGTTACTTGGCTCGATAGCCGTTTGATTGCAGCCATTAAACACCCAGAAAGGGAGCTCAGGGGAGCAGCCTCGTCCTTGCTATTGATTCAAGGTTTCCTGATTGCCCCCTGAGCGTAAACAGAGCGGCCGTGGAGGGCTCTTAGCATGCACGCTGCACAAGGGCGGCCTGACACTTGTCAATGATTTTATGCCAGCACCCATCAGGAAGAAGCCATCGCCTCCAGACACGCACGAGGTGTTAATTCCAGATATCTGCAAAAAAACAAATACCCGACAACCTGGCACACGCAATGAGACGATGCACCGGGGCGGCGCCGAACACGGAGAACACATGCTCCAAGATGAAGAATTACACCTCCCAGAATACAATTACAGGCATCAGATAATAAACACTATTAGATTGTAAGCTCCTGTGAGCAAGGCCCTCAGAACCCTCTTGTATTGTAACTCTACTGTCTTCCCTTTTCTTATTGTAAAGTGCCGAGCAAACAGCTGGCGCTACATAAATCCTGTATAATAATAATAATATACAATATCTCACAAAAGTACACCCCTCACATTTCTGTAAATCTTTTCTTCTATCTTTTCATGTGACAACACTGAAGAAATGACACTTGTCTACAATGTAAAGTAGTGAGTGTACAGCTTGTATAACAGTGTAAATTTGCTGTCCCCTCAAAATAACTCAACACACAGCCATTAATGTCTAAACCGCTGGCAACAAAAGTCAGGACACACCTAAGTGAAAATCTCCAAATTGGGCCCAATTAGCCATTTTCCCTCCCCGGTGTCATGTGACTCGTTAGTGTTACAAGGTCTCAGGTGTGAATGGGGAGCAGGTGTGTTAAATTTGGTGTTATCGCTCTCACTCTCTCATACTGGTCACTGGAAGATCAACATGGCACCTCATGGCAAAGAACTCTCTGAGGATCTGAGAAAAAAAAAAAAGAATCGTAGCTCTACATAAAGATGGTGGCCACACAAAATATTATGTAGAGCAACAATTAATTTTCTTCAGATCCTCAGAGAGTTCTTTGCCATGAGGTGCCATGTTGTACTTCCAGTGACCAGTAAAGGAAAAAAAAAATCTAATTTCGTCATAAAAATTTAGGCCAATATGTATCCTGCTATAAACAAAAAGACAGCTAATTTTGAAAAAAAAAAAAAAAACAAACAAAAAAACTTTTTTACTTTCTGCTGTTTTTCCTTTTTTTTTTTTTTTTTATTGGATTTATGTTTTATAGCAGAAAGTAATATTGTTTTTTTTTTTTTTTTTTTTTAATTGTCGCTTTATTTATAGCGCAAAAAATAAAAACCGCAGAGGTGATCAAATACCACCAAAAGAAAGCTTTATTTGTGGGAAAAAAGGGCATCAATCTTTTGTTTGGGTACAGCGTCGCACGGCCGCGCAATTGTCAGTTAAATCGACGCATCGCCGTAGCGCAAAAAATGGCCTGGCCATTAAGGGGGCAAATCCTTCCGGAGGGCGAGCGGTTAAAGGGAAACTCCAATACGTCAGAACACATTTCAGGGTTTTATAATGTAACATTTGAAACGTTTTTGATGTGACTTTAATTTTTTACATTTTTACTCTTCCATATTTTAAACAAAAGCTTAAGTTTTTTTTTTTAATCAAAATAATAAAATAATATTAAACAATAACAAACACGGCTCTGTAATGGTTTTGCACAGAGTGGCCCCCAAACCTCCTCTTCTGAGGTCCCCTGCCAGTGCTCTGGGTTCCTGTTCTCGGAAAGGAAGGCGCTTTCTATTGGGGGGGGGGCGCACCTGAAGGCTTGGTCCCAAGCCAGGCTGTGTGCAGCTATTGACGCACACAGTGCGACTCAGCCCCACACCCCTTGCTCTCAGGATTAGATTGACAGCAGCAGGAGCCAATAGCTGCAGACAGGCACAGCACTGGATTGAGATGGTGCTCAGGTAAGTATACGGGGGGGGATAGTTTTTTTTATCTTAATGCAGGCAATTCATGAAGGTAAAAAACATTCAGGATTTAGAACCATTTCGTTACACTTAAATGGGTTAAATCACCTTCACCATAAAAACTGCCTGTGCAGGTAAGTGGTCACCTGTAGATGAAGAACAAACTGTGAAGCTCTGATCAAAGTTACTGTAAATAATGCCCCTGTTATAGGTGCAAACCACTTACATACCTCCTGAAGCCTGCCTGAAAATCTCCCAGAGATGGCTTATTGCTAGGATGTTGCCAAGACACTCCCCAGCCTAGTGAAGCCCCATCGAGCCTGTCCTCTCTCTCTCCCCTGCTGCAGTAGCACTGAGTGGAGTGATGCTGCCATGGAGGAGATAGCGAGACACACATGTGCGCGGGTTTGGTAGCTCGCTTTTATAATGGCGGGGGGGAGGGGTGGTGAGCAATTAAAGGCTCTGAGTGTCTTATCTATGTCTTAGCTACAAGGCAGGATTGGGTTTATGGGATCTCTGGGAGTTTTTCAGTCAGTCTTCGGGAGGTATGTGCATAAAATGTCCTAGACGGATAGGAAGGGCGTTATCCAGCTTTAGTCAGAGCTGCACCTTTTGTTTTTTCACTAGAGAACCACCCCCCCCCCTTACCTGTATAGGCATTTTTTTTGGTTTTTTTTTGTAAATGTAAATTAACCTTTCAAAGCCCAAATACAGGAATTTAACCCCTTCCATACCGGACCTATTCGGACACTTCTCTTCTACATGTAAAAATCATTTTTTTTGCTAGAAAATTACTCAGAACCCCCAAACATTATATATGTTGTTTTTTTTTTTTGGCAGAGATCCTAGAGCAGGGGTCTTCAAACTACGGCCCTCCAGTTGTTCAAGAACTACAATTCCCATCATGCCAAGTCATGTCTGAGAATGTCAGAGTTTTACAATGCCTCATGGGAAGTGTAGTTCCGCATCAGCTGGAGGGCCGTAGTTTGAGGATCCCGGTCCTAGAGAATAAAATGGCAAATGTTGTGACTTTTTATGTCACACGGTATTTGTGCAACAATTTTTCAAACACGTTTAAAAAAAAAAAAAAAAAAGTTTCATGAATTAAAAAAAAACAAAAAACAAAAAAACAACAAAACAGTAAAATTAGCCCAATTTTTATATAATGTGAAAGATGATGTTACGCGGAGTAAATAGATACCAAACATATCACACTTTAACATTTTGAACGCTCTTGGAATGGCGCCGAACTCTGGTACCCAAAAATCTCCATAGGTGACGCTTTACATTTTTTTTTTTTTTTTTACAGGTTACATGCTTAGAGTTACAGAGGAGGTCTAGTGCTAGAATTATTGCTCTCGCTCTAACGCCCGCCTGATCTCTATGATCAACTTCCGTCAGCGACCGATTTGTTCCCCAGCTCGCCGATTGCACGGGCGGGATCGGAGAAGCACCGGAGGGCGGCGGATGAGAGGGGAATGTCCCCTCACACTGGTCCATTGCGCTTCTCTTTTGGTGTTAAAAATCCTGCTAGCTGCGTTTTTGGTTAAAAAAAAAAAAAAAAAAAAGAAACGCAAAAAAAAAAAAAAAAAAAAATACCTCCCCCCATTGAAATGCATTGAAAACGTAACTGAGTTACGTTTTTGATGTTACGTGACCTATGAAAAACAAACCATGAAGCACAGTAAAATCGGCACAAAATCGCGGGGAATAAATAAATAAATTAATAAAAGTCGCTGTGAATTTGCAGTAAAAACACAGCAACTTCATGCCAAAAAAAAAATCGCATGCGTTTTCAGCGCCTATTTCTCCTATGCCAATTATTTTCTCTTATTTTCGATACGCCGATAATGCCATTTTTCACCCGAAATGTTTCAGCAGCTAAAATTTCTGTACATCTCTCGTTACTAATGTAGTAATTTTCAGATACACCCCCGATATCTTCCGATGAAGCCGGTCTTCGGGTCTGGGGAACGTACAGAACGGATCGGTGTCTTTAACCTCAGCAACTATGTAACTTTGTATGGAGATTGAATCTCCTCCCACTGTAGACAAGACATTCACATTACCAAAAAAAAAAAAAAAAAAAGGGGGGAATGGCTGCCGATGTCGCGTCATCGCGGTGTAATGCATTGTACAGATCCAGCGTGTCGCAGTGCGGGGCGGCGGGTATCTGAGGATTATATATGGAGGTACGATGGCGACGCCATTGCTGTGCACACCGACATGAACCTTTTTATGTGTTCTGTGATTCTTTTTAATATTCATCAGTAATCAAAAAAAAACATTATTTTTTTTTATTATAAATTATAATTTTATAATACAATTTTATAATAAAAGGTTTTTCTCACACAGATTCAATTGCTCTCTTTCTTGAGATTGCATAATGTATGAACTTTAAAGGGGTCGTAAACCGTCGAGGTTTTTCACCACAAAGTATTCTATGCATTGAGGTGAAAAAACCTCCTGTAATGCTAACCCCACCCCCAGCCCCCGTTTTACTTACCTGAACCCCCTCTATCATGTCCCGGGGATGAGCACACCAGCAAAAGCCAGTGTCTCGGGTCCTGATTGGATGGATTGATAGCAGCACGTGGGGGGGGGGGGGGGTGGGAATGACATACCGCGCCATGACGGAAGTCCAGAAGAAAAACAGCAGAAAAGGTACTAAAAAGTCAAAAAACAAAAAAAAAAAATATATAGATAGAGAGATCTTTATATTTTATTTATTAATTTTTTGACTTTTTAGTACCTTGGATGGTTCGGCTCGGGGTGCCGACATTGCAGACAGATAAGTGACCTTATATTAAAATGTCAGCAGCTACAGTATTTGTACAGGATTTGTAGCTGCTGACTTTTCATTTCTCTTTTCCCAGGCTGGAACTCCGCTATAATGGCCTCCCAGTCTTAGTCCGGAGGGTTCAATATTGAGTTGGCTCCGCCCTTTGCAGCTATAACAGCGTCGCTCATCCATGTCTTTAAAGTTCATGTATGTGTCCCAATACTTTTGACAATATAGTTTATATACACCCAAAATGCACTGAGAAACTGACTTTCATTATCATAACAAGTTCACTTCATTCAGGGGAAAGAAGGGCAATAAAACAGGCACTTCATAGGAAGGTGTAGACTATTATGCTACTATTATATTTTCAGTGAATACATAAAAGGGAAGTTCTATAAGAAGATTTTAGTACACTTCAGGTGAGCGGATCCTCCAAACCTCCAATGCAAAATCCTCAGGAGTTGGTCCATCAAGGTAAATCAGTAATAAAAATAAAAAACGAATCACCAAATTCCGGGCTGCAGAAACTTTTCTAGTTTAATAAATAGCAGCGGCTGTCAGAGGTAATGCTCTGGCGCAAGAGGCGGTGATGACCCCTCCTGCTCTGGAAAAGAGGCGGTGATGACCCCTCCTGCTCTGGAAAAGAGGCGGTGATGACCCCTCCTGCTCTGGAAAAGAGGCGGTGATGAGCCCTCCTGCTCTGGAAAAGAGGCGGTGATGAGCCCTCCTGCTCTGGTACTAGAGGTGGGGATGACCCCTGCTGCTCTGGTACTAGAGGTGGGGATGACCCCTGCTGCTCTGGTACAAGAGGCGGGGATGACCCCTGCTGCTCTGGTACAAGAGGTGGGGATGACCCCTGCTGCTCTGGCACAAGAGGCGGGGATGACCCCTGCTGCTCTAGTACAAGAGGCGGTGATGACCCCTGCTGCTCTGGTACTAGAGGTGGGGATGACCCCTGCTGCTCTGGTACAAGAGGCGGGGATGACCCCTGCTGCTCTAGTACAATTGGCGGTGATGACCCCTGCTGCTCTGGTACAAGAGGCGGGGATGACCCCTGCTGCTCTGGTACAAGAGGTGGGGATGACCCCTGCTGCTCTGGTACAAGAGGTGGGGATGACCCCTGCTGCTCTGGTACAAGAGGCGGGGATGACCCCTGCTGCTCTAGTACAATTGGCGGGGATGACCCCTGCTGCTCTGGTACAAGAGGCGGTGATGACCCCTGCTGCTCTGGTACAAGAGGCGGGGATGACCCCTGCTGCTCTGGTACAAGAGGCGGGGATGACCCCTGCTGCTCTGGCACAAGAGGCGGGGATGACCCCTGCTGCTCTGGTACAAGAGGCGGGGATGACCCCTGCTGCTCTGGTACAAGAGGCGGGGATGACCCCTGCTGCTCTGGTACAAGAGGCGGGGATGACCCCTGCTGCTCTGGCACAAGAGGCGGGGATGACCCCTGCTGCTCTGGTACAAGAGGCGGGGATGACCCCTGCTGCTCTGGTATAGGACATTAAGGTGCCCCCTACCTCTCCTGCTATGTAGTATTATGAAGAAAAGTTTCTGACGCCCCCAGTGTGGCGACTCTTTTCTCATGACGGCCGGACCGGTGTGGGGGACAGAAACACACAAAATAAATAAGAAAAGGAAGAAGAGAAATCTTACGGGTTTCTCGGATTCCTTCTTCTGCGGCAGTTTCTTCTTGGTAGCCTTCCGTTCGGCGCGCCGCAGTTCGGTGGTGGTGTCGGCGGCGGTGATAAGTTTCTGCAGGTCCTGCGTCTTCTTCTCTCTCTCCTTCTTCCTGCTCTCGATTTTCCGCAGCTCTTGGATAAGGTATTCCTCCTCTGACACCTACAGGAAGAGAGCCGCAACTACACGTTAGACATATAGAGAGAAGCGATGTGCAGAGGGCGCCCCCTAGTGGAAGAAATCCTCTCATTGGTATAACTACTGTATAGTGAAAAATCATAAAAGGTGGATTTGTTTTTTTGTTTTGTTATTTTAAATATACCAGGGAAGCTTCTGGGGGAGTAGGGAGACGGGTGGCATAAAAATCTGCCTGAACTCTAACATTCTTGCAGTCACAGCATTACATTGTTTGCAAAACTTACACGTCTATTCCTAGATGTCCACAGGGGGAACTTCAAGATCCTGTAAACAGGTAATATGCACTTACACAGTTGATTATTTTGTTTTCCTGGATCTGAATACCAACTCAGCCGGAAACTGTGTATAAAGGTGGAGTCTTCAACTCAGCACAGGGATGGTGGGAACCCCTCATAATGGGCACAGCGGGTGTACAGACCCGGGAACTCAGCACAGGGATGGTGGGAACCCCTCATAATGGGCACAGCGGGTGTACAGACCCGGGAACTCAGCACAGGGATGGTGGGAACCCCTCATAATGGGCACAGCGGGTGTACAGACCCCGGAACTCAGCACAGGGATGGTGAGAACCTCTCATAATGGGCACAGCGGGTGTACAGACCCGGGAACTCAGCACAGGGATGGTGAGAACCCCTCATAATGGGCACAGCGGGTGTACAGACCCGGGAACTCAGCACAGGGATGGTGGGAACCCCTCATAATGGGCACAGCGGGTGTACAGACCCGGGAACTCAGCACAGGGATGGTGGGAACCCCTCATAATGGGCACAGCGGGGGTGTACAGACCCGGGAACTCAGCACAGGGATTGGGGGAACCCCTCATAATGGGCACAGTGGGTGTACAGACCCGGGAACTCAGCACAGGGATGGTGAGAACCCCTCATAATGGGCACAGCGGGTGTACAGACCCGGGAACTCAGCACAGGGATGGTGGGAACCCCTCATAATGGGCACAGCGGGTGTACAGACCCGGGAACTCAGCACAGGGATGGTGGGAACCCCTCATAATGGGCACAGCGGGTGTACAGACCCGGGAACTCAGCACAGGGATGGTGAGAACCCCTCATAATGGGCACAGCGGGTGTATAGACCCGGGAACTCAGCACAGGGATGGTGGGAACCCCTCATAATGGGCACAGCGGGTGTACAGACCCGGGAACTCAGCACAGGGATGGTGGAAACCCCTCATAATGGGCACAGCGGGTGTACAGACCCGGGAACTCAGCACAGGGATGGTGAGAACCCCTCATAATGGGCACAGCGGGTGTACAGACCCGAGAACTCAGCACAGGGATGGTGGGAACCCCTCATAATGGGCACAGCGGGTGTACAGACCCGGGAACTCAGCACAGGGATGGTGAGAACCCCTCATAATGGGCACAGCGGGTGTACAGACCCGAGAACTCAGCACAGGGATGGTGGGAACCCCTCATAATGGGCACAGCGGGTGTACAGACCCGGGAACTCAGCACAGGGATGGTGAGAACCCCTCATAATGGGCACAGCGGGTGTACAGACCCGGGAACTCAGCACAGGGATGGTGGGAACCCCTCATAATGGGCACAGCGGGTGTACAGACCCGGGAACTCAGCACAGGGATGGTGAGAACCCCTCATAATGGGCACAGCGGGTGTATAGACCCGGGAACTCAGCACAGGGATGGTGGGAACCCCTCATAATGGGCACAGCGGGTGTACAGACCCGGGAACTCAGCACAGGGATGGTGGAAACCCCTCATAATGGGCACAGCGGGTGTACAGACCCGGGAACTCAGCACAGGGATGGTGGAAACCCCTCATAATGGGCACAGCGGGTGTACAGACCCGGGAACTCAGCACAGGGATGGTGGGAACCCCTCATAATGGGCACAGCGGGTGTACAGACCCGGGAACTCAGCACAGGGATGGTGAGAACCTCTCATAATGGGCACAGCGGGTGTACAGACCCGGGAACTCAGCACAGGGATGGTGGGAACCCCTCATAATGGGCACAGCGGGTGTACAGACCCGGGAACTCAGCACAGGGATGGTGAGAACCCCTCATAATGGGCACAGCGGGTGTACAGACCCGGGAACTCAGCACAGGGATGGTGGGAACCCCTCATAATGGGCACAGCGGGTGTATAGACCCGGGAACTCAGCACAGGGATGGTGGGAACCCCTCATAATGGGCACAGCGGGTGTACAGACCCGGGAACTCAGCACAGGGATGGTGGAAACCCCTCATAATGGGCACAGCGGGTGTACAGACCCGGGAACTCAGCACAGGGATGGTGGAAACCCCTCATAATGGGCACAGCGGGTGTACAGACCCGGGAACTCAGCACAGGGATGGTGGGAACCCCTCATAATGGGCACAGCGGGTGTACAGACCCGGGAACTCAGCACAGGGATGGTGAGAACCTCTCATAATGGGCACAGCGGGTGTACAGACCCGGGAACTCAGCACAGGGATGGTGAGAACCCCTCATAATGGGCACAGCGGGTGTACAGACCCGGGAACTCAGCACAGGGATGGTGGGAACCCCTCATAATGGGCACAGTAGGTGTACAGACCTGAGAACTCAGCACAGGGATGGTGGGAACCCTCATAATGGGCACAGCGGGTGTACAGACCCAGGAACTCAGCACAGGGATGGTGGGAACCCCTCATAATGGGCACAGCGGGTGTACAGACCCAGGAACTCAGCACAGGGATGGTGAGAACCCCTCATAATGGGCACAGCGGGTGTACAGACCCAGGAACTCAGCACAGGGATGATGGGAACCCCTCATAATGGGCACAGCGGGTGTACAGACCCGGGAACTCAGCACAGGGATGGTGGGAACCCCTCATAATGAGCACAGCGGGTGTGCAGACCTGGGAACTCAGCACAGGGATGGTGAGAACCCCCCATAATGGGCACAGCGGGTGTACAGACCTGGGAACTCAGCACAGGGATGGTGGAACTCCTCATAATGGGCACAGCGGGTGTACAGACCCGGGAACTCAGCACAGGGATGGTGGGAACCCCTCATAATGGGCACAGCGGGTGTACAGACCTGGGAACTCAGCACAGGGATGGTGGGAACCCCTCATAATGGGCACAGCGGGTGTACAGACCCGGGAACTCAGCACAGGGATGGTGGGAACCCCTCATAATGGGCACAGCGGGTGTACAGACCCAGGAACTCAGCACAGGGATGGTGGGAACCCCTCATAATGGGCACAGCGGGTGTACAGACCTGGGAACTCAGCACAGGGATGGTGGGAACCCCTCATAATGGGCACAGCGGGTGTACAGACCCGGGAACTCAGCACAGGGATGGTGGGAACTCCTCATAATGGGCACAGCGGGTGTACTAACCTGGGAACTCAGCACAGGGATGGTGGGAACCCCTCATAATGGGCACAGCGGGGGTACAGACCCGGGAACTCAGCACAGGGATGGTGGAAACCCCTCATAATGGGCACAGTGGGTGTACAGACCTGGGAACTCAGCACAGGGATGGTGGGAACCCCTCATAATGGGCACAGCGGGTGTACAGACCTGGGAACTCAGCACAGGGATGGTGGGAACCCCTCATAATGGGCACAGCGGGTGTACAGACCCGGGAACTCAGCACAGGGATGGTGGGAACCCCTCATAATGGGCACAGCGGGTGTACAGACCCGGGAACTCAGCACAGGGATGGTGGGAACCCCTCATAATGGGCACAGCGGGTGTACAGACCCAGGAACTCAGCACAGGGATGGTGGGAACCCCTCATAATGGGCACAGCGGGTGTACAGACCTGGGAACTCAGCACAGGGATGGTGGGAACCCCTCATAATGGGCACAGCGGGTGTACAGACCCGGGAACTCAGCACAGGGATGGTGGGAACTCCTCATAATGGGCACAGCGGGTGTACTAACCTGGGAACTCAGCACAGGGATGGTGGGAACCCCTCATAATGGGCACAGCGGGGGTACAGACCCGGGAACTCAGCACAGGGATGGTGGAAACCCCTCATAATGGGCACAGTGGGTGTACTAACCTGGGAACTCAGCACAGGGATGGTGGGAACCCCTCATAATGGGCACAGCGGGGGTACAGACCCGGGAACACTGTCAGGAAGGTTTAGCTCTCCAGCCTCCACCAAGCACTGCACTATCTATTTCAGGTGGAGTGACTCTAACGTGAAGATTTTCTGGGAACTGCAGAGCGGAGTCTGATTTCTGGCGGAGGAGCGCGGAGGGAATTTGGAGCCGCTGTATGCCGGAGTTTGTAGTGATAACGTGAATGACCTTCCTGATCCGAAACCTCCTTTCCGCTTTATTGAGCAAAGAACCGACTCCAGCCCGCAGGTTCAGGTAACTTTGTACTCGAGTTCAGTGGAATGGGAGACGCTGGGTCGGGAGGCCGGCGCAGTGCCGGGAGAAGTTCTTTCAAACACCAGCAGAAGAAAAAAAAAAACGCATGAGAGTGCGCGGTGCCATGATGAGCAATGGTGAGCCTCACACTGCCCAGCAGGGAAAGGGTTATCAGGACAGATTAACTCCTCCATCCCCCAATACTGGAAATATGAGGCATCTAACGCCAATTCTCATTCTAGAAAATAGAAAACAGATCAAAATGTTTAAACTAAGAAAATGGACCACTTTAGGGAAAAAAACGTGAAAAAAAAAAAAAAATCGGGCGATTGTGAAATTGGTGGCCGCAACAAGTCTCAAAAAAGTTGGGACAGGGCAACAAAAAAGCCAATAAAGTAAGTGGTACTAACAAGAAGAGCTGGAAGAACATTTGTAACCAATTTGATTGGGTATAAAAAGAGCATCTTAGAGACGTCTCAGAAGTAAAAAAATGGGATGCGGGTCACCGATCTGTGAAGAGCTGCATCTAAAAATTGTCCAACAATTTCAGAATAATGTTCCTCAATGTAAAATAGCAAAGACTTTAAATCTATCATCTACAATACATGTCATCAAAAGATTGAAAATCTGGAGAAATCTCTGTGTGAAGGGACGAAGCTGAAACCCAATATTAGATGGTGGTGAACTTCAGGCCCTCAGACGGCACTGCACTACAAAACAGGCATGATTGTGTGATGGACATCACTGCATGGACTCAGGAATACTTCCACAAATCACTGTCTGTGAACACAGCTCGCCGTGCCATCCAGAAATACAAGGTAAAGTTCTATCATGGAAAGAAGAAGCCATATCTGAACATGATCCAGAAATGCCGCCATCGTCTCTGGGCCAAAAGGCATGTAAAATGGTCTGTAACAAAGTGAAAAACTGTTCTCTGAGCCAAAGCCCATGATAAATGGTCTTTCACAAAGTGGAAAAAAATTGTTCAGCGGTCAGACGAAAGGAAATTTGACATTTTTGGCAACCATGGGCCTCCAGACGAAAGAGAAGAGGAACCTTCTGGCTTGTTATCAGCACTCAGTTCAGAAGCCAGCACCTCTAAAAGGTATTTGGAGGGGGGGGGGTGTATTACTGTGTATGGAATGAGCAGCTTGCACATCTGGAAAAGCTCCATCAATGCTGAACAATATCTCCAGGTTTTATAGCAGCATATGCTCCCATCCAGACAATGTCTTTTTTAAAGGAAGGCCCTTCATATTTCAGCAGGACAATGCTAAACCGTGCAATGCATCCATGACAACAGCATGGCTTCCCAGTAGAAGAGTCCGGGGGCTTCACTGGCTGGCATGCAGTCCAGATCTTTCAACTATAGAAAAGATGGGAAATTTTGACAAAGCCCCAGGACTGTTGAGCAGTTAGAATCCTATATCAGGCAAGAATGGGACAACGTTCCTCTCCCAAAACTACAGCAATTGGTCTCCTCAGTTCTCAGGACTCCCACGCAGAAGCCAAGAAATGGGCAAATCCTGGACTCAAGAGTCCAAGTCTGGGAGAAGGAAGAGTGTTCACATTTTCATCTAGGAAATCCAACAGAACCGTTGCAAGGTCTGGCTGGTCTATACAGGCATACCCCACTTAAGTACACAATGGGGGTACTACGTTGTCACCAAGCACCTGAGCCGACTGTTCCCTCAGCAGGAAGTCATCTAGGTATCCCAAGATGAGGGTGCCCTGAGAGAGCAACATGGCTAACACATGGAGCCAGCACCTTGGTGAACACTGGAGATGCAAGGGAAAAAAAGAATGGAGACCACAACCTGGAAGTGGAGAGAACCCACAGCAAAGGTAAGTGCACTCGATATCCACAGGAAGCAAGAAAGTGCCCCTTATGAAGGCTATGAAAGACCTGGTAGATTACACGCAGAATTTATGAACCCAAATAAAGACATTTGGGACCTTCTGATCCAAGATGGAGCCGAAGCAACTGTGAACAGGTTGGAATAGAACCTCTGGAACCGTTCTACCACAGGTACTGGGGCAATGAGGCCCTGCTCCAGAAGACCTGCTAGATCAGTGGTTCTCAACTCCTGTCCTCAGGACCCACTAACAGGCCAGGTTTGCAAGATAACTGAAATACATAACAGGTGATCTCATTTGCTGCTCAGTGATTGCAGTATTCTAGTCTGCATCTCCCCAAGGTAATACATAAAACCTGGCCTGTTAGTGGGTTCTGAGGACAGGAGTTGAGAACCACTGTGCTAGATCTTCATGGAGATCTGCCGATCTGTGCCGTGACACAGGCAGGTTGGAAATAATGAACCAGGGAGGGCTGGTAGCGAAATTCTAGCCAGTAGCCACTGAATGCAACCTCATCAACCCACACATTTGAGACACCGGGTGTCTAAAGCATCCACAAAACCTAAACAGCTGTTCCCTCATTTTGGGATGTCTGGACACCCCCTTATGCTGAAGAACATTTATCTGAAATTTTGGGGTTACTGGGAAGGTCAGGGTTTGTGGACAGACTGGGAGCTGGGCTTGGCTTTGGAAGTCAAGGCCTGTGGATAATGAAAAGGTCTCTGCTTGACCTACGATGACAAGTGAGTTTTCCCAGGCTGAGCCCAGGTTTTTTTTGCTGGAGAATATGAATACTTCTAACCCCCCCCCCAGTAACATCCTTGATAAGGGTATCCAAGGCAGTTCTGAAGAGACATCATTCCTTCATTGCTCACAAAGCAAGCTTTTCTTGCATACAGCCCAACACATCATCAGAAGAAGAATCCTCCTCATGTTCATGTATCGGAGGCCCAACTAGGAGTGGAGAAAGGAGACTTCTAACAAGCCATCCACAGTGTAGTACAAGACTAGGGACATGAGCTCTAAACACTCGATGATCGAGGGACCAACTGGCAAAGCGATCAGATCCCTTCAGATGGTCCTAGCCCAATCAGTTATGGCCAGACAGACTAATGTAATAGCCAAGACAGATTGCAATGCAGGTCCTGTCAGAGAAGAGAGCTCTAGAAAAGGGCCTCCAGCCATTTATTGATGGGGGCCTTAAACACAGAAGCTTTGTTAAAATGAGAAGATGCCTGGTGTACCATGGGGATAGTCCACTTTAACAGGTCCTCCTCACATGGGTAAAGACTGACAGTCATTTAGTTGGGACAAACACCTTAGGGGTAGATTTACTAAAAACTGGAGCACTCAGAATCTGGTGCAGCTGTGCATGGCGGCCAGCTTCTAACTTCAGCTTTTTCAATTAAGCTTTGGCAATAAAATCTGAAAGCCGATTGGTTTCTATGCAGAGTTGCACCAGATTATGCACTCTCCAGTTTTAGGAAAATAATCCTCCTTGTCAGGGTTTTTGCCAGTCTCCATAAAAGGAAGAATGAAAAACCGAAAAACTCTTGGCTGTCTTGGGAACCCAAAAGAAGCCCAAGCTGGGGACAGTGCTGGTAGAGGATACAGTGTGACCAACATTTAAACTGGTCAATAATGGCCAAAAAACTCTAAATTGGGAGGATATGTGGTCAGAGATCAGTGTCAGAGTTTACATGAAATATGGCACCAACATCCCGTTTAGACAAGAACAAAACCTATAGGAGATGTGGGACTTAAAAAAAGGTGCAAATCATTGAAGACAACAATGTATAATGTAAAAAAATATATATACAAATTTTATTAAATGAACATCAATAAAAAAACAGTATAGTCATGGCCATGGATGTGTGCAAGGTGTCCTAATGTTGACAATGATTTACTGTGATCACGTTCATGTTTTCTACATGTTTCGCCGTATGGCTTTTTCAGGAATGATTCCTTTATTATTTCTCGTGATCTCCTGAATATTTTTTTTTTTTCCCGTCAGATCTCCATAATAATGTTTTTAATTTTTCTTTATAGTTTTTTTTTTATAAAAGATCTCCTGCTTTTTAAAAAAAAAATTCTAATGCTCTCCATATTGTTTTTTGTTTTGTGTGTCAAGTTACCACAACACCATTATTATCTTGTATTTTTTTAAACCTCGAGGAGGTTGGTCTGAAGAAGCCATACGGCGAAACATGTAGAAAACATGAACGTGATCACAGTAAATCATTGTCAATATTAGGATGCCTTGCACACATCCATCGCCATGACTATACTGTATGCACTGTTTTTATTGATGTTGTTCATTTAATAAAATTTGTATATATATAATTTTTTTACATTACACATTGTTGTCTTCAATGATTTGCACTCTAAATTGGGAGTGGAAGGCTGTGACTCCTCCGGGGTAGGTCTGTCCATTAAAAAAGGTCAAAGTCACCCTTTACATAAACTTGGTCCTAACGTAATTCCCGGCAGGGCTGGTGCAAGGATTTTTGACACCCTAGGCGAAACCTCTTTTTCCCGCCCCCTTCCCTTGGCTCTGCCCCTTTTGTCCTGCCCATGTATAACCCACCTTTTTAATAAAGCACCCATCAAATGCAGATTACCAGTGCCCATCAATGAATGGTTGCTTGTCTCCACACAGAGACACATACACAGTCCTCCGTCAGCACTGTGCCTCTGACACTATGGGCGAACGGAGCGGTGGCTGCCTGTTGATGCTGAGACTTAGTTGCTTGCTGCAGTGAGAAGAGAGTAGGAACACCAGTGGCCGGGCGCCCTAGGCAGCAGTGCGCCCTAGGCGGCTGCCTAGTTTGCCTAGTTTTAGCACCGGCCCTGATTCCCGGACATGTGCTGCCACGAAAAGGCCACTGAGCCGCCATCTTTGAAGATACCTACAAATGATCATTTCTTTGGATGTCCTAAAATGAGGCTTGGTGGCCATTTTGTTGTAGCCCATATCCTGGAAATAAAATGCCCTGTTTTATTTCCACTCACATTTGGCTACCAGAAAATGGCCACGAGCCTCCTTTTTAGGACATCCAACGAAATTATTGTATTTATCCTCAATGAAGGCGGAGCCTTCAGGAATGGGGGTATTTTTTAGATAGGCTTCATGGGTGACAGAAAAGGTCTACAGGTATGGAAATTAAATGAAACAATATTTTTACAAATATGACAGTGTATTTTAAACTAGTGGGGTCCCCTGGTCTTGGTGCCAGGGACTTGCTGACTGGGAGACAGGAGACCACAGGCAGGTCGGATACGGATCCATGAAGGGGAAGGCGTGGAAGCATGCTTGTGGCCTCTGCAGACATTCGGTCCATGAAGTCCTGCATCCATTTCTTCCCTGGATGGAGCAGAGGAAGTGTCCATACCCAACCGAGCCAAGCAAGACTCCAAAGATGGCATAGATTCTAGCAGAGATCATGACTCCAGACTGTCTGTCGGGGGCCTCTCATTGGATGCTCTGTAGGCAGCACCGTAACCATTAATATGCTGGAGTGTGTAAGTAGGGTAGTAACTAGATGTTATTCCCAACCTCCCACAAAAGTGTCATTTATATTAATCGTTTTAAGGGCTGTTCGTTGTGATGTTAAAACCTATTCAGTGGAAATCAGTGATGAACCGCGCACCTTGTAAATAGATATACAATATAGAGCAAAATGCAATATCAAAAAACAACCACTAGATGTCCCTAGTGGATGAATTATACAAATGCATAAAGTGCAGAATAAATAAATGTGCATTGAGATTGCCACCTAATGTTTCCAGCGAGAGGCAGATAGTCAAGTGCAGTGTCCAAAAAAAACTCATTCAAATGTGTAATATGTAGAGTTGCATCTATACTAGTATCAATATCGGTGCCGATACCGAGTATTTGCAGAAGTATCAGTACTCATGCAAATGCACCAATACCTGAAACCGATACTTTCAGGCTCGGCTCTTTGAGCTGTCAGCGGGTCTCCCCGGAGTTAAAGAAGTCCGCTAATTAGAGCTGTCAAAAAATATTTTTTTTTTTTAAAAAAAAGCAGCCTGAAATGTTTATTACCAACATTGCTCAGCCCTGAAACACTAAAATAAAAAGAAACATCGTTTCTTTTTGTATATTTCTATATCTGCAGATCAAAGGGGTGAACAAATGTTCCTCTGTTTAACCCCTTAATCAGGCCCCTTTCACACTGGGGCGGTAGGGGGCGTCGGCGGTAAAACAGCGCTATTTTTAGCACTGTTTTACAGCGGTATTCGCCCGCTAGCGGTGCGGTTTTAACCCCCCGCCGGCGGCCGAAAAAGGGTTAAAACCACTCATACAGCGCAGCTATAGCCGCGGTATTACCGCGGTATAGCCGCGCTGTCCCATTGATTTCAATGGGCAGGAGCGGTGAATACACCGCTCCTTCACCGCTCCAAAGATGCGGCTTGCAGGAGATTTTCTCTTCTCCTGCCAGCGCACCGCTTCAGTGTGAAAGCCCCCGGGCTTTCACACTGAACAAACAGCGGAGGCTGTTTAGGGGCGGTTTGCAGGCGGTATTTTTTAGCGCAATAACGCCTGCAAACCGCCCCAGTGTGAAAGGGGCCTTACCCTTCATCTACTCTAATCAGCCTTAATTAACTCCCTATTCTCCTCCATTTAAATTATTATTTTCCTGCTTTTTTTTCTTTTGTTCACATCTATTTTATAAACGATGAACAATTAAAACTTTTTTTTTTGTTTGCTTTGTTAGTGAATATTTTTACACATATATATTAACATATAGTTACATATTTCACATTGAAAAAGCGCTAAAAAAAAAAAAAATCAATTTCATTTCATTTGTAAATAACTTTTTAACGCTTTGTACCATTGCTGACAGGTGAAGTTAAAACCAAACAGTTGCGGTAAGTATCCGTATCGGCGAGTACAAAAAAAAAAAAAAAAAAGTATCGGTACTCGTACTCATTGTTAAAAAAAAAAAAAATAATGGTATCGGTGCATTCCTAATAATAGTCCAAAAACGTTCATCAAGTGATTTTCAAAGGTGCAAAGATCTCACGGATCTGACAATCAAGAGACTGAAATTCTTCCTCTACCAACACCGATCACTCAGCCTACTCACCAGATTTACATCACCCCCCCCCATTACAGGAGTCATATACAGCAAGTGGATACTAGATGTTCCCATTGTCCGTCTCCGTAATGAAGCCTCCAGGACCACATAGGAAAGAGAGACACCCACCGGATCTCCGGACATCAGTGGAGGGATGCAGAAAAGAGACAGACAGTCTCCCTCGGTGAAGTACGTAGGTCTTTTCTTAAATAATTGCCTCCAGGATTTCTCCAGAGCCTCTCCCATCCTTTGGAACTCCCTACCCCAATCTGTCCGACTGTCCCCTAATCCATCTTTAGACAATCCCTGAAAACCCTTCTCTTTAAAGAAGCTTATCCTGCTTCTAACTAATACACCTTTTTTCTTCCTCCATCAGCTCATCCCCCACAGCTATTACCTTTTGTACCAATTGATCCTCCCTTTTTAGATTGTAAGCTCGAATGATCAGGGCCCTCCAATTCCTCTTGTACCAAAATTGTAATGTAACTGTAATGTCTGCTTTTATTTTGTTAAGCGCTGCGCAAACTGTTGGCGCCATATAAATCCTGTATAATAATAAAAATAATTTCTAAAAATCCACTTTACAAAGTGTACAACGTTAAAAAACGAGGTGGAAGCGGGGACGCCGTTCTGCGATCCACTATGGGCGGAAGTGACCTGTCACGCTTGACCACGCCCACTCCGTTTCGTCATTGTTTCCCCAGCACGTGACCCCCAATGACGTCAGAGGTGCTGACGAAATGCACTGGATGTGGTCGAGCGCGACATGTCACTTCCGCCCATAGTGGAACGCACAACGGCACCACGAGGAGACTGTTTCTTTTCTGTATCCCTCCATTGATGTCCGGAGATCCGGTGGGTGTCTTTCTTTCTTTTGAAGCCCTGGAAGCTTCATTGCTGAGTCACTGAGACAGACAATGGGAACATCTAGTATTCACTTGCTGTATATGACTCCTGTAATGGGGGTGATGTAAATCTGGTGAGTAGGCTGAGCGATCGGTGTTGGTGGAGGAAGAATTTCAGTTGCTTGATTGTCGGATCCGTGAGATCTTTGCACCTTTGGAAATCACTTGATGAAAGTTTTTGGACTATTAATATTACACATTTGAATTGTTTTTTGGACACTGCAAATGGCCATCTGCCACTTGCTGGAAACATTAGGTGGCAATCTCAATGCACATTTATTTATTCTGCACTTTATGCATTTGTACAATTCATCCACTAGGGACATCTAGTGGTTGTTTTTTGATATTGCATTTTCCACTATATTGTATATCTATTTACAGAGTGCACAGTTCATCACTGATTTCCAATGTGCTGGAACCCCTCAGTACAGCAGGACGTCCCCCCCCATGTCTCTAGAACCATGCATGTTGTACCGCAAAGCAGAACGCAACTTAGCTCCGGCTATGATCCCAGGCCTCAGATACTCACAGACTCAGCTGCTGGGTGGCAGGAGCTGGGGGACTAAATCACTGTAGGATAAAAGGTACAGCTGCCTGCTGCAGACTGCTGGAATAAATGGGGGAAACCTTTATAGGATACCCCCCCCCCCCCCCGAATGTCATGTGTCCTATTGGTAGGGTTGCCAGTAGCCCCGCCCACCTGCTCCGGCGTCCGGCTGTACAGCCTCTCCAGCTGCTCTTTCCTCCGACGTTCGTGAGTGGCATCAAACACCGGGCTCTTCAGCTCTGTCCCGGGAGTGGCACGAACGTTTCCCAGCTTGGCACAGATGCTGTAATAGCGATCTTTCAGGTCTTCTGTTGACCTTTTCTGTTAAAAGAAATTTAAAAAATTGAAAAATTAAAAAAAAAAAAAAAAACACAAAACACACAAGAGAAAGTAATTGTAACATGCATGCTGGGAAATCCGTATTGTTCCAGGACACAAAACCAGGGAACCCCGCAACAGACACCTATTCAGAGGACTCTCATACCGGGCCAATAATTACACTTCTCTACTACATGTAAAAATTATCATTTTTTTTTGCTAGAAAATTACTCAGAACCCCCAAACATTATATATGTTTTTTTTTTTTTTGTTTTTTGTTTTTTTTAGCAGAGACCCTAGATCAGGGATCCTCAAACTACGGCCCTCCAGCTGTTGCGGAACTACACTTCCCACGAGTCATTGTAAACCTCTGACATTCTCAGACATGATGGGAATTGTAGTACTTGAACAACTGGAGGGCTGTAGTTTGAAGACCCTTGCCCTAGAGAATAAAATGGCAGTCATTGCAACTTTTTCTGTGACACGGTATTTGCAATTGGCAATTTTTCAAACGCGTTTTTTCTTTTTTAGGGGGACGGGTTTCATGAATAAAAAGAAAAAAAAAATGCACACACAAGAAAAAACAAAGTTCTTTTTGTATAATGTGAAAGATGATGTTACGACGAGTAAATAGATACCCAACATGTCACACTTTAACATTGCACAAGCTCGTGGAATGGCTCCAAACTTCGATAGTTACAAATCTCCATAGGCGATGATTTAAAAGTTTAACAGGTTACCAGTTTTGAGTTACAGAGGAGGTCTAGTGATAGAATTATTGCTCTCGCTCGAACGTTCGCGGCGATACCTCACATGTGCGGTTTGAACGCTGTTTACATATGTGGGCGCAATGTACGTATGCGTTCGCTTCTGCATGCGAGCTCACGGGCACTTTAACCCCTTCAATACCAGGCACTTTCCACCCCCTTTCTGTCCAGGCCAATTTTCATGTTTCAGTTCTGTCACATTTTAAAATGACAATTACGCAGTCATGCAACACTGTACCCAAACAAAATTTTTATCATTTTGTTCCCACAAATAGAGCTTTCTATTTGGAGGTATTTGATCACCTCTGCGGTTTTTTATTTTTTGCTAAACAAATAAAGAAAAAAAAAAAAAGTTTTTTCTTTATTTTTGTTATAAAATTTTGTAAATAAGCAAGTTTGCTGCTTCACTGATGGGCACTAAAATGCATCACTGATGGGCACTTATAGGCGGCATATCTGAATGATGCCGGCAACTGCACCCGCCATTCAGATATCGCCACTCAAAGTCCAGGACATTTTTTTTTTTTTTTTTTTTTTAGCAGAGAACCTAGAAAAAAAAAAAGGCGGTTGTTGCAATTTTTTATGTCACACAGTACTTGCACAGCGATTTTTCAAACGCTATTTTTTGGTAAAAAAATACACTTTCATGAATTTGAATGCAAAAAAACCCCAAAAAACCCCACAATATATTACTACGATTTTGGATCAAATATAAAAAGATGTTACGCCAAGTAAATAGATACCCAACATGTCAGGCTTTAAAATAGCGCACACTCGTGGAATGGAGACAAACTAGGATACTTAAAAATTTCCATAGGTGACACATTACATTTTTTGTTTTCTTTTACAGCTTACCAGTTTAGAGTTACAGAGGATGTCTAGCGCAAGAAAGCGCTAGAATTATCGCTCTCGCTGAAATGTTTCGCGGCAATACCTCACATGTGTGCTGCAAACATCGTTTACATATGCATGTGCGCCCTACGTATGCATTTTCTTCTGTGCGCGAGCACAAAGGGAAAGGGGCACTTTAAAAATATTTATTCTATTACTTTAATTTTTACGTCTATTTAATTTGTTTATTTTTGATCAATATTATTCCGATCACAAGAAATACAAACATCCCTTGTGATAGAAATAAAGCATGACAGGTCCTCTTTATGGAGACATCTGGGGGGTCTCTCCTCTACCCTTGAAAGCGTGGAAAAAAAAAAAAAAAAGGCAGTGACGTCATGCCGTTGTACCAAACCTTCTTATAAATGGGCCAGTGTACTGTCCTTCACACATTAGGGGGGGGGAAGAAATGTGACCATTGGGAGTAGAAAATGTCCCGACATCAGTAGGGAAATAACAATGCCCCATCTTCGGTGGAAGAAATGGTACCCCATCGTTGGCGTCATTGGGAGGAATGGTACCCCATCGTGGGCGTCATTGGGAGGAATGGTACCCCATCGGCGGCGTCATTGGGAGGAATGGTACCCCATCGCGGCGTCATTGGGAGGAATGGTACCCCATCGGCGGTGTCATTGGGAGGAATGGTACCCCATCGGCGGTGTCATTGGGAGGAATGGTACCCCATCGGCGGTGTCATTGGGGGGAATGGTACCCCATCGGCAGTGTCATTGGGGGGAATGGTACCCCATCGGCAGTGTCATTGGGGGGAATGGTACCCCATCGGCGGTGTCATTGGGAGGAATGGTACCCCATCGGCGGTGTCATTGGGAGGAATGGTACCCCATCGGCGGTGTCATTGGGAGGAATGGTACCCCATCGGCGGTGTCATTGGGGGGAATGGTACCCCATCGGCGGTGTCATTGGGAGGAATGGTACCCCATCGGCGGTGTCATTGGGAGGAATGGTACCCCATTGGCGGTGTCATTGGGAGGAATGGTACCCCATTGGCGGTGTCATTGGGAGGAATGGTACCCCATCGGCGGTGTCATTGGGAGGAATGGTACCCCATCGGCGGTGTCATTGGGAGGAATGGTACCCCATTGGCGGTGTCATTGGGAGGAATGGTACCCCATTGGCGGTGTCATTGGGAGGAATGGTACCCCATTGGCGGTGTCATTGGGAGGAATGGTACCCCATTGGCGGTGTCATTGGGAGGAATGGTACCCCATTGGCGGTGTCATTGGGAGGAATGGTACCCCATCGGCGGTGTCATTGGGAGGAATGGTACCCCATCGGCGGTGTCATTGGGAGGAATGGTACCCCATCGGCGGTGTCATTGGGAGGAATGGTACCCCATTGGCGGCGTCATTGGGAGGAATGGTACCCCATTGGCGGCGTTATTGGGAGGAATGGTACCCCATCGTTAGCGTCATTGGCAGAATTTGTGCTCCTTCATTAATCTCAGTGGGGGGGGGATTATGCCCCATTGTTGGCATCAGTGGATAAAATAGTGCCCCAAGGGCTAGATAAAAGCAAGCAAAGGGCCACATCTGGCCCCCCGGGCCGCAGTTTGGAGGCCACTGTCCTAGACCATAGAGATGACCAGGGACCTTCTGGTTCTTGTCCAGCTCTATGATAACCCGGCAGCATAGCCAGATTGGATACAAGGCTACCTAATCGCACGGGAGAGCCCGGAGAGGCACCGGTGGGTAGCGGGAGGGGGCGCCCCCTTCTGACATCCATGAAAGCAATCCAGTGTCCAATTAGCTGCAAGGATTGCTTTTAGATGAAAAAGGGCATCACTGTCTGAAAAAAAAAAAAATACCATGGTTATGGTATACAGCTGCAGCCATAACCCCGGTATAACCACTTGAAGCCAATCGCCTACATGTATCCGATTTGACGGTAAGTGGATCGTGTAGGTAACAAGTTTCTTTAACCACCTGCCAACCGTCCTTCATCAGTTTTACTGCTACAGAACGGCCGCGCAGGATTATCTATATACACGTGATCCTCCATTTCCAGGTATCAGGCGTGAGTGTGTGCTGCCGGAATCTCATCCCCGCTGTGCTAATATACAGGGAGAGCTGATCAGCGGGTCCCGCTAACCCCTCCCCCCCACCGGCACCCAATGATCATTCTGTACACAGGCGGATCGCCGTTCTGTCAGTATGGAAGGCATGGATCCTCTATCCCTAGTATAAGCACCTCCCCCACTACAGTAAAACACTGGCTAGGCACACAGTTAACCCTTCAGGGGGTTATCACCCCCTGATGTTAACCCCTTCCCAGCAAGTGTCATTAGTACAGTGACAGTGCATATTTTTTAGCACTGATCTCTGCATTAGTGTCACCGTGTCTCTGCACAAGTGTCAGGTTGTCAGCCGCAATATCGCAGTCCCGCTATAAGTTGCTGATTGCCGCCATTACTAGTAAAAAATAAAAAAATAAAAAATATCCCAGAGTCCTTCAGATCACAGATCGGGGTAAAGGGCCAATCACAGCGGTCCTTTAACACGTTATTAGCTGTGTCCAATGACAGCTGTTTACGAGGCAAACAGAAGCCAGTTATCGGCATTCCTTTCCTCACACTGTCAGCATAAGGAAAGGAAAGGAGAGGAGAGGAGAGATGATAAGTCCGTCTTGTGTAAAAGGGACATGTACACCGATAATCAGGGCACCGATTATTACTGTTCTGATTATCCGTGCAGTCCCACCAGTGCTACTAATCAGTGCAGAATCATCAGTGTAGCCCATCAGTGTAGCCCAACAGTGCAGCCTCATCAGTGTAGCCCACCAGTGCAGCCCACCAGTGCAGCCTCATCAGTGCAGCCTCATCAGTGCAGCCTCATCAGTGCAGCCTCATCAGTGCAGCCTCATCAGTGCAGCCTCATCAGTGCAGCCTCATCAGTGCAGCCTCATCAGTGCAGCCTCATCAGTGCAGCCCACCAGTGCAGCCTCATCAGTGCAGCCTCATCAGTGCAGCCTCATCAGTGCAGCCTCATCAGTGCCCACCAGTGAAGGAGAAAAAAAAAAAATTACCTGTTTGCAAAATTTTATAACAAACTACAAAAAATGTTTTTTCAAAATTTACAGTATTTTTTCCGTTTGTTTAGCAAAAAATAGAAACCTCCAGCGGTGATTAAATACCACCAATAGAAAGCTATTTGTGTGAAAAAAAATGATAAAAATGTCCTATGTGTACAGTGTCTTATGACTGCGCAATTGTCATTCAAAATGTGACAGCGCTGAAAGCTGAAAATTGGCCTGGGCAGGAAGGGGGAGGGCAAAGTGCCCAGTAGGCAAGGGGTTAAATTCTGATGTCACCTCTGTCCTCTGTTTAAGTGGACTGAACACAGGTTGTGCTCAGTTAGCTTCTTCTGCGACCGAGGCGGCTGGAGTGTGCCTGTGAACCTGGAAGTGCTCAGAGCCGAGAGCTTCTGGGGGTTCACATGAACAAAGGGAGATGAGTGAATGGATGTGTGCTGAACTTCTGCCGCTCATCAGTTATGGAGGTCCCAGGCACCCAGGAGGGACAGGTAAGCCCGGGACACATGGCAGGTGGGGGGGGAGAAGAACATTACTTCTACCACATATCTGGCGTCTGGGAAAAAACTCCCGGCTGTGACGTCATCCAGTATAAGATGTTACTTCTGTAGTAATAGTACGGCCGCTGCATACGGCTCATCTCCCGTTTCCATTTGGACCAAGCTTGGTGCGGCTGCAAACTATTTCCTGCAGCCCCGCCCACACCTGTCCTATCCAGGCGACTTACCTTGTACTGCTGGTGATCGTAGCGATCGTGGATGACGATGAAGCGCAGATCAAATCGGTGGCAGAGGTCAAAGAGATGGTCGGTCTCGGCCTTTGTCCAGCTGTCATCGTGGAGGTACATCTGATATTCCTGCTCTGAGTACACGGGAACCTGAACTGTCTGCAAAAGGAAATACACAAATCATTAGAATATGAAGTGTGAGCTCTTCAGGGGAGGAAGTCAGCTGGAAACGTTTCAATATAAGGAGCTTTATTTGCATCAGACGGGTTTTGCATCCTGAAGTCTGTAGGAATAGAAAACCTGTTGGAAGGAGGTCAGATAAAGAGGTAATTTGTACCCCTCAGTGAATTCTGAGTGATCTCAGAAGCAGGGGCGGCCCGTCCATTAGGGGCCCCCCCATCCGTGCGTCCGTCCCCCTAATCTACATACAGGGTGCCGGACCATGGATTCCACGTGATTCGAGCCTGAGGCTCTAATAGGGTTAAAAAAAAAGGGGTGGGCTCCGATCCCACCCAGGTGTGTGAGAATAGCGAACGAATATTCACCATTCAGCACAGTGGGGGAGTGGGCCGGCACAGTGGTGGAGTGGGCCGGCACAGTGGTGGAGTGGGCCGGCACAGTGGTGGAGTGGGCGGCACAGTGGTGGAGTGGGCGGCACAGTGGTGGAGTGGGCGGCACAGTGGTGGAGTGGGCGGCACAGTGGTGGAGTGGGCGGCACAGTGATGGAGTGGGCAGCAGTGGGGGAGTGGGCGGCACAGTGGGGGAGTGGGCGGCACAGTGGGGGAGTGGGCCGGCACAGTGGGGGAGTGGGCCGGCACAGTGGGGGAGTGGGCCGGCACAGTGGTGGAGTACGCCGTCACAGTGGGGGAGTACGCCGTCACAGTGGGGGAGTGGGCCGGCACAGTGGGGGAGTGGGCCGGCACAGTGGTGGAGTGGGCGGCACAGTGGTGGAGTGGGCGGCACAGTGGTGGAGTGGGCGGCACAGTGGTGGAGTGGGCCGGCACAGTGGTGGAGTGGGCCGGCACAGTGGTGGAGTGGGCCGGCACAGTGGTGGAGTGGGCGGCACAGTGGTGGAGTGGGCCGGCACAGTGGGGGAGTGGCCAGGCACAGTGGGGGAGTGGCCAGGCACAGTGGGGGAGTGGCCAGGCACAGTGGGGGAGTGGCCAGGCACAGTGGGGGAGTTGCCAGGCACAGTGGTGGAGTGGCCAGGCACAGTGGTGGAGTGGGCCGGCACAGTGGTGGAGTGGGCCGGCACAGTGGTGGAGTGGGCCGGCACAGTGGTGGAGTGGGCGGCACTTTCACCTCACAGCAAAAAGGGTCGCTGGTTTGAATCCCAACCACGACACTACCTGCATGGAGTTTGCATGTTCTCCCTGCACCTGTCTGGGTTTCCTCCGGGTACTCCGGTTTCCTCCCACACTACAAAGACATGCTGGGAGGGTAATCGGATCCTGTCTGAATTGTCCCTAGTATGTATGAATGTGAGTTGGGGACATTAGAGTGTAAGCTCCTTGAGGGCGGAGACTGATGTGAATGTACAATGTATATATAAGTACCTGAAATAAATATTCTCACACTGATTCTCCTCCCAGCCATTTAGGAAGCGGGTCATGAGATGAGTTTCCCGATTGACCGAAAAGGAGAAGCAAAGGAGGAGGAGGAGGAGGAGGAGGAGGAGGAGGAGGAGAAGAGAAGAGAAGAGAAGAGAAGAGAAGAGAAGAGAAGAGAAGAGAAGAGAAGGAGAAGGAGAAGGAGAAGGAGAAGGAGAAGAAGAAGGAGAAGGAGAAGAAGAAGGAGAAGGAGGAGGAGAAGGAGAAGGAGGAGGAGGAGGAGGAGGAGAAGGAGAAGGAGGAGGAGGAGGAGGAGAAGGAGGAGGAGGAGGAAGAGGAGGAGGAGGAAGAAGAGGAGGAGGAGGAAGAGGAGGAGGAAGAGGAGGAGGAAGAGGAGGAGGAGGGGAAGAGGAGGTGAGGAGGAGAAGAGGAAGAGGAAGAGGAAAGGAAGAGGAAGAGGAAGAGGAGGAGGAGGAGGAGGGGAAGAGGAGGTGAGTAGGAGAAGAGGAAGAGGAAGAGGAAAGGAAGAGGAAGAGGAAGAGGAGGAGGAGGGGGAGGGAGAAACAAGGGGAAGACTGACAGACCCACCCGTCACCACTTCAGGAAAAAAAAAAACAACTATATTTAACTTGTAAACATTAAATCTGAGAAAGAGGTTCGGTCCCTAAGTGGTTACAGATGCAGGGAGCCAAACGCTTCTAAAAAGAAAAGTCCATAAGACGGACTGACATACTTTATTAAACCTGGCAAAGGGGTAGTCCTTGCCCTCCTCGGACGCCCGCCTCCAGTGGTAGAAGATGGCTCCGTCTTTCCTGGCCGGGTTGGTAAACGGCATCCACTTCCACGGTCTCACCTTCTTACAGCCCAGCTTGGCTTTCACCGTTCGGTAGCCATGAGTGGTGTCACTGGGGAGGAGCGGAGGACCGTCTCTGTGAAAAGAGAAAAAACAATCAATTGCCATCAGCGCTCAGCCTGCGTTCCAATATGGAGATCTTCCAAATAATAAATCAACAGTATTCAGATAGAATGATCTTCACAAAGTACAGTGCCTTGAAAAAGTATTCATACCCCTTGAAATTTCCCACATTTTGTTACAACTAAAAACATAAATGTATTTTATTGGGATTTTATGTGATAGACCAACACAAAGTGTCACATAATTGTGAAGTGGAAGGAAAATGATAAATGATACAAATAAATATGTGAAAAGTGTGCGGGGGGGGGGGGGGGGGCATTTGTATGGCGCCCCCCGGAGTCAATACTTTGTAGAACCCCCTTTCTCTACAAGTCTTTTTGGGGGTGTCTCTACCAGCTTTGCACATCTAGAGAGGACATTTCTGCCCATTCTTCTTTGTAAAATATCTCAAGCTCTGTCAGATTGGATGGAGAGCGTCCTGCTGGAAGGTGAACCTCCCCCCCAGTCTCAAGTCTTTTGTAGACTCTAACAGGTTTTCTTCTAAGATTGTCCTGTATTTGTCTCCATCCATCTTCCCATCAACTCTGACCAGCTTCCCTGTCCCTGCTGAAGAAAACCATCCCCACCACATGATGCTGCCACCACCATGTTTCACGGTGGGGATGGTGTGTTCAGGGTGATGTGCAGTGTTAGTTTCCCCCACACATAGCGTTTTACTTTTAGGCCATAAAGTAGAATTTTGGTCTCATCTGACCAGAGCACCTTCTTCCACATGTTTGCTGTGTCCTCCACATGGCTTCTCACAAACTACAAACAGGACTTCTTATGACTTTCTTTCTCCAATGTCTTTCTTCTTGTCACTCTTCCATAAAGGGCAGATTTGTGGAGAACACGACTAATAGTTGTCCTGTGGACAGATTCTCCCACCTGAGCTGTGGATCTCTGCAGCTCCTCCAGAGTTACCATGGACCTCTTGGCTCTTCTCTGATGAATGCTCTCCTTGCCCGGCCTGGTCAGTTTAGGTGGACGGCCATGTCTTGGTAGGTTTGCAGTTGTGCCATACTCTTTCCATTCTCCGATGATGGATTGAACAGAGCTCCGGGAGATGTTCAAAGCTTGGGAGAGTTTTTTATAACCTAACCCTGCTTTATACTTCTCCACAACTTTATCCCTGACCTGTCTGGTGTGTTCCTTGGCCTTCATGATGCTGTTTGTTCACTAAGGTTCTCTAACAAACCTCTGAGGGCTTCACAGAACAGCTGTATTTATACTGAGATTAAATGACACACAGGTGAGCTCTATTTACTAATCAGGTGACTTCTGAAGTCAATTGGTTCCACTAGATTTTAGTTGGGGGTATCAGAGTAAAGGGGGCGCCATACAAATGCCCCCCCCCCACTTTTCACATATTTATTTGTATCATTTATCATTTTCCTTCCACTTCACAATTATGTGACACTTTGTGTTGGTCTATCACATAAAATCCCAATAAAATACATTTACGTTGTTTGGTTGTAACGTGACAAAATGTGGAACATTTCAAGGGGTATGAATACTTTTTCCAAGGCACTGTACTTTGTGAAGACCCCACACACTGACCTCCTGGAATTCTGTGACTTGTAGTCACTACGCCCTATGAGGAGGCACTGCTGTGTCACACATTTCACAGAGCCCCGCCTTCAGAGCTTCTTGGAGGTGGAGTCAGTGCAGAAATCAGCACGGTACCATGGGATATGTAGTCATTACATTTTTTAGTTGTAACATGACAAAAGGTGGAACATTTCAATGCATAAAATACAAACCTCGAGGGTTACAACCCCTTTAAAAAAAAATATAAATTTTCTAAAAAACCTGAGATGAAGACAGAGCTGCACAACGTCCCACGTGGAAGGAGAACAGACAGGTCATACTTCCTACACTTGTACAGCTCAGGCCCCTCCCCCCATGTGTCATGTGATGTGCGGGGGAGGGGGAGGTGACCCCTCGATAAAATAGACAATGTTCAGTAATGGGGGGGGGGGGCGCACTTACTTCTTGTCGGAATAGAGGAGAGCGTAGACCTCGCGGTGCATCCCCTCCGGACGCTTAAATGTCAGAGTCTCCGAAGATTTCTTAGATTTCTTCTACAAAGAGAGAGAGAGAAATGAGGAACGTCTCTGTACAGCGCTACAGTATAGGTCAGAGCTATATCCATGGAGAATATGAACCACTTCAGCCCCGGAGGATTTGGCTGCTCAATGGCCAGGACATTTTTTTGTGATACGGCGTCACTTTAACTGACAATTGCGCGGTCGTGCGACGTTGTACCGCAACAAAATTGACGCCCTTTTTTCCCACAAATAGAGATTTCTTTTGGTGGTATTTCATCACCTCGGCGGTTTTTATTTTTAGCGCTATAAACAAAAAAAGAGCGACAATTTTGAAAAAAAACAAAACACAATATTATGTACTTTTTACTATAATAAATATCCAATTTTTTTTTTTTTAAAGCGAATTTTATCCTCAGTTTAGTTTTTTTCTTATTCTTCTACATATTTTTAATTCAAAAATAAAAAATAAAACAAATAAATAAATCGCAATAAGCGTACATTGATTGCTTTGCGCAAAGGTTATCGCGTCTACAAAATAGGGGAAAGGTTTACGGTATTTTTATCAATTTTTTTTTTTTTTTATTAGTAATGGCGGCGATCTGAGATTTTTAGCGGTATTGCGACATTACGGCGGACACATCGGACACTTTTAACACATCTTTGGGACCATTGTCATTTATACAGCGATCAGTGCTATAAAAATGTCCTGATTATTGTATAAATGTCACTGGCAGGGAAGGGGGTGACACTAGGGGGCGATCAAGGGGTTAAATGTGTTCCCTGGGGAGTGATTCTAACTGTGGGGGGAGGGGACATTAGAGTGTAAGCTCCTCTGTACAGAGACTGATGTGGGGGGAGGGGACATTAGAGTGTAAGCTCCTCTGTATAGAGACTGATGTGACTGTGGGGGGAGAGGACATTAGAGTGTAAGCTCCTCTGTATAGAGACTGATGTGACTGTGGGGGGAGGGGACATTAGAGTGTAAGCTCCTCTGTACAGAGACTGATGTGACTGTGGGGGGAGGGGACATTAGAGTGTAAGCTCCTCTGTATAGAGACTGATGTGACTGTGGGGGGAGGGGACATTAGAGTGTAAGCTCCTCTGTACAGAGACTGATGTGACTGTGGGGGAGGGGGCATTAGAGTGTAAGCTCCTCTGTATAGAGACTGATGTGACTGTGGGGGAGGGGACATTAGAGTGTAAGCTCCTCTGTATAGAGACTGATGTGACTGTGGGGGGAGGGGACATTAGAGTGTAAGCTCCTCTGTATAGAGACTGATGTGACTGTGGGGGGAGGGGACATTAGAGTGTAAGCTCCTCTGTACAGAGACTGATGTGACTGTGGGGGAGGGGGCATTAGAGTGTAAGCTCCTCTGTACAGAGACTGATGTGACTGTGGGGGAGGGGACATTAGAGTGTAAGCTCCTCTGTATAGAGACTGATGTGACTGTGGGGGGAGGGGACATTAGAGTGTAAGCTCCTCTGTACAGAGACTGATGTGACTGTGGGGGAGGGGACATTAGAGTGTAAGCTCCTCTGTATAGAGACTGATGTGACTGTGGGGGAGGGGACATTAGAGTGTAAGCTCCTCTGTATAGAGACTGATGTGACTGTGGGGGGAGGGGACATTAGAGTGTAAGCTCCTCTGTACAGAGACTGATGTGACTGTGGGGGAGGGGACATTAGAGTGTAAGCTCCTCTGTATAGAGACTGGTGTGACTGTGGGGGGAGGGGACATTAGAGTGTAAGCTCCTCTGTACAGAGACTGATGTGACTGTGGGGGAGGGGACATTAGAGTGTAAGCTCCTCTGTACAGAGACTGATGTGACTGTGGGGGGAGGGGACATTAGAGTGTAAGCTCCTCTGTATAGAGACTGATGTGACTGTGGGGGAGGGGACATTAGAGTGTAAGCTCCTCTGTATAGAGACTGATGTGACTGTGGAGGGGGGACATTAGAGTGTAAGCTCCTCTGTACAGAGACTGATGTGACTGTGGGGGGAGGGGACATTAGAGTGTAAGCTCCTCTGTATAGAGACTGATGTGACTGTGGGGGGAGGGGACATTAGAGTGTAAGCTCCTCTGTATAGAGACTGATGTGACTGTGGGGGAGGGGACATTAGAGTGTAAGCTCCTCTGTACAGAGACTGATGTGACTGTGGGGGAGGGGACATTAGAGTGTAAGCTCCTCTGTACAGAGACTGATGTGACTGTGGGGGGAGGGGACATTAGAGTGTAAGCTCCTCTGTACAGAGACTGATGTGACTGTGGGGGGAGGGGACATTAGAGTGTAAGCTCCTCTGTATAGAGACTGATGTGACTGTGGGGGAGGGGACATTAGAGTGTAAGCTCCTCTGTACAGAGACTGATGTGACTGTGGGGGGAGGGGACATTAGAGTGTAAGCTCCTCTGTATAGAGACTGATGTGACTGTGGGGGAGGGGACATTAGAGTGTAAGCTCCTCTGTACAGAGACTGATGTGACTGTGGGGGAGGGGACATTAGAGTGTAAGCTCCTCTGTACAGAGACTGATGTGACTGTGGGGGGAGGGGACATTAGAGTGTAAGCTCCTCTGTATAGAGACTGATGTGACTGTGGGGGAGGGGACATTAGAGTGTAAGCTCCTCTGTACAGAGACTGATGTGACTGTGGGGGGAGGGGACATTAGAGTGTAAGCTCCTCTGTACAGAGACTGATGTGACTGTGGGGGGAGGGGACATTAGAGTGTAAGCTCCTCTGTATAGAGACTGATATGACTGTGGGGGAGGGGACATTAGAGTGTAAGCTCCTCTGTACAGAGACTGATGTGACTGTGGGGGAGGGGACATTAGAGTGTAAGCTCCTCTGTATAGAGACTGATATGACTGTGGGGGGAGGGGACATTAGAGTGTAAGCTCCTCTGTACAGAGACTGATGTGACTGTGGGGGGAGGGGACATTAGAGTGTAAGCTCCTCTGTATAGAGACTGATGTGACTGTGGGGGGAGGGGACATTAGAGTGTAAGCTCCTCTGTACAGAGACTGATGTGACTGTGGGGGAGGGGACATTAGAGTGTAAGCTCCTCTGTATAGAGACTGATTGACTGTGGGGGGAGGGGACATTAGAGTGTAAGCTCCTCTGTATAGAGACTGATGTGACTGTGGGGGGAGGGGACATTAGAGTGTAAGCTCCTCTGTACAGAGACTGATGTGACTGTGGGGGAGGGGACATTAGAGTGTAAGCTCCTCTGTATAGAGACTGATATGACTGTGGGGGAGGGGACATTAGAGTGTAAGCTCCTCTGTATAGAGAGACTGATGTGACTGTGGGGGGAGGGGACATTAGAGTGTAAGCTCCTCTGTACAGAGACTGATGTGACTGTGGGGGGGAGGGGACATTAGAGTGTAAGCTCCTCTGTATAGAGACTGATGTGACTGTGGGGGGAGGGGACATTAGAGTGTAAGCTCCTCTGTACAAAGACTGATGTGACTGTGGGGGAGGGGAGATTAGAGTGTAAGCTCCTCTGTATAGAGACTGATATGACTGTGGGGGAGGGGACATTAGAGTGTAAGCTCTTCTGTATAGAGACTGATATGACTGTGGGGGAGGGGACATTAGAGTGTAAGCTCTTCTGTATAGAGACTGATGTGACTGTGGGGGGAGGGGACATTAGAGTGTAAGCTCTTCTGTATAGAGACTGATATGACTGTGGGGGAGGGGACATTAGAGTGTAAGCTCCTCTGTATAGAGACTGATGTGACTGTGGGGGAGGGGACATTAGAGTGTAAGCTCCTCTGTACAGAGACTGATGTGACTGTGGGGGGGAGGGGACATTAGAGTGTAAGCTCCTCTGTATAGAGACTGATGTGACTGTGGGGGAGGGGACATTAGAGTGTAAGCTCCTCTGTATAGAGACTGATGTGACTGTGGGGGAGGGGACATTAGAGTGTAAGCTCCTCTGTACAGAGATTGATGTGACTGTGGGGGGGAGGGGACATTAGAGTATAAGCTCCTCTGTACAGAGACTGATGTGACTGTGGGGGGGGGACATTAGAGTGTAAGCTCTTCTGTACAGAGACTGATGTGACTGTGGGGGAGGGGACATTAGAGTGTAAGCTCCTCTGTACAGAGACTGATGTGACTGTGGGGGGAGGGTACATTAGAGTGTAAGCTCCTCTGTATAGAGACTGATGTGACTGTGGGGGGAGGGGGCATTAGAGTGTAAGCTCCTCTGTATAGAGACTGATGTGACTGTGGGGGAGGGGACATTAGAGTGTAAGCTCCTCTGTATAGAGACTGATGTGACTGTGGGGGAGGGGACATTAGAGTGTAAGCTCCTCTGTACAGAGACTGATGTGACTGTGGGGGAGGGGACATTAGAGTGTAAGCTCCTCTGTACAGAGACTGATGTGACTGTGGGGGAGGGGATATTAGAGTGTAAGCTCCTCTGTACAGAGACTGATG